>CM044434.1:101617087-101646263 GCA_024363595.1 Xenopus borealis
AAAATGAAATATAAAAAAATCTGTTTGCTCTTTTGAGAAATGGATTTCAGTGCAGATGCATTTTGAATTTTTTTTCCCCCATGACAGGATCCCTTTAATAAAATACAAATTACTATAAAAGGTTTGTATACAATAAAAACAGACAACAACACTGTTTGCAGGAGACTTCATAATTTGAGGTCACAACATGTGATTTTTCAGGAGAAAACCCTTTTTTAAATATTTTGCCTCATGAATAGTATAATCTCTGTACCTTAAAAGGATTCCTGCAAACAGTGCCACACTCTGTTTTCTTCTGCTGTGGATAGTCATAGGACCCATGATCCTGGGGAGCAATTGAATGTAATAAAGAGATAGCTTATTTTACAGTAGATAGGTGTAAAGTAAAGTATCATGTTTAAGGCTTACCAGTCAAAGTTTTAACAGAACATCGCTTAGTTATCCAAAACAATTTTAAGCACATACAGAGTTCTATTAAATATGGATTGCTTCACAATTCATTATAATAGCAATAGTTATCACCTAGCCCATTCAGTTATAAAGCATACACATGTCAGCTTATTTATCATTTGATGACAGTGATAAAAAGACAACTTTCCTGTAAAACTCTCACAAAAAATTTACTGAATGCATATGCCCACAATATGTGTCATTTCGAAATCTTTTAAGGCACAAACACACAATTCACTTGAATAGATTTTGGAGTATCTCTAGATATTAAAACCTTTTGGACAATTTCTAGCAAAAAAAAAAAACAACCTAGAAAAGTCCAAATTGATTCCAATAGAATCAGTGCAGCTCCCATTGACTTCGATAGGACCTCAACAACTTACCTGGCAAAGTTTTGTATTGGTGTTTTTTTGTGGCTTTTACACTTAATAAATCTAACTTTTTATTTAAAAAAAAATAGGAAAACCACACATTTTTAGAGATTTGTGGAAAAAATTGAAATTTGATTGTTAGTAAGTGGGCCTCTTAATGTTCTGTTGGTGGCTTATTTTTTTGTCTTGACATACGCTGTTAAATAATTATTGTCTTACATGCCTTTTCTCATGCTGTATTTTTTAACCCCTAGCCTAAGTTAAATGTTTTTCATATGCATTTGTTATGCCTTGTGAATTGTTTAAGAGTTATTATTGTCCAAGTTAATCAGTTTTTCTATTTTGTGTTCCATTGCACACATTATTGCTGGTTGCTTCTTACAAAATTATACATATGGAAGCATATGAAAGATTAGAAATTAAATAGTGGTGGACAATGTATAATGCTCAACCTGGCTTGTATACAGTATAAATGAAATCATTAGTTAAAAAGAGTAGTAGACTATATCATTAATACCTCACGCAAATGGGATTGACAGGGAAAACTAAAAGCTTTGCTTGCATGCTTTATTGGTCACTGTTTACAAAAAGGGATAAATTGAATGTCCCACTGCGAACAATTTTGTAAGTATGTGCTATGAAATTCAAGAACTGAAACCATCCATGATCTAAGATATCTCACAAATGTATATTTCAAAAGGCTTAAATTAATTCACCATGAATTACATACAGTATAAACCATGCTGATGAGATGTAAATTATATCTTACAGAGAACATTTTTGTGAACATTTCTTTCAGAAACTTGTGGCATATTGTAACACAAATGATGCCCAGCTGATTCTACCATCCCCTGCCGATACTGCCACTGGTTTGTTATTTTGTTCTGTTTGCATTCATTTTTGCATAAAAGGAACCTTCTGAATACCACAAATTATTTTGTCATATGAAACAAAATTATATTTGAATAATGAACTAGATTGTGATTTAACATTAACCATTGCGGAATTACTTAGAGATTTTTGTTAAAAGAAACAATATACATGCATAATAACAACAAAATGTGATCACAATATTGTTGTAATTTTACCAATTAATAAAATAAATACCTGATTACTTGTGATAAAGTTTTGTAATGGCAACAAAACGTCACAGCAAAATAAATGCAGTTGAAATGCGATGGCAAATTAAAATTCTTAAGACTCTTGCTTGGATGATGTAGGAAAATACTTCCTTCTCGTATGTCATATCAAAAGTTTGTAGATGGCAAGACTTTTAATCTTTACTTTGCTAAATCTTGTGTTTTTGAAGAAAAGTTTTCCTGAATTGCAACAAAATCTTGATCTCAGCTTATAAAACACTAGACCCACAGGGTGTGATTTTAAGTATCAGTATCTTTTATTTTTTTTTACAATAGCTATCACTTTTGTAATTATATATGAATTAAATTAATACACTAATTAATATTTATTTATACATTACTTTTGGAAATATATTTTCCAGTACTAAAAACTGCTGGGATTAACATTGATGATAGTACTAAGTTAAATGGGGAAAATGTCAAACTGCTGTAAATCCTTCATGTTAAAAATGTATATGAAATAGTAGAATTCTTAATGAATCAGATGAAAAGGAGTGTAGGACTGGCCAGACCAGGGATCACTTTGACGTTGTTGGCCAGCTTGGAAATATTACAATATGCAGGCTAACAATCTCTGTTTTGTTTAAACTAAATGGCATTTTAGTAGATTTAGCAGATTTGTGTAAGTCACAGGGGCAGATTTACTATTGGTCCAATTTCGAATGATAAAAAAATTCGAAATTCGACCAGGGAATAGTGGGGGAGGTAAAATCCTACGAATTCGACTATCGAATTCAAAGGATTTTACCGCAATTCGAATAATCGAAGGATCGAACATAGAAAATTCAATCTTTCATTCAAATATTCTAATCAAATTAGAATCGAATATTCGAACCATTTTTAAGCGATCAATTGAATTTTTTATATTCGATCTTAGGGAATGATCCCCATTTCGGTAGGTTTAATCTGGCGAAGTAGGTGGTCAAATTTAAATTTTAAGGGGAAGTATTCGACCATCGAATTTTCGAATATTCGAATAAAATTAAATTTGAATATTCAAATTATTCGAATTTGTTCATTCAATGGTTGAATTTTGTCGAATTTGCCTAATTTGCATATTCGAAATTTGAATTAGAATCTTTTTGAAAATTCGATCGAATATTCGAATTTATGTGAATTTAGTAAATCATACATATATTAATATGGGTGAGTGCATAGATTCTTTTTGTCTTTTTCTGATACCTTATAGATTCCCCAGTTTGAAATGTAATAAATATTATCCATAGTTGTGGAGTCTTTGTAATTAATCTGATTGATTTGAAAATAACCATGTAAAATAGTGGCCCAATGGAAGTTCTCACTACCCTAGCCTAGATAAAAGAATAGCAGCACCTTTAGTTTTTCATGTATTAAAGATAGCAATTAAGAAAGTCTTTGAAAAAAGAAGCAGCCATTTTTAGCTTTTAATTAATTTGCAAAATATAATGGAAGTGTATGTTACAGCCACTATGTTGCACTGCACAAGCCCAGGAAACCTCTAATAAAAAAAAATAAAGTTGTCCTACATGTGCCCCCTATAAAGTTGTGTTGCCATATGTTAGGAAATGTAGGGGTGAAGAAGGGTAACCCCCCCAAAAAAAACAATCTTTTTCAGACTATCACCCAAATGGTAAAACACGCCACAGCGTTTTTGTGGGACTTAGAAAAAAATTTTTTCCAACTCCTACCTTTTCTATTGAACTTCGCCTGGTCTGAGCAAAAAGTTGATCTTAGTGAATTTGCGTAATTACAATCCTTTGTCAGTGAGCAAATTCGCCTGGCATAAGGCTGCGAAGTTGCGCAAGTCTATCTACTTCGCGAGCGTAAATTCGCCAGAGCCGGTGTTAGTGAATTCGCGAAGTTACGATTTGACTTCATGCTGGCAAATTTGTGCTAGCGTTAGACACTTCGCGCTTTAGTGAATTTGCCCCAATGTGTTTTAGGCAGTTGTAGTCTAATACAATATGAATCTTGCCATTTCCATATACTAAACTCTTGGCACATACATCTTTAAAGGAACAGTTCAGGGTAAAAATAAAAACTGGGTAAATAGATAGACTGTGCAAAATAAAAAATGTTTCTAATATGTATGTATATTTTTGTATATTTTTATTTATATAGCGCTCCTTGAGGGCAAAGGGATCACTGCATTAATCAGTAACAATAAGTGCATTATTATAAATACAGTTTGCATAAATATAAAATATAATTACACATTGTAATAGTTAGTTAGCCAAAAATGTAATCTATAAAAGCTGGAGTGAGTGGATGTCTTATAACAGAATACAACACAACATCCTGCTTTTCAGCTCTCTAAATCTGAGTAAGTCAGCGACTTGAGGGGGGGCCACATGGGACATAACTGTTCAGTGAGTTTGCAATTGATCCTCAGCATTCACTCAGCATTCAGCTCAGATTCAAAAGCAACAGTTATGACCCATGTGGCCCTCCCTCAAGTCATTGATTGGTTACTGCCTGGTAACCAGGGTAACCAGTCAGTGTAAACAAAAGAGAGCTGAAAAGCAAGAAGTAGTGTTCTGTTAGACTTGCAGACTGGAAGAGGAATACAACAGCAAATCAATACTGCAGGATATAGGGTTGCTCAAAAGAAAATGAAGTCCAGAATACAGATTATTTTTCCTAAATAAAATATTTATTTGAATATACAGCTGGTGTGAGAATATGTATTACAATTTTAACCTGTTTATATTTGCAGTCCACTGTTCAGCTACTCTAATGACAGAAATACCAAAATCTGATTTGTTATCTGTTACTCATTTCCATCCACTGTTTGCAGAATTCCTCAGACATCCCTAGTGAATAACTGTTCCACAGAACACCTACACCCAACCAGTTTTTAATTAGCTGTCTGTCTAAAAAAAAGAGAGCCATTTGGCAAACAGATTCTAAAAACTGTGTGAAACCTGTTTTTTTTTTTTTGTAAAAGATAAGAATCACTGTTCATTCCACGAACTGAGGGTAATTTTACATCAAAGAATATTGACTAATCTAAACTGCACATTTTAATTAAATTGTGAAACAATTCCAATTCATAAACTGTCATCATGCAATGCTATGCCTATGCTTTTATAACAAAGCCTACAAAGATATGTTGAATTTTTTTATTGATAAAGTACATTAATGTAGAATATTTGCCTGCATCCTGGCTGATAAAAGTAGTGAAAGAAAATCCTGATCTTGTATTAATACTACTGTATGTGGTGACACATGCAATAAGACATGTTATTGTAATTCACAAACAGACAATGCAAACCCCCAACTATACACTGTAGATAAAAAGACTAACGTGGACAAAATAATTTTAACACTCATCCTCTGTCCTCAGCTCTGTGCTAAGGGATGGCATAAAGTTCTATGTCTATGCAATACAGGTGTCCATAATGCCAGCAAGGAAATATGTCCAAAATTAACCCTGTTATCCTAAAGAAAATGGTTGTTACATAGCCCAGGGAAACATAAAAAGTACAATTAACTGGAAATGTGTAAAAAGCACAAATACAGCTTGAATTTTCTTACTCATCATATTTACTACAGGAAACAAAAGTAAAACCATATTACCAGATGCAAAGAATGAAATTACTTGTTTAATACTTGTTTTAGTAGTTTTCAAAATGGCAGCTCATACTTGTCTATATTAAACTTTACTGTCTTTTGCTCCCTGTTTTATGTGCTTAATATATAATTACTATTTTGTTTTAGGCTTGCAGCTGTAATAGTCCCAACAAAATGGATCATGTATGTTATAAACTATGTAAAGAGGAATGTGTAAAGGTCAGTAACATTACTGTATATTGTAATTCTATAATTGTTGTAATGAGTGTTTTTGTATATTGCTATTTAGTAAAAGAATGAGCAAATATGGGTTTTAGATTCCGGATTTCTTATTGAAAGACTCCATAAAATCCATAACTATAGTAGAAACAAGTTGATCATAGCCAGTACTCCTCCCAGTAATTTTCCCAGTATAATGCAAAAAATAGCGAAGATTGTGTCATACTCACCTTGATCTAGACATACTCCAGCATCTTTGGCATCTTTTTAGCAAGCTTCTCAAATTACTGGAAAAGGGTGGGCTGTACTGACATGGAGTTATGTCAGTATATGTCATCTAGGATCACAGTAAGATCATGGTAAGTATGCCGCAATCTTCCCTTTTCCCTTGCCGAAGTCCATGTCAGTACTGATCAGGATGTAGCAAGCTTGATTTTCCAAATGGGAGGGAATAGGCTTTAACAAGAGTCTGTAATCAGGAATGGAATGACACTGACTCGATAGCCCACAATCATGCAATCTCTATATATCAGTCAATATAGACACTCCAGGTGAAACCCCAGAATAAGTTTGCCAAGAATGCAATAGTATAGACTCTGTACTACAGAGAGAGAGAGCCACAATGATGCTCCACTTTGCTGGCAGTATAACTAAAATACTTTTATCCTGGACCAGTCATATTGATAGGTACACAAATAGCCTGAACTCAGTAGACTGCAAGTCAGAATATGATTGTGTTAAATTCCAGCCCACATACTTATATCCATTAGGGCTACAGGATTAAAGTGAGCCATTAGCCAGACCACTACAGATCTATATAAGAACATGCCAATCCAATTATTGATTTCTATTAGGGCTACTGGTTTCAGGTGGGCAAATAGCCTGAACCTAGCCCAGTGAAGGTCAGCATATGATTACATTGCATACAAGCAATAAGTTAGACTTTAGTACACTGCATAACCAAATATGGACATGCTCCATACCTGCTGCTCATTATACCAGGCTGTAAGCAGGCCCTTTAAAGAGGTATTGCAAGACACCAAAAGGCAGGTTTACTAAGATTGGAGATAAATATTTGGAGAGATTTCTGGAGATGTTGCCCATAGCAACCAATCAGATCTTTGCTAACTTATAGGTGGCTGTTTAAATCTAATTGCTTATTGGTTGCTATGGGCAACATCTCCAGAAATCTCTCCAAATATTTATCTCCAATCTTAGTAAACATGCCCCCAAGTTCAATGTTAACATGCAGACAAGCTTACTGACAACAGCAGCACTTACCTGGGGCTCCTGAACCAATGTAGAGTGGGCGGGACCTTCTCCACTTGCTATAGCTGGGAGTTGCACAGGAATCACCTGATTGCACTCAGTGGGAGGCCACATAGCCAGTGGAACCCGCTAATTATACTCACCTGCTGTCTGCATAGGCAGGTAAACAAAAGCAACTACTGAGGTTGCACAGAGGCAAGTTGGATAATTGCTCATTTTGATCACATTGATAAAACTGAGTGTTTTACTAAAAAATGTACCTGTTCCTGAGGAGGCTGTTCAGTTGTTAGTAATTCAGATTATAACTTCTCCAACTCAAATGGTAAACCAAGCATAAACAATAATCTCCTATGGTATTAACTCAGTGGAGTGCCCAAGTACTACTATATCTAGAAAAACCACCGCTAAAAATGGGCTAAACCTCCACCAAGTATAAACTTCACAATGAAGTATTAATAAGAAATAAATACTGTTATGTAAAAGGCAATTTTTATTCACCACCATGCCTGATAATTAAAACATACTAAAACCAAATGCAGTAGCCTGGGAGGCGGGATCCCGTTCCTTTTGATGTTAGGCCACAATACCCAATCAACAGATCGGGAGAGTGACCAATCAAATATACAGAAAACATATATTGTAAGCAGTCAAGTGACCTTTATGTATAATGTGAGACAGATTATGTTCTAGAAATATTCCATGCATATGTTGGCACTTTCAAAAAATGAACATAAATGACATATATATGGCCAGCAACTTTTGAGGAAATATCACAACTTGTCTGCTGTGTACATTACTGGCGACGTCATGAGTCTGATTGTATATTCAGAAAAATTCCAAACGGCACATAGCCCCGAGAAGAAAAGTCATTTGCAACCAATCGCCATGTAAATAGAAAGCAAAAAGCAAAGTATGTCCTTATCCACCCGTATAATTGGGGGTGACCGTTATGGAACACCCGGTGTTATGCAGTAACTGTTATGGGATTAATCCACATGTTACAATGACTTGTGGGAATCCATATATTGGAATAATGTCTCCTTCAAAGACTGTAGGAACAAATGTCTTCACAAAAATTATGGCCAAGTTGCAAAAGCAATTAACTCGAAAGATATCCCATACTCACGGTCTTCTCCGTACAAAAATATCGGCATGTGTATACAGACCAGATTCCAAATATGTGTTCTGCTGTAGCACCGAGTGGATTAATGTGTAGTTCCCATTGTTGTTTATCCTAGAGGCACTTAATGCATCTGTCTCTGGAGAGGGGCCCCGTCTCCCATGCGCTGCCGTGAACCTCAACGACCGTTTCGCTGCCAACCGCAGCTTTGTCAAGAGGCCGAATATGCGCATAATGGGCGCGTCTTAAGGGTGAGGTCACGTGATCCATCATGTATTCGTAACACGTTGCGGAGCGTGATGACGCTGTTACTTGCTCACTATACCATAGCAACGGGTAATTACAGAATGCAAATCAAAAGGTGAAAAACAAAATTATAAAGTAACTACAAAAACACCCGGACATGGTGGTGGTCTTGTTAATCATGATACATCCAATACGTTCTTAGTATTCAACAAAGTCATTGCAAAAGCTTGCAAGGAAAAGTTTGTTTCTATATATGTAGTTGTAAGTTAGATAATAAGACAGTGAGACCTGTTTGCAACCCGAATGTGCCCCCAACCCTGTGGTCATATTCAAAACAAGCTTGCTTGCTTCTTAGACCAAAACTTTCGACATACAGTTTTAGATAAAAGCTTGAAAATTCAACTGTCCATTAAGTCCAAAGCTTGATCTATATGTCTTGAGCCTGAAAATCCAAGTAGTTTCCAACTGATTTAGACAATACAGTCTATTGTCTAAATCGCCACCTCTAAGGTCGCCATGAAGTCAGTCTATACCTTGGAAAAAGGAGCCAGTGTATATGCCATTGTGTACACAATGGATGTGTTTTGCAATGCCTGATGCTAGGTTACAATTCCTAATGTCAAGTAGATGTTCGTATATGCGTCTCTTAAATGGTCTCTTGGTTTTACCCACATACAAGCTGCCACAGTGGCATGTAAACAGATATATCACATGAGCTGTGGTACAACAAGTGTAATGATACATTTAGAATTCAGAACCTGTTCTCCCAAATGTGTGTTATGGTCTTATGATATTACATTGCTCACATGCCCCACATCTATAGGTACCCACTGTTTTACAACAGGATCTAATAAAGAAGAAAGACACCGGCACACAGGAGTTTGAAGTGCAGGGACAACCCTTGCAACAACTTTTTACTGCGAAAGTGCAACGTTTCGGAGGACACGCCTCCTTTGTCAAGCATCAACAGATTGGGAGAGTGACCAATCAAATATACAGAAAACATATATTGTAAGCAGTCAAGTGATCTTTATGTATAATGTGAGACAGATTATGTTCTAGAAATATTCCATGCATACAGTATGTTGGCACTTTTCTGTATATTTGATTGGTCACTCTCCCTATCTGTATCGGGTATTGTGGCCTAACATCAAAAGGAATGGGATCCCGTCTCCCAGGCTACTGCATTTGGTTTTAGTATGTTTTAATTATCAGGCATGGTGGTGAATAAAAATTGCCTTTTACATAACAGTGTTTATTTCTGATTAATACTTCATCGTGAAGTTTATACTTGGTGGAGGTTTAGCCCATTTTTAGCGGTGGTTATAGTTTTTAGTAATTCAGATATATTAGATATAAAGGAGGATGACTTGTTTGATTAAATTAGCTGTTTAAAATGTTTTACAACAGAAACAAAATTGCAGGAATGGAACTCTGATAAGCTGTCAACTTGTGAGAGATGGAGTCTGATTTCTTCCCATTTTAAACAAAAGATGGTTCCTTGTCTTGAGTTACAAAAATTTGTAGAGATAACACTTTGTTTGCTTGGAAGCAATGCACCTGTGGAGAGAGTTTTTTCTATGAACATGATCTGGACCTCCAATCGATCACATTTAAGTGTACAGTCTGTTAATTCTATGCTTACAGTATTGGTAAACTTTCCAATGACATTCCAGGAATTTGCTGCTGAATTAGCAAGTAGAAAAGACATTGTTGAAAAGATACACTGTTCTGAGAAATATAAGTGTTAGGTATTATGACTTGTTTGGCCTAACTCAAATGCCAGCAGCAGCAGTATTTAAACTGTTTTCTAATTCTAATTATTTTTGCATTTGAACTGTGTAACCAGGTTCCAAGGTCATGTCCAAGCAGCAGGGACATTTTCTTCAAGACAGGTTTCTTTATCTTTAAGTATTTTGAACTGTAAAGATGTTTCCAGGCAAAAGGCCATCTTCTTCATGACAGGTTCTAGGGCCATGCCCAGGTGCATTTAAACTATTTTCTGAAAATATAACTGAAGCTACTTAGAATGCATTTAAATGTTAAACTGTATTTTAACTGTTTTCTAAGTAACTTCAGTTCTTTAAGAATTTGAACTTGTGTCCAGGTTCCAGGGCCATAACCAGGCAACAGCAAGATGTGTATTTAAGCTGTATTTAAATGGTTTTCTAAGTAACTTCAGTTCTTTAAGAATTTGAACTTGTGTCCAGGTTCCAGGGCTGTGACAAGGCAGCAGCAAGACATGTGTATTTAAGCTGTATTTAAACAGTTTTCTAAGTAACTTCAGTTCTTTAAGAATTTGAAATTGTATCCAGAACAGGTTACCAGGGCTATGTCCAGGCAGGCAGGAGCAGCAAAACATAATTAAATTGTAATGTGAATTGTTTGTATGAAGACAAATGACAAAGGCCCTGATTTACCATGCTTCAAGTGTTGCAGTTGCAGATGCTGCTACCAAAAGCGAGTTACTGTAATAAACATTTGAAAAGGCATTACTTGACTGTTATTTCATATATATTGATGTAGCCCAGCTGACTTCTTTTCCAGTTTTCAGTTAATTTGCCTTAGCCATTCTGAAGCTTACAGACCTATTATGGGTGAACAGGCGACAGGTAAGACATTTTTATTTTTTGTGCTGGGGAAATGGGGGTGGCTTGCGGGTGCGTCTTTAAATGTGGTTGTGGTCTAAAAAATTTGCCACACCCATGTTCCCCATCCCCGGATTTCTCTACAAAAATCTGGTGACCTTATATTTGATAGTCACGAAGTAGCTCAAAATTACTTCGAATTCGAAAATTCGAATTGTAAAAATTCAAATCTTATTTGAAAATTCACTTTGACCTTTAGTAAATGTGTGTTAAGGGGCAGATTTACTAAATTTGTGTGAAGGATTTGAATATTTGCGTGAATATTCTCAATGAGATTCAAATATGCAAATTAAGTATTTTCGACCATCGAATATAGAATATTCGGGCGCATCGAATAGATCGAATAAATATATATTCTAGCTCTCGACTATTCACCAGTCAAAGAACTTGCCCTTTAAATTTTCAATCGTACAATCAAACTCTTCGAACGTTCTATTCGTACAATTTTGTCGAATATTCGACCTTTTTTTGGGACTTTTCGTGGAATCATTCGATTGTATGATTGTGGCGGAAAGTCGAAAAAGTGCTAAAAACCGGCGAATATTTTATTCGATTTTGGTGAATATTTATTTGCCAAATATTCGCCAATCGAATTTGAGGGCTAAAAACCCTCAACAATTTGACCCTTAGTAAATCTTAGTGTTTTACTGTTTCCATTCACGATAGTAGACTTAGCATTGTGTACTGTTTGTGAGAAGCCATTTTGTTTAGTAAAGTAAAAAATTACTTTTTGTCTAATAAAAGAAAATACAATTATAAGCAATTAATGTATTCAAAATTGTTGGTGCTTTAGTTTTAGTTATTTGTAAATGTAATTGCTATTGAAAGCAGCATTTGCATTATTCCTGGTTGTTACATTTTAAACAATGTTGCAAAAGCCAGTCTCCTCCAGCAAGAACAGCTCTGTTAATAGGTTGGCTTATGTTACATTGCTTCAAAAGCCAGAGCCACCAGTACAGAGAATAGAAAGGGGCAGACAAACACTGCTTTCAATAGCAATACATGTACAAATAACTTAAAAACCATGGTAAATGTGTAATGAATGTTTATTGCAAAGTTTCTTAGAATCATGTTTCCTTTTATTAGGCAAAAAATTATTTTTGGGGTTGACATGTCCTTTAATAGTGACCTTAGCCCTGTAATTTAAACTACAGAAATTTTTATTTAAGCATTTGGAAAAAAATATATATTCTCTTGCCACCCTGCAAACTGGTTTACATGGCCCATGGACTGAAGAATTTGAAGAGATAAGTCCTTCACTCCAGGTAGCTGAGAAAAAGTACTTGTGGTTGATCGTGCCAGCAGTAGACATTTATCTGTTTTGCTTGGCCCCATGAAAGCATAATTAAAACTAGCTGCAGGCAATTGGAACCTTACAGAGTCAACCTTATTTTGGATAAGAGTGCACCAGAAACTACCCCAGAAAATCACAATGTAATTAGACATGATAATAAATCTTTAACATGTCAAAAAAGTCTCTCATTTATGTTTGTGCTACTGAAGTGTCATTCCGTAATCCTAAAATAACGGCATCTTAAAATGCTTAAAGTCATATCAACCATTCCTGAATGAAACTATTACTGAACTGTCCAAATGCATCTTATTGATAGCGCACTGTTTAGCGATTCTGTATGTCTTATATTATTCATGTGTTTTCTTCCCTTAAATGTCAGCACTAAAAATAATACTGCAGTCATATGCTGTGAAAGTTCAAGTGCAGACCATTGTCCAGCACTCTGCGATTCAGAAATCCATTACTTAAGAAAATAATGCCTTAGAACAAAACACAAAACCAGAAAAGGACTAAGAAGATTGGTGCCATTAAGAAAGTCATGAATTCAATACTAGACAATAGTTATCTTGCAGAACAGACTTGCTAAATGCAAATGTATTTTCAATGAACACAGTGTTGTTTCTACATCTGTTGTATAACAATATTACCTATAAGTACAAGCTGGCCCTTTTACCCTTATATGCATTTGCACTGACTGTACAAATTTCAGAGTAATACTGTATTAAGAACTTACTCTAGGGTATCAAATTTATTTAAAACCTTGAATAGGATTGGTTTGCTAAAATGCATTCATTCAGTTTAAGAAAACATAATCCAGAAACCATTCTATGTCAATTGATGGCACAAATGTGCCAGGTGTTAAAATAATGAAATAAATTATGTAACAAAGGTTACTTGTCCACAACTCACATATATTGAATATATTTATGTGTGTGAATTAGATAATGCACATATTTCTTCATAACTTCAAATTAAGTTATCATGAATGATATAAACCATGAGATTTGTTTATACCCTTGAGGAGATTAGTTTCTTCCCAAGAAGAATACATAGAATAGTGCCCAAGTCTATGAAACCTGCGTACTTTTTCTTTTATTAAAACTGACCAATGCCATCAAGAAGAAGAGTGGGGGAAATCAAGTGAGAAATGTAATCAATAAACTTTTTGTTAGATTTTGAAAGTGGCATTCATGGTGGATTTCCAGCAATTTGAATCTTATTACAGTAATTATTGCTTTCCTGGATATCAAGAAAGTTGCAGTTAGTGGTTGAATACACCTCTTTTCATGGAGTTTTAGGATTTAGCAGTAGTGTAGAAATATAACAAAGTGTCCAAACATAGGTGAGTATTATGTTAAATCCATTCGAAGCCAAGTCTATAGTTGACTAAATAAAACAAATAGGGGGAGATTCATCAAAGAGTGAAGTTCCGCCACTAGAGGGAAATTCCACAGCTCTCAATTCATTTTTGTGGGATTTTGCAAGGCGTATTCATCAATGGGTGAAGTGAAAATTCTGAAGTGAAGTGAAGTGAAAATTCTGATCTATTCTAAAACTCAGTTTACCTAAAACAAATTCCATGAAGGAAAATCCATATCCATGCTGTTCTGCTATTCTGTCACAAACAACATTGGCTGAGGCTCCAATTAATGTTCCATTTCCTGCAGGAAAAGAAAAAAACATGGGATCATTTGACATATTAAATATGGATCCCCACTCCTGACTCAAAATGTAAAATATATTTTGCCCTGATTGCAACAAATGTTCACACTATTACACCTACTAAAGGGTATGAGTCATACAGATACTCACATCCTAAATATGCATTTATATATTTTCACTTTAAAAGAACACTACTTAAGAGTAATAAAAATATAAATAAATCCCAGGACAAAGTGACTAAATATCTATCATGAGAAGAACTTAAAAAATCCCAACAAACAGCTGCTTTGATTTGAAATAGCATTTAGAAATACTTTAAAATCTTTGAAAATGTTTGTAACTTCAGTTAGAATTACAGAATGCACTTTTATCTACTACTTTCTATTAACAAACTCTTTACAGCCAGTAATAGTTTCATTTTTTCACAATTTTTCTGTTTGAATGCACACCTAATGAATTACTACAACCTATTTTCTTTTCTAACCAGTTGAATGTATTTAAATTATCCTTTTGGCATTTTGATGTAATTGGAAAACGATGACCCAGATTATATGTAGCCTGCAGCTGCCCATCGTAGATTAACATTATAAAATGCACTACCCTGATATTTCTCTCTTTTCAAATAAGAAATTGTAGAGATGAATTTCTTCTGCATGTAGAAAATGCTTAGCATGGGAAGCAAAACATATACCCAATTATAATTCATTCTGCATTTTAGAAATTACATTTTTTTGTTGGAAAATGTAAGGGTCAAACGAGTACAAATCCACTATTTCGTTTTACCATTTAATTTTCTTTAAAAGATTCACTATACTTTAAAAATAGATCTTTTGTAACCTCTTGAAGCAAGTCTTGCTTTATAGCATGTTTTTTTATTCCACTTGAATACAGATGCCTACAATGTAAGGTCAAGCAACAAAAATGGTAGAGGGGAAATGGTAGTCCACACCACATGTTACTGCCTAATAAAAGTGAATACAGACATTCTCTTTCATTCATTCTCTTGCATTCAAGAGAGAGATAGAGAAACACATGCTCACTCATATCTACATAATTATGACTTTTTTGCACTGACTGCAGCTCCGGACACAGCTAAATATTTTCATCATTTATCATACTACTGAAAACTGTCAAGTATAAATACACTATATTGAGGCTTGCTGATAAAATATTAGAGAAGTGTGCTGAAATCTGTTTTGAATAGTGATGTGAATTCAGGCTGGTACAGTTTTACCATTATATTTTTTTAGGATAATGCAATCTTGATTGAATGCTGTAAATAGAAATAAGACAATAAAAAAAAACTGTAATCCAATTTGGAACAGACAGTATCCATTCTAAAATGGCATTGGTCTGTATTGGCATTTGTCTATATTTGGGGGGAAATGAACTGTAGTAGGTTTTGTGCTAAAATTCTGTACATTGGTTTGGACCAAAGTTGCAGGTCAGTAGAGGCAGTTTTACAGTCTGTTTTTTGTTTTGAAGAATCAAATAACCAATAATGCATGTTAATATGTATAAAGACAAATTACAGAGAAGCAGGACAAAATAACAGAATGACAGATGACTTTTAATTACTAATATCAATTTAATTAAATCATTTTTATTAAAATTTTTGCCTCAGACTGCATTTTAACCTTTGGGGGAAAGTGTGCACTAAGGGGCTATTTTATGAAAAAATCTTCTATATTCTGGAACTACAAATAGTCAGAATTTAATAACGAAAAAAATCACCAGAAAAAACTAGGCAAGTAAAAGCTGGCAAGGTTGTAAAGAAGTCAAGGGGAATAATCTCTAACAAAGATTTTTTTTTCTTAAATAAGCTAGCATTCAGAAAAAAAAAAGGTTGCACACTTTTTTTATGTCTGTGTTTTTTTTTCACAAACTTAAAGGGGTGGTTCACCTTCAAATTAACTTTTAGTATATTGTAGAAGGGACCATTCTAAGGAGCTTTTCAATTGGTCTTCATTATTTATTTTTCATAGTTTTTTAATGATTTGCAATTTTTTTCTGTTTCTTTGCAGCTTTCAAATTGGGGTCACTGACACCATCTAAAAACAAATGCTCTGTAAGGCTACAAATGTATTGTTATTGCCACTTTTTATTACTTATCATTCTATTCAGTTCCTCTCCTATTCATATTCCAGTCTCTTATTCAAATCAATGCAGGGTTGCTAGGGTAATTTGTACCCTAGAAACCAAATTGCTGACACTGCAAACTAGAGAGCTGCTGAATAAAAAGCTAAATAACTATAAAACCACAAACAATAAAAAATGAAAACCAATTGCAAATTGTCTCAGAATATCACTCTCTACGTTATACTAAAACTTAACTCAAAGGTGAACAACCCCTTTAAATTTTAATAAATCTGCCCCTTAGTGGCTTGACCATTAAGTAGTTTCATGACCTACTGGATGTTCTCTAGTGATGCTTGGTCCTTAATATAATACAGGTTTACACAGAATGCTTGTGACCAGAGGTTTTCCACATAAGGAATTTTGCTGTAATATGGTTCTAATAAAAAAAATGTAAACCAGAGATAGAACAAGGGATTGGAAAAAAGGCACCTATCTAGGCTACAATGATAGGGGGGCACTGGGCAGGTATGTATTAAAGGGTTTTCTGCTTACCCCAGTCTGCGTTTGCTCCAGTGTGCCACTCTCCCATCTGATATAGTGCATGCACATGCATGAGGAGAGTGGCTGGCCAGGTTTCCTAGGGCATCTTGGCCTGTTCCTATAATTGAAGCACTTAATAAACCCGATTTTCCCACCAATATAGATGAATACAGCTTTGTCAAGATCAAGTACAAAGTACTGTTTAATTATGTACTGTTTTGGGGTGGGATTGTGCTGCTTTGGCGATGGGGTCATCACTATATCAGCCAGCTTGGTCAGGAAGGGACTGCGGCACTTATGTTAGGTGAGTAGGCAGGGTTTGGGGGAAGTTTGAGGTGTACTGGGGGCTGAACAATAGGTTTTACACATTTTTTGGCTAATGCATTGCTGGGAAATTTGTAATACCGGACCTGGACTTGGCTGGTAATTTACCAGCTAGGTCGGTAAAAAAAACTGGCCAGGTGGCAACCCTATGCATACAGTACTTCATGGCTGCACATAACCAGTACAGTCAATAGAATACTTCTAAATAAATGTATTAAAGGACAAGGAAAGTCTAAAACAGAATAAGGCTAGAAATGCAGTATTTTGTATACTAAACATAAACATGATCTTACTGCACCACAAAGCCTAATCAAACAAATGTTTTATGCTTTCAAAATTGGTCACAGGGGGCTGCCCTCTTGTAACTTTGTTAAACCCCTTTGCAAGACCATGCTCAGTGTGATCTGGGCTGCTTAGGGATCATCAATGATCAAAACAGCACAAGGCAAATAATATCTGCCAGAGGCGGATACAGCAAAACTGATTAATAATCAGAATATGCAGACTGTCCTGTGTTGTCATGTAATAAAATGTGGATTTTATAGTTTTTGTATTGTTTAATACAAACTTTCTTCAACTCTGCAGAACCAGTGGCTACAGAAAATAATCCTCCACAAAGAATCCCAGTTTCTCTGTTTAAATCTGGCTCCATGATCTTTGTCACTTCAGCTAGAGTTGGAAACATTAAAGGGTATGCAAAGGCAAAAATAAAATCCAGAACAAATCTCTACACAGTCGCCGACTTCTCTACAGGGAAAAAAAGCTGCTGGAGTTCTGCAGGGCTGGGAAGTAAGGCGAGGGCTCCCCCTGCTGTTCATAAGTATGACTGTTTTCCTGCACAGCAGTTAGGGACGTCTGACAATTCCTATACACAGCAGTAAATGAAGAGAGAATTTCATTGTATACAGTCAGGTTGCCTAATGGAGTGCCTGTTCATGCACATCCAGTCTCAGTGTTTAATTAGGCTCTACGACAGTTGCTAGAGTTGCCACCTCCAATTCCGTATCATTTCTTATAAAAACGGTACATATTTTTAAATTAAAGTATACTGGAGAATGATTTATTTTTCATTAAAGAAAGTAAAAATGGGACTTTATTTTTTTGCCTTTACATGCTCTTTAACTACAAAAGATGTGACTCTAACTCCATTTAAGTATAAACCTGGTTCAGGAGCAATGCCAGTACTACAATATAGCAATGGGTATAAGCATGTTAGATATGTAATTTAAAAAGTCTGGAGTTAGTGGATTTTTTACACTGAACAATTCCTTTCCTTTTTACAATTCCTTTACTTTACTTTTACTGCTGTAGATTATTATATTCTTCACATAAACACAACTCATTTTGATTATGTAGGGACCCATAGGGTTAATGTGTCCCTATGGCTTTAATTCCCTAGACTCCTGATCGTCCTAGTTGCTGGGCAAAAGCCCATGTATCTAGTTTACTATTTGCATATCCAAGTTTGTGGCCAGGAGGTGCTGTGACCACATCCTGTCCCACATAATTACATAGTTAGTAACATAGTTGGGTTGAAGACAAACTCCATCAAGTTCAACAACTTCTATTCAGGACACGATAATGGCACAGCTCAATCGGAAGACACCGTTCCTCCTGTCTGACTGCAGCTCCCGCTACACGCCGGTTCCTCCCTGCCGGCTAATTTGCAAATCCACTAGTACACAATAGTGCGCTGGTCAGTAATTCAGGAGTCCGGTGCTTTTACCATCAAATTCTTAGCTTTATTCAGACACTTCTGGGGGTTACATGGAGGGATGAGCAACTCTAACGCTTTTCATGCCCTAACATTGAGTCAGGACAGAACTTCAAGGTGAGTCCTTTAGGCAGGCACTGGTTGTGCCCACGAGATACAAAGGGAAAATGCAGTAACAGGATGGACAGGGCAAAGATCAGGACTGTACTAAACAGGTAGGAGAGGGTGAAGATCAGGACTAGACTAAACAGGATGAAGAGGGTGATGACTCAGGACAGGTACAGACTTAATGGATTTTATAGTACAGTATTCATTCTTTCAATAAAATGAAATTTTTGTTTGACAAAACAGATAAAATAATCATTCTGTAAATCAATACTGTCAGTCACTTTATTGAACCAATAAGAATAAAGCTTACTGCCATATAACAAAGGTGCCAGCTCTGCTCCACATGGCTGCATCATCCCTAAGGGCATAGGATACTATCTGACCTGCTATAGAGAGCGCCCACTAATGTCCCCTCTGTTATAAACATGAACAAACATTTCCTAAAAGGGCTGCTGTTAAAAACTATAGGTTTGGAAGTTCTTACATATGGCTGAGAAAAATAATGCTGCACTGATAATGATTCTAGAGAAAGAAAAGTATTCAGAACATAAATATTATCATTTTTTAAGGGCTGTCCGGGTCAAAACTGCCTGTCCATGATTAACACAGTGATCAGGCAATTGCCAAGGCATTGCCCTGCCCCTGACATCATGGCTTCAACCCCATTGCAGCAAGACCCACCCCATTGCATTAAAGCCCACCCCCTGCCTTGAGTTACACAAGTCAAAAGGTGGCAACCCCCTCAATATGAAAGGGGTAAGCACTGGTTAGGTAAGGGGTACACCATCATTAGACCCCCTTTTTTTTAAAATGAATGCAAAGCACTGTGCAGCTTGCTGCTGTTCTTTAAATAAGTTATGATCCCCTAAAATTGCCCCTGCGTAAAGTACCCATTTTATTTGCCCACAGTACTCAGGAGTGGCTGCTCATAAGTCCTACACATTATACTATACAGAATATGTGTGCACATGATCACTCCCATATCTGTGGCTAATAGATGGGTGAATTTGACCTGTTTTGCCAAACATTTGCCCCTGGCAAAATTTTGCCGATGCCCATCAAAGTCTACGGGCAGCAAACTTTTTTTGATGTGTGGTGAATTTCTTTTTGAGGCGTGATGCCATTCAACTCTAAGGGCATCATTTCCGCAGCAAAACAAGGCGAAACAATTCACCCATCCCTAGTGACTAAACCTATTATGTAGTAGTTGAACAACAGCTAACTATGAGACTACTCATAAGACCCACTCATCATACTATACAGAATGTGTGTGCACATAATCAGTCCTACAAATGCAATCACTTTGGATGGTGAGTTAAATGCGTCGTGACTTAACTCATCTATCTCATTTATCCCACTTAGCACAGAATATTGTGTCACAGCATCCCATCCAATTAAAGAGTTCACCATTGAAAACAATGGTGTTTTGGTATGCTAATGAAAAGGTTAAATGCATTAAATGAGTTAAGATGACTTTAGATAACACAGTGTCTTCAATTAACCCTGAGTCACGACGCATTTAACTTACAAATCCAAGTGACTCTATCTGTATGTCTCTGGCTAAACCTATTATGTAGTAGTTGTACTATAGCTAAGCACATTGTTAAGAGAGTGCTAAAAGCTAACTGGTGCAAGATTAGAGCAAGGAGGAGACATTTGAGCCTAACATCATATACACAATGTATAACTGACTCTGAGAGTTTGTCAGACATAATTTCAGGGATATTATTATTATTATTATTAACATGTATTTCTATAGCGCCAACTTGTTGCGTAGCGCTGTAAAGTAAATGTGATTATACAACCAAATCACATGAATTACATATATAGAACATAAAGAGTTAGGCCTATTGTAATGTTGTTAGAGTTAGGCTGCAAGATAATAGTGGGCATGTTTACTAACACTGGAGATACATATCTGGAATGATTTCTGGAGATGTTGCCCAATATGTTTTCTAACTTATAAGTGGCTTTTGAAATCTAATTGCTGATGGGTTGCCATGGGTAACATCTCCAGAAATCACTCCAGATATTTATCTCCAATGTAAGTAAACATGCTGGTTAGTAAACTACAGATGAAGCCACTTGGATTTGTGTGTTAAATCTTTTATGACTCAGGGCTAATTGAAGAAACTGTGTTATCTAAAGTTATCTTAACTCATTTAATGCAGTTAACCTTTTCATTAGCATACCAAAGCACCATTGTTCACAATGATGAACACTTTAATTAGATGGGATGCTCTGACGCAATTTTCTGTGTTAAATGAGACAAGTGTGAAGTCTGAGTTTAGTTATTCTGTGTCAAACACACAATCCAAAGTGGCTTCATCTGTAACTGGCTGGTAGTGCATTAAATGAGTCTGCTGTGTTAGTTCAGGTAAAGCAGTCAGACAAGCACGGTACATTTATTTTAACATGGCAGGTAGGTGTGGCTGCTTCATGTTTCCTCTAAGACAGGAGGAACAGGAATATTAATAATAAAAATGGCAAAACAGCAGGAATGCCCTTAACATTAAATGTCCACACAAGTAGGTTACCACAATAAGAATAGTCAAATCACCTAAAAGTATAATATTTATGTTTTGCATACTTTTCATTCTCTAGAATCATTATCAGTGCTGCATTATAAGTCTCAGTCATTTGTAAGAACTTCCAGTAAGGAACCTGTAGTATTTAACAGCAGCAATTTAAATGTTTGTTCATGCATTTTACTATGCAGCAGAGGAGACATTAGAGGGTGCTCTCTACAGCAGGGCAGACAGGATCCTATGCCCTTAGGGATGATGCAGCCATGTGGAGCAAAGCTGGCAACTTTTCATCTTGTTATATGGCAGTAATCTTTATTCTTATTGGTTCAATAAAGTGACTGACAGTATGTCAGGCTCTGCTGGGATTCGAGCCAGGGATCTTTGGGTTTCTGGCTTGATGCCTTATCTATTAGGCCAGGAGAGCAGCCTGTAGGGCTGCTTACTATAGGTTTCCTGGCCTCTGCAGCCACAGCCCAGCAGCAGCCTGATTGGTTACAGTCAGCCAATCAGGGCTGACTCAGCCCTATTCAAGGCCAGCCCTCCGAGCACTCCTTGCTGTAGCATTACATGGCCATCTTAGTACTGTGGCAGCGCCCCTGTCCAAGCTGTTCCTGCTCTACCCCTGTTTCCTCTTGATTCTACCTTGTCCTGTCATGTCTTGCCTTGCCTTGTCCTTCCTTCCTTGCCTTGTTCAGCCTTGCCTTTCTTTGTCCTTTCTTGCCTTGCCTTGACCTTGTACCTCTCCATGCCTTAACCTTGTACCAACCTTACTTGTTCCTGATTCCTGTTCTGCCTTGCTTTTCCTCTCCTGCTCTCTGATCCAGCCCTCTCCTGCTCTCTGCCCAAGTCTCGTCCTGCTCTCTGCTCCAGTCTCATCCTGTCTTCCAGTCTTCCTGTTTACCAAGCTACACCCACACCGTCCTGCCTTATACTCCTTGTCTGCTACTGTCTCCTGATCTACGCCCTCACAGTCCTGTCCCATTTTGTTCCTGTTCCACTCTTGCTCCATCCATTTTGTTCCTGTCCTGAGTCATCACCCTCTTCATCCTGTTTAGTCTAGTCCTGATCTTTGCCCTCTCCATCCTGTTCCTGCGTTTTCCCTTTGTATCCCGTGGGTACAACCAGTCCCTGCCTAAAGGACTCACCTTCCTCCTACTGTCTCTACACTGCCCCCTACCCAATCCTTGACACAGTATAGCTTCACAGATAGTTACACTATTATATATTCTGTCCAAGTTTTTTTTTACACCATTCATGCTGTAAGTAACTTTGCACATCAGTGCATCTGTAACATGGAGGTTATATATTTGTGAGACATACAGTATTGATTGTTAAAATGTTCAGAATGGAGTTTGCAATATAATGACATCTTTTTGTGATATTTTGTTCTCATTCTTTAATAGAAATAAGTCGTTTTTATATTATTTTATCTGTGTATATGATCACAAATACTTATATGCCATGAGAGACATCCATTCTGTGTATTAGGGATAGTTTTTTTTATACAGAATGTATTTGGGACAAATGGCACCCCATAGAACTGAACTAAAATTCCATAAATCATCACGATTCAAATTGCATTAGGCAAAGCTTCAGCAGAAGTCAGTAGAAGGCATGAATTATGGAGCATAATATACAATCCAGTGATTGAAAGAACCCTCCTACACTGAAAATAAATGATTTACCATTAATTTCAGAGTCCACATATAACAATATACAGAATGTGAATAAAAAGTAAGCTTTAGTTTAGCAGCGTCATACCCTTAAGGTGATCTAATTTTAGATACACATTGTTATAATGCTACTTATTCAAAAGGGAATTGTACATTTAAGAGCAAGTAATGAGACAGACTTTAAAAAAAGATAATGAGCTTTGTATGGCAATTTATACAAGCTCAAGTAACCACCATTGATATTTACATAAACTGAAGTAAATTGGATTTTTTGTATGTACAAGCATGTTTACATCGTTGGCAGTTTTATTTTTGCTAGTAAATAAAGTGAAAATGTTGTCCTGTGGGATAGTAGAGATAGAAAACAACTGGGTTCCCTTAACAAATTAAGAATAAAAATTATTATTCAGAAAAAGCTGTTACCAATGAATGGATTCAGTCAGATTTTTGTGATTTTGATTATGATTAATTAAGTTTGTACTGAAGTGACATATTGCTTATCTTTTTCCAATAGCTGCTAGTGTATTAGCTCTTAGTAACTCAACATTTTCATGTTGAAAAAGCAGTTTTAACATATCAGAAAAAGATATTCCATTCAAGCCAATTGAGGTTTTTTTGATAAAAGAACAGCTAGAAGGAAAAATCAAGCTGTCTGGCTTCTTTGACAGCCAATTCCTTCCAATTCACATAAAAAAAACCTTGATGTGGATTTCCTGGGAAACAATAATGATCCTGACAGGGGGTAATAAATGTTGAAATATGAAGAGGAAAGACAGTGAAACAGTAAATGCACAACAGCAAGTATACCCTAGACAATATAAAAAAAATGGGGATTGTGGGAGCACTCTATAGGCTAAAGTATATTTAAGTATAATGGAAGTGCTACTTACAAAGCACATTCCCTGGACCCCTGTCTCATAAGTAATTCAGTATAAATGCAAGTGCATATTGTTTAAAAACAGGGGTTGTTTTGTACAAAGTAATGATCATAAAGTTGATAAGCCACCATACCACATCAAAGTAAACACCATATGAAGGTCCCTAACTTGCTTACATAGTATATAAAGCCTTTTATTCCTCTGCATAATAGCATTACCTATAGTCAGTGTGTTGAGCCTTGGTTTCAATTTGAGGGCTAAATCCTCCTCCGCCAGTATGTGGCTTTTAAGAGAGAGAGAGAGATTCCCAAACCAACGCCCATTGTTTAAAAGCACAGGACCACCATTAGTTTAAAGGGGGTTATGGGGTGCTACAACCACAGGAGCTAAGCCACAGCTTCCGGATACAATACAATATAAAAAAGGGGGATTGTGGGAGCACTCTAAAGGCTAAGTAAAAGTATATTTAAGTATAATGGAAGTACTACTTACAAAGCACATTCCCTGGGCCCCCTTTGCATTAGTGTCTACTTCATATTTAATGTCCTTTTCCGTGAAATGCTATCATTGTTAGAGCCACTGTGTTGGTTTAAAATGCTTGCTTGCTTGCTCAAACTTGGAATATATTAAATTGCATAAACAATACTTTTGGTGTGCTGAAAAATAAAGCATTAAGTTGTTTTGTGCTTTTGTTGAAATAATTGTAATATGCAGTCATATAGTGTCTAATTAAATGTTGCATGATAAATGAACAGATAATAGATAAATAGAATAAATAAAGGTAAAACCTAGTACTAGATAGCAAATCTCATAAATGTTAATTTGTGTGTTAATTTATTTAGATGAGTAATGGTGCTGATGTTTGATCTGTTAATATCATCAATTAAAATAATCCAATTAACAATCATTAGTAGTATTGTTTACCATTTTGTATATAGTGGGTATACTTGTGTTTCCATGCATTTAAGCATTACTGCATTTTTTCTGCCATGCTCATTACAAGTCACTTTCATTATTTTTCTTGGGTAAAAACAGGATGTGGATAGTGGAAAAATAGTCTTATTAGCCATCAGCAGTGCAACCAATAACATATGCTAGTCAGTTTAAATATCAGAAAACAGAAATAATGGGATCATAGCTAATTAGTCCTACTTTGAAAGTAAACACAGTTTTGGACAGCTGGCATCAAGAAGATGTACTCCAAAAAGAGGACAATTCACAAGGAAACTATCACAGCAACATTAATTTGAAGACCTTGAAAGACAAACAAGAATTCCTCATATTGCTGTTTTATGAACTATCTGGAAGACCTTGAAAATCAAACTTTGCAGAATATATTACAGATTACCTGAGCAAAGCTCTTGTATTTACAACAATAAACTTTCCCTTCATTTCCCTTAACAGTTTATCTATGGCATAAATAATCATTGAACTGCCAAAATGGACAGTCACAGCTGGCAAAATGATTAATGGTTTCTGGTATTATGGGTAAGTACCAAGTCACAGAGAAAAATAACTTCATTTGCAGAAGAGAAATAAGTACTAGACATTTAATAAGCATACCCTGAACAACAATGTCAGTATGGTTTCCATAGATGCTGTGAATTAACCAACAAGGATTTATCAAAAGAATCTCAAGATTCTTATGTGCAAATTCACTAAAGCGTGAAGCGTGTAACGCTAGCTCCAATTCACCAGCGTGATGTCAATTAGCAACTTCGCCGAGTGTCCCTGGCAAAAATTCGATAGTGAAGGACATCGACTTGCACAACTTCGCACCCTTACACCAGGCGAAGTTGTGCACTGACAAAGGGACATAACTACGCTAATTCACTAAGATGAAAATTTTTGTGAACATTACCTCTTACGCTAGACGTTACTTCGTCAGGTCAGACCTGGTGAAGTTCAATACAATAGATAGGAGTTTGAAAAAGTCCCAAAAAATGCTGGCGTCTTTTACCTTTTGTTGGGTGATAGTCTGAACAAGAGCGAACATTTTTTTTGGGTTACCCTCATTACCTCCCTACATTTACTAACATATGGCAATTCTCAGCTATACAGTGGGCACATGTTTAGGGCAATAGGACAACTTTATTTTATTTATTAAAGGTTTCCTGGGCTTATGTAGTGTAATGTAGTGGCTGTAACATTCACCTCTATTATACACTTAAGTTCACACCGTATGCAAATTAGGCATCGCTAGCATAAATGTGCTTTGCCTGGTGAAGTAACAGTAGCACAACTTCGCTACCGTTCGCCGCCCTGAGCGCAAATTAGCATCTAAGTGAATTTGCGTAGTGCTGGTGAAAAAGTGCGGCGAACGCTGTTGAAGCTGTTGCTAGCGCATTTTCGCTATTTAGTGAATTTGCCCCTTGGAATCTTAGCGTATCACTAAGATGAGACAACATTTGTATTGCTTGTTATGTGTAAAAAATGTACAACCCTAATAACAAAATGGCATTTCAAGGATGAAAATGGTGAAATCCAGAGACGATGCATAGTACAGTACATTCAATGTCCAGGTGATCCAGCACCACTTAGTACTAATCCAAACCCATGATGATTTGGTGCATCGTAGAAAGACAATGCAGAAATATCTTTGAAATAATCTCTTAAAGCATCAGTCCAAGATGTTACTCTAGTCAGTGCAATGGTGATGAAAGTCCATAGCAGAGTTGGTGTAATGAATGCTTTTGTCTGTGTGCCTCACCACTGATATAGTTCACATGTGTAGCCATTGTACAGCAATTGAGTATTCAGCCATTGAATCTGTCTGGTAGATTTTTAAACAAATATGCCCATGTGCCAGTCAAAAGGATTCAGCCGAGAATAGAAGAAAGTAAGTAAAGGTGGTGATATCTACAAAGAAACAAAGATATAAAAGATATAAGTACACAAATAAAGAAATATTTTATATTAAAACAGGATGATGACTGTGGTGTATAACCATGGTAGAATCACTATTGAAAATGCAGTTACAAATATTTGGTAAACTTATAACATTTATAATATAATTTATATATAGTTTAAATATAGCATGCATACATATACACAAATAGAAACATGAAAAGTTACACATAAGTAATTTCTGAGTAAAGTTGGGTTTACTAAAATATTTTTTGTCTTACTAGTAACAGCTATTAACATTACCCTGGTAGTGGGCTATTTGTTTTTTTACAATAACTAATATTCAATTAACTGTTCCCCTTAAAAACTTTGAAATAGATGGCACCAAATACACTTTAAATAGTTACAATATCTTAAGATCTCTTGGGGGCTGATTTACTAAGTGGCAGATTTACCAAGGGTAGAAGTGAATTTTCGAAGTTCAAAAAGTTAAAAAAAAATCAAGTATTTTTTGGATACTTCAACCATAGAATAAGCCAAAATTTGATTCCAGTTGAAAAAAACTTTGAATTCGAATATCGAATTTTCGAAGTACTGTCGAAGTACTGTCTCTTTAAGAAATCTTCGACTTCGATACTTCGCCATATTAAACCTGCTGAATTGCTATGTTAGCCTATGGGGACCTTCTGCAAATACTTTTCACTTCGAAGTCAAAATCGTCACTATTAATCAAGCCAAAATAACAAATAAGTTTTTAAGGATTCAAGCTCCTGTGCTCCATACAGTGTTACAGTGTGGTTGTACCAGGATGGTTGTAACAGATACAGAAAAGGCAAATGTGCTAAATCAGCTCTTTTCTTCAGTGTATACAATAGAGGAATCTGAGTTCCCAGGCTCACTTCATAGCTGCACTGACGGCGCAGCTCAATCTTGTCAGTGGCTGACTCATTAATAAAAATTAATGTAAACAAGGCTCCAGGGCCTGATGGCATACACCCCTGGGTTCTGAGAGAGCTTAGTTCAGTTTTAGACCAGATCCTATTTCTGATTTTCTCAGATTCACTTTTATCTGATATGGTGCCTATGGATTGGAGAAAAAAATGTCATTCCAATATTTAAAAAAGGGTTTATGATCTCAGCTTGGCAATTATAGGCCAGTAAGTTTGACATCTGTGGTGGGAAAATTATTTGAAGGCTTGTTAAGGGATCACTTTCAAAATTTTGTAAATTTTGTGAATGGCAATCTGAGCAGCAATCAGCATGGCTTTATGAAGGATAGGTCATGTAAAACAAATTTTGATACCATGACCCACAAATGACTGTGTTCTAAACTTAGGTCTGTTGGGCTTTATTAAGTTGTTTGCACATGGATAGGAAACTGGCTACAGAATCGGGTACAGAGGGTGGTTGTTAATGATACATTCTCTGCATGAAGTAAGGTTCTTAGTGGGGTCCCTCAGGGCTTGGAATTGGGTCTACTTTTATTTAACTTGTGCATTAATTACTTAGGGGAGGGTATTGTAAGTAATGTATCAGTGTTTGCAGATGACACAAAATTATCCAGCCAAATTATTTCAATCCAGGATGTGGCATCCTTGCAACAGGATCTTGACAAACTAGCAATCTGGGCAGCTAAGTGGCAAATGAGATTCAATGTTGATAAATATAAAGTTATCACCTGGGATGTAAAAATATATAAGCTATGGGAGATAGCTCATAGTATAAGTTGATCCAGGGACTAGTCCGATTGCCACTTTGGAGTCAGGAAGAAATTTTTTCCCCCTCTGAGGCAAATTGGAGAGGCTTCAGATGGGTTTTTTTGCCTTCCTCTGGATCAACTAGCAGTTAAGCAGGTTAAAAAAATTAAAAGGTTGAACTTGATGGACGTGTCTTTTTTCAACCTAACTTAATATGTTACTGTTACTATGATTACTAAATCCATCATTTACTTGTAAATCCTTCCCTTTTTTATTTATTTAACTTTAGTATTCATCATTGGGATACAGTAATCAGACTGTCCTCAATTTTTATTTATCTATTATCTATAAATGGCCAGCCACTTATTCATATAACAAGACGATGGATAACAAAAGGAATAATTAACAAGACAAGGGTTATAAAAGCCCCTGTGCTGCCTGGCAAAACAGTACTTTGAGAGATATTATTCCTAAACCTAATTTTATTTCCAATGGGTTGTGAACCTTGTGGTACCACTCTATCCAAAGTTTTGAAAATAAACTTACTTACCAAGAACTGAGATGATCAATCCTCATGTGACAATCAGAATGACCGGAACGAAGACCCATAAATGTAGGATTTAACTTCCTATAGTCCTCCAGGGATACATGATTCTTGCCCACAATGAGTAAGTCTCTCTTGGATTTAAATATACTTACTCAAATCGAGCCTGGCCCCGAAGTTGGCTCGGAGCCTGACTGTAACGATTCAGATTCACTCAGGATATTTACCAGACAGCTTTATTTGAGGTATACATTAATACAGAGTATTACAATAC
>CM044434.1:101650904-101733309 GCA_024363595.1 Xenopus borealis
TGTTTGCTTTAAACCATGAATATATTGTACATAATTGGATATGATTTCTTGCTTTATACAAATAAATCTACAGATTTGATTTAGTGAACTCTATTGTTTCTTTAAATTTTCCTTTTGAAGAACATCTACTTAGCATGAACTGGTTTCTAGGCAACACAATCAGCTTTTCATTTTCTTCCATAAATGTTGTACCCAGAGACTTACCATTGCAGCTGTGAATGGGATCTTGCCAATTAGAGACAATACTAAAGCAGATACCCATACTACTAACATAATGGGAACTTCAACACGTTCATCTTCTGGAACTGCCTGTTTTTGAAAAAGGTGAAAAAAAAGATTATAAAATGTAGCTTATTCTAGGAACAAGTCATTGTTTTTAAAAATAATTATGCCAAAATTTTCAAATTGCCAGTATTATAAAGTCATGGTAACATTGTAAAAACACAACTAAATATTTCCTTTATATCCCTCTAATCTGCAGAATATCCAAACACATAAGCACTGATTTTAAAAGCATACATTAGAAAAGAAGAAAAACAGTATTTTATCCATGCAGATACACTTAGGGACAAGTAAAATGTTAGAATCAGAGTTATTAAAAAACAGCAGGAGGTCCCAACCCAGTACTTCTATGCTATAGATCGTATGTTCAGTATTGTAATTATGCAGCTACCCATACACATTGAGGTACCCCTGTGATTCACTTGTTTGGCAAGATGAAAAATGTTGTTCAATATGAAAAAATATTTGAAGCACCATGTTTGGCTCTTGCTGAATCAAATGTAATGCTAATTATGTAGGTATATAGAATGATCAGTTTTGACGTGCTACGTTTGATATTTTTGACCAAATAATGTATGTGTATATTTAGGTATTTAAGAGTTTGACCAAAAAGCCACCACAGCTTAAATTGGTGTGCACATTGTAAACTCATGCTATTATCTCAAACAAAGAAGCAAAGGCTACAGAGAAGTTATATGTTAAATAACCCATCTACTCTGCACATGGATTCCTTTCATTATAGAGAAAGTATAATGCACTCAAAAGCCAAATACAGTCTGAGTATGTTCAGAGTTTAAAAATTAGATCTTGGGCTGACAACTGAACAGGGCTGTCATAGAAGCACCTGATAATTATTTAAATTCTGTAGTTAGCCTCCACCATCTCAGAAACAGAAATATATTTACAGTACTTAGTAAACCAAGTTGCACCCGAATACATCCATAAAACTACAGGTTCCTCATATCAAAGCAACTGGGGTCTATAGGCATAGTCCACAGTGATAACTTAAAGTAAAAAAAATTCTGGGTGACATAGTTGGTGTCATGGTCGGCACCAAATACCAGAACAAATGCCAAGCACCCTGGTCTCGGCTCGTGCTTCACCAGTAGTGTGACCGCCTTTGGCTTCGGGAGGAACCCTCAGCTACTCAGATGCCACCTGGACTTGAACGAGAGGTGCAGGGCAGGAGTTCTGGCCAGCAATGGGGCATGACTGTATATAGCATCTTTAAGGCCGATGGTCACGGTACAGGCGGGATTAGGTAAATTCGTGGTCAGACAGGCTTGGTCAAGGCAGGCAGTTAGCTAGGATCGTCAGGCAGACAAGAGTCAAAACCGGGTAATCAATCAGATGAGGATGAGGCAGAATCGGTAGTCGGATAACAGGCATGGGTTAGGATACAGATATCAGAGAAGTCAAGAGTCAGGCAGGGTCAAACACAGGAATCAGGATCAAACAGAAGCTTAAAGCACAGATACAAGGCACCAGGAAATAAACCTATCACGGGCAATCCAAAAATCTAAAAGTCCCCTTTAAATAATTCAAATTTGGCGCCATTGCGCACTGATGTCATGAAGTCAGCGCACCTTTAAACCCGGAAGCGTGCGCTAAAGGATCTGACGGCAAAGGAGCAGGATGGCGCAGTGGGCGTCCCGGCTGCACCACTAGACCACCAGGGTGAGTCTTGACAGTTGGTTCTAATTTGGTTTATGATACAAAGAAAAAAGATGAAGAAATTCCCTTTCTTAGAAAAAAATTGAATATTCTGTTTGCAATGACGTTTATTGTAGAATCAGAAGCTTCCTTTCTTGGTGCTAATATTTATACTGTACATATTGTAAAGTGAGGACTACCTAGGCACAATTTACCGTAATAATTTTACTTATAGTTTAATAGTGACCTTATGTTCTCTTTACACTAACAAGGGATTTGTACAGAAGGGATAATTCACTCTCTATAAAGTAATTTTACTAATGTTTTAACTAAGGTGGCTCATATAACATACAAAATTAATTTGCTTGATATTAAGCAAATGGTGTGATTATACTATAAATAAGTACAGTATTTATGGATTTCATACATTGTGCTTTTTTCCGGTCAGCTGCTGTATTCCAATAATATGCCACATTAAACTATCTACACAGTAAATGGGTGTATAGAATAGTTTTAACTATAAGCCCTATTGGTGCATTATGATTAACTTTTAAAAATGTTTAAAGGGGACATATAGCATACATTTTCACAATGCATGAAACCATGTTAAATAATGTAAAATAGAAAAAATAGTTTTTATATTAATACCTTTTGGGTAAAAAATGTCTGTATTAGCTTGAAACTGTGCTCAGCCCTTTCTCTTTGCAAGTTTCCTGTCCAGGAGTTTCTAGTATCAGATTCTGGAGCTGTCAGCACCTACTGCCTAAGTTACAGAGCAGAAGCCACTGAGGGAGGAGTGGGTGTGTTTGTAATGTCCCACGCAGTCCTTCCCTGCATACAGTACATTGGCTCACCATTACTGCTTGTTGTCCCTGAACTGCTCCTTTCCCTCTCCACTCCCTGCAGAGTTTGTTTCTCTCTCTCTCTCTCTCTGCCCTGTTAATTTAACTCCCTCCCTGCAGTGTTCTTTCTCTCCCTCTCTGCCTTGTTCATTTAACCCCTCTCTTCAGTTCATTTAACCCCATCTCTGCCCTGTTCATTTAGTTCCCTCCCTGCAGAACTGGATGAAAGATGCAAGGTTCTGTCAGGAGTCCAGAAAGTCATTGACTTTTTATACACACCCACTAATTACAAGCAAACAGATCAGAGGGGAAGATGGTTATCTTTAACCCTTTTACTGCCAGCCGTTTTGTCCTAAATGCGAACATCTACTGCCAAGCAGTTTTTAAGACATTTTGTACTCTTTCACTTTAAGGGCCTTTCCTGGGGTGGTCTTTTAGTTTAGCCAGGAAAACCATATATTGTTGTTTTTTTTCAGGACAACTTGAACTTTCAGAATATGCAAGAATTTTGGTGTAATTCCACTCCTGTAAAAAAAATATAGGCTTCTAAGTGTAATAAATAAAATGAAAAAAAATCATGTTTCACAAAGAACAAATCACATATAACAGAAACATAATTTATTTTATGTACAAAATAACACCCGATTTGGAAAGGTCTATGTCTCCTGAATGCGGCAATACCAAATATATATATTTTTAAGGAGATTACTCACTTGTATAGATCAAAATCTACAAGCAGTGCACTACCGAATTTCCAAAGCACCGCTCCCCAAATGGCATACTTCTGATTTCAAGGACAAACATTCCCCTAACAGTAGGTTTATTGCCCTGAATCCAAATAGGGTATGCATGTCTTTCTACTCCAACGTACCAAGCTGCAAACGATTCCTACATTTGGTGATTTTGGTGACGTTTCCAAAAATCACCTCAAAATTTTCAACCTGCAGCATCATATTTCCCACATACTTTTAGGTATCCAGACAAATCACCCCAAATATGAAAGCCTAGGGTCCTCTGAACAGTTTGATGCCCAATATGTATAGGTGTACCCAAGCACATGGCATATAAGGGCCCCCAAAAGTAAGACCCCCATATGGTCTGTAAGTTCAGGTACTGCTAAATAAACACATTTACATAGTTTTTTGGGGGGGGCAAAGTAAGAAAAAAGTTCACCCAAGAAAAAAATATTTTTTTGGAAAGTACACATTACCACAAATTCAAATTTGGTAAGTATGTCTTTGTACTCCAAAGTACAAAGCCACAAACCATTCCTAAATGTGGTGATTTTGGTGACATTTCCAAAAATCACCTCAAAATTTCCACCCTGCAGCATCGTATTTCCCACATACTTTTAGGTATCAAGACAAATCACCCTAAATATGAAAGCCTGGGGTCCGCTGAACAGTTTGATGTCCCATATGTATAGGTGTACCCAAGCACATGGCATATAGGGGCCCCAAAAGTAAGACCCCCATATGGTCTGTCATTTCAGGTTCTGCAAAATAAACACATTTTCATAGTTTTGGGGGACAAAGTTAGAAAAAAGTAAGTTCACCCCAAAAAAGCATATATATACAGAAAGTACACATTCGCACAAATCCAAATTGGGTATGCATTCCTTTGTACTCCGAAGTACCAAGCCGCAAACCATTCCTAAATTCAGGATCGCTGAGTCACTGCAGGAAGATGTGCGTGGGCAGAGCTGGAACATGTGAGGTCACAAGGAAGCTGTTGCTGCGTCTGTGTCGCCCCATAGGCTTCTTTGGCTAAGTCCTGCTCGAATACCATTCGTACGATCGATTCGTTCGATCATTCGAATCGCACATATTTTTCTGAGGCTCGAAGGAAATTTCACGATTCTTTCGTATCCGATCGTACGAATTCATCGAGAAATTGAATATCGAGCAAAATGATAGCCTAAAACCATTCGATATTCGAATTATTATCGAATTTCGAATAAATTCGTAGGATTTTGGGTGAATAATATCCAAAATAATAATAAATGTGCCCCTTAATGTTAAAATTATTGAAAAATTTTTAACAATTATTTAATGAAAATTCACTTACAACTGCATTTCCCCTCATTAGGCAAAGTTTTATTTTGGATTTACAGATGCAGCCACTGGGATTGGTGAGTTAAATGCGTCGTGACTCAGGGCTAATTGAAGAAACTGTGTTATCTAAAGTCATCTTAACTCATTTAATGCACTTAACCTTTTCATTAGCATACTAAAGCACCATTGTTTTCAATGGTGAACTCTTTAATTGGATGGGATGCTGTGACACAATATTCTGTGCTAAGTGGGATAAATGGGATAGATGAGTTAAGTTTTTCTGTGTCAAATGTACAATCCAAAGTGGCTTCATCTGTAGATACTTTGGATTTAGATGATTTTATTGACATATTTCTAAACAGTAAAGTTTACTTTACCTTTATCAGTAATGCAGTCTGTTCCCCTATGTATTCTATTAAATTGCACATATTGGTTAAAAATGCTATCCCCAACCAAAGGTACGGGCTGGTAGAGCCCGAATTCTGATTGGGGATAACAGTAGTTTTTTTTTTAAATGCCCCCCGCCAGAACTATGCTACTTGCACAGGGAGGGAGCTCTAGGTGCAAGCAGCCATGTCCGCTCACTTGCATGCATATAATGAAAAGGGGTCAATAATCGAGGCAGCTTTTCATCATGCACGTGACGTCACACATGCGTAATGCGAGTGAGCGGACATGGTTTCTCACACCAGGAGCTCCCTCCCTGTATCAGCAAAACCAGTCAGCAAAACAATATTCTGACTTTGTTTGGTAAGAAACACAAAGATGCAACACAACCCAAGATGGCGAATCCCGATTTTAGAGACAGCCATGAGGCGGTGGATTACCAAGTACAAGATTCATCAGAGGCCGAAAGCGATGTGGAAAGCACATTAGATATGCAAGCTTACCTCAGGCAACTACCTTCAAAGAAGGACATCAAAGACATTCTGTGCTCGGTTATGGAAGAGATACGCAGAGATCTCCATTGCATCAGACAGGAAGTGGAAAGCATGGGAACCAGGACAACACGCTGGAAAGAAATCAAACAAAAATTGTGAGTAACCAAAAACACCATAACACAACAATACACAAACAAGAAAAAGAAATAGCAGAACTCCACAGACATGTAGAGGAGCCACAGAAATAATATTAGGCTAAGGGAATTCCAGAAAAAATAACAAGGGAAGAAATAATACCCATATTACAACGGATCTTTAACACCATACTAGGAAGAGACTCTGACACAGTGATCCTCATAGACAGTGCTCATAGGGTGTTTAAGCTGAGGAATGTACCCCCAGAGGCCCCCAGAGACATACTATGTGGCATTAACAATTTTCCACTAAAGGAAGAAATCCTGGCTAAAGCAAGGATAATGAAAGACCTCACCTTCGAGGATAGTAATATTATCCTACTACAAGACTTATCCATTACGACTCTGACTAAACTGAAACAACTAAAGCCCTTAACAGAGCAACTGCGTCATAAAGGGATTCAATTCAGATGGGGATTCCCACTTAGTCTAACAATCTCTAAAAATGGTATGCAAGCTTCAATAAGGCTACCAGAGGACACAAAGAACTTTATACAAAAACTACAGCTAGAGGACATAGACATTCCAGGCTGGAATGAAACAGAGTCAGACTCCCAAGCGGATACCCCTGAGACAGACAACATCTGGCAAGAAATCCCAGTGATGAAAAGAACCCCCAAAACACAGCGCTCTAGGACAAGCAAGTATAAGACAAAGTTTGGGCCGAAACCTGAGCAGATACACATATAAGTAAACCCACTATCATTATTATTTGTTGTTTACCATGTTAAGTGGTTAGAGTTTTTTTTTCTATTCATTATAGCCTTTTAATATTTGATATTGTTTGCATACTTAGAAATGGGATATGAGCAGAAGCATATAAAAGCAGAACTTGCCATAACATCTAGACCAATAATTATATCATGTCACATCTAACAAAACCAATAGCTAAAGGAGGACTAACACTCCCAGACCCAGAAAAATATAATATAGCTACCCACCTGCACAGGATATGGATCTGGAAACGTAGTAATGTTTAAAATATGGAAAGAAATAGAACAAAGAGAATCACAAATCAATTTGAGAAATATCATGAATATCCAATTTACCAAGCTCCCGCAACAAATAAGATTGCATCCAACCAAAGGTGCATCACTAGAAGTATCAACTACAAAGAAGATACCATATTGCCCCATACCCTTCACTGGAACTAGAATTAATGGGAAATCCAGACTTTCCAACTAGTTGCCAAAAGGGTCAACTAGATAGATGGGCCAACATAAAGGACATACCCACCAAACTTAAAAATTTCATTAAAAAAAAGGAAATTGAAATCTATTATTAAAATTAAAAACAGATGGGGCAATCACCCTAGGAACCATTGGAACTATTTACAGGTAGCTAATTACATAAAGACAATAGGTTTGGACAAATTGGCAAGACCTCTGATGGAATGGGAAACTATGTTATACAGTAGCAACAACAAATAAAACACCCTCTAACAAAATTTTATAAAAAAAACTGATAGAAGAAACACGAGTGCAAAGGGAAACGGGAGAAGGAGATTAACATCAAGTTCAGGGAAAAAAACTTGGGAAAACATAATGACATTAATGACAAAAGTTGATCATTCATATATTACAAGCTGCTAGGGTGGTAATCCCAAAGTTCTGGAAGAAAACAGATGCACAAGAAAAAATAGAAAGGATAAGAGAACTAGCAATGGAAAACAAAAACAATGGAAGAAATGACAGCAATACAAATTGGGATAATGAGACAGTATGAAAAAGTATGGAAAGACTGGAACACATAAACAACATAATAAACAAATAAAGAGACACACAAAGGCTAGTGAGAAGAAGGAGAAGAAAAGGTTAACCCAAGGCATGATAAGTCATGGATGGAATGAAAAAACAAAATAAACCTGGAAGGTAGTCATTGGAGATTAACTTAATACCTGCTTCCAATCATCCCCCCCCCCATTCCCACTCCTGTCACTCCCCCCCACAAGTTAAATAACAGTACAGTACCCATACTCTCTTTAAAATTCAAAATTCAACTAAATAAAGATTTACAAAAAAAAGTAATCTCTCACTAAATAACTAGTTTAACTTGATTTAGGTCAGTCATGTGACTTAAGTCGGACATGTTTTTAGATTCAGGGTTACAATATTTTTTTAATGTGGATGATATGGACTAGCCTAGATATAGGAGATTTATTATTTTCAATTACAAGGAAATGCGACCTGGAGTGTACAAAGATATCTCAGCTGTTAAAAAATGTCAAGGGCAATATCATGTCAGAAAACGTGTATTTCTAGAGAAATAGGTCCCAATGGTACATAAAAAATTAGACCATCTAATTAAATTGAACCCATGGAGAGTAAAAACACATAAAGGAAAAGATCATTTAGGTTTTAGAAGTTTGTGATCAATATAAAAGGTAATGGATACACATGTAAGTCAGCCCTGCTTTGAAGTATGGTATTAAAGAAAATGTCTATAAAAGCAGACATTGTGAGGACTTGTGTGCAGAAATTTACATTTCAGGAGCAGAAATGACTAATATCTTGATTTGAGTAAAATTCTGAAAAATGAAATAAACTTTTAAAATGTATAAATAGACTGTATAAAATCTGTCCCAAGAATGGGAAAGAAAACCATATACTGTAGCTCTATTAATACTTTTAAAATGATTATGAAAAATTGGGCAACTACATTATGATGGTATGCTTTTATTTATAAATACACATAAATATATACATAGAAATTTTATTGGTGAATTGTCATTAGTGATTCTATATACAGTAAACACATGCATACATTTTTTACAATGTAGAAAGTACACTCAGGGAAGACAATCATTATAATAAATAATTATACTGAGATAAAGTGATATGTGGTAAGAGACATAGTAGGAAAAAAGACTCTACCCCATAGAGATTTCAGTCTAAGAAAAAGAGGTTTATAAAACTTGCCCAGCTCCCTTGTTTATTCAGACCCAGACTATTCTGAATCTTTAGGGTGGCTGCATCAAGCAATGGCACAGAAAACTACTTAATAGATAGATTTGTTTTCTGGTAAATCATCACTATTAGTGATCTCCAGGCCCTACTAGTACATGTCAGGAGAGGAGCCTCAAAAACTGGACCCATGTGCACATCCTGCATCCGACCCTGGCAGTGGCTAGTTATACCACAGGCTGTGACCTGGGGGGACACTGTATAGTCTACACATGAATTGCTCTGTGAGATTTGGACTTGTGGTTCATAACTGGTGTTTGTTTTCTCCTTCCTCCATTTTCTGTTGTGGGGTTGAATACATTTCCTATTTGAACCACTGAATGTTGGATATGTCCCTTTAGGAGAGAATGCAGAATGCCTGCATACTTTTCTCTAATAATGTGTTTTGATGCATTTGGCTATATAGTAGCATTTAAGTACTTTTCTGAACTTTCTATGTAAAAATGTATTCTGGAAAAGCAATACACTAATATCAGTGTCCATACCTTTGTGTTTCAGTTTAGTGTAAGTAGATTAAAATATAACTAAGAACTACTGGAGCTAAGATGTAGGATGATATGAATATCAGCTAGCACAAGCAGTCAGAGTGAACCCAGAATTGCAATCCAGCCTGAATGGGAAAAAATAATAAAAATAACTATTGCTTCAACACTGTCTGTTAGCAGGCAGTGGATAACTATAGTGTAATAAGTTAATAAGTAATAAATGATACTGGTATCATAAACATATACAGAATGTTGAACTTACCGAGGTCCAGATGAATCTCAGAAACAAACAAATTGAGAAAGAACATAAAGATGACAAAGCCCAAGACAGTCAAACATTTGATAAGAAGAATCTTGTCTGATATCCCATGCTGCAAGACAAAAAAGCTTATGGTCATAAACCAAAAAAATCTATTTTTTTCTTTAACATAAACATTGTTGGTTTTGAGTTAATACAAAATATTTGTTTTAAAATTGTATCATGCAAAGAGAAATGGAAATTGCAGTTATTGATTTGTTATGAATCAGAATCCCTACCCTTTTTTGCAGCTCCTGAATATTAGTTTCCCAATTTTTTTCCTCCTGTGATATTTGCCTGGAAAAAAAGAAAGAACACAAGGTTATTCAGCAGTGCTTTGGGGATCTGAAATTTAATTTTAAATGTACCTCTGTGTTTCTGAATGTATGCAAGTGTAGTCTGAAATGAGCATAGTCACTTCAGTGTTCATCATCCATTATATTGCTGACAGAAAAAGCTTTTCTATTTTAGAAGATCATTTGAACTAGTGCCACATAAAGATATAATCCACCGTACCTCAGTTTGAAGTTTTTTTCTGAACAGGCTTTCCAGTGTCAAAACCTTTTGCATTAGAAGACATTTGACTGCAGTCTCTTCACGACTATCTGGATTAATCCTTTGTGCGGTCAGTTTCCAAACGTGAATTTTATGTTTCAGCTCTGCAAGGTGATAACAAATGATTATGGGATTGGATGGTTGAAATGCAACATCAGTGCAAAGTAGAAAAAAAATCAACAGATTTAATTCAAATATATTGATAAACTTATGACACTTGCCAGACACATTGATAGAGTTCTTGAAGATAGGAAAAGCTTTATTATCATGTGTATTACCATGGTATAAAATAAAAAATATATATTTTTACAGAAATACATTTTTATTGGGACATGTTGAGGTGACAACTTTTGTTTAGTTTTTTTTTTATTAACTGTATATTTAAATGTTATTTTTGTGGCATTTTAGTTTTATTATTATTATTATAAGTATAAAGCCAGATAGCATTTTATACTACAGTTTTGTTTGCATCCTTTGGCAATACATGTACGGTTAATTTAAATGGTGGTTTGCCCAATAGTAAATCATGGGAATTTTATTGACAAATTTAAATTTTCAGATGCTTGGGATAGGTTTCTTTTCTGTTTACACAAGGACACCATGATGTTGGTGAAATTCTAGTACCAGAGACCACCTGAGGTGAAAAGTAAAGAAAAGTTTTATAGGAGAACTCTGAACAGAGATATCACAGGGTTTATATAGACTTTTAAATTTTTAAGGAGTACACAAGGAGATAGCAGTGGGAGAACATAGAGATCATTCTCCAGAAAAAAAACAAGAAATGCTCTTACAGCTAAATACTGTAGGTGGCTCTGCCCTCAAGGCCAGGGTAGTAGTAACCATGGCTAGCTTCAGAACAGAATCCATCCAAATCAGGGGGGCTGTATGTGGGAATCTGCATAGACAGAATGTTGTTCTATATAAGCCAGCAAGGGTTCCATGTTGAAAGTAATAGCTCAGCAAAAGTACTCAAATCAGATGTGCACTTAAGTTCTGTGCATATTTGGCTTATAGAAAAAAATCCAAACTATAAAAATAAGGAATTTTCTGTCCTTGGGTCGAATAGATAATGCAAAAAAATATGGAAGGTTAGAGATATTCATATAGTACAGTACATAAATATGCAGTTACACAACCCATCTAGATTTGAATATGAAATTAAATAATTAAAAAAACATTCCAAAACACATAGAATCTCTAGACCTACACATATATACTGCAAAGCAATTGCCAACTTAGTTTTATAAAGATAGAACATGTTGAATGTAAAGATTCAAAAATCAGTACCAAAGTTATGCAGTTTGGGTTTCTTATTACTGATACAGCAGAGCTTTTGATTGCTAATCAGAAGTCATCTACCCATAAATGTTTTTGTTGATTGAAGTTGATTGTAGTTACTTTCAAACAATTTATAGCAATGAACTACACCTGCATTCCTGTGATCCCACTGTTTCTACCTCTTCACATTTATTTCATAACTCTCATCACTGCAAAACCTTTAGCAATCCTATTTTGAAAAAAAATTACTTCATAAAAATGTACTGCTTGTCTTTTTTTGTTATAGCACACAAGGATATTTAGAATGTAAGTTGCACAATTGTGGTATTTTTTGATGATGTCTGGGTCCATATCCTATTGTATATTATATATTAAAGCACAATTTACAAAGTTTTATTCTAAGTAACTATAATACATGTTTGATAAACTCTAAAGACCATGAGATACACTCTACCACTGGGCTAAATATACAAATTTCGAAGAACATATCTCCAATAAATCCTGCAAAGTCCAATCCCTAAGCATGAGAGAAGAAATAAAATAGATCAATACAAAAGTTAAACTGAATCAAGAGATATTGATGATTGTAAAGTTTAACCTACTGTATACATCTAGTAAAGTGCTTTAGACAAATATTTACAAGCATTAAGGTTTTGCAGATGAACTGATCAAGTTGGAAGATATAGTTAATTAAATTGAATGTTTAGCCACAGTGTCACCAATACCATTTTTTGTGAAGCTGATATTTAATACAGTTGTCTTATGACTCTGAATTCTTTAAATGTTATTTAAATTGGTCATGAATTTGGATGCATGTATATAGTTAAATAGTTAAGTTGGGTTTAAAAAGTTCATCATGTTCAACCCCGCAAAATGAAACCCAGCGCATACCTACACACCCACTGCAACAATATATACCAATATTTATATTAATTGTGGATTTTACTATCACTAGAGCCTTGGATATTAAGGTGATAATAGAATCAACCCTCACAACATCAGTGCATGCCACAACCTCACTGTCTACAGTGCTATGAAATATGTTGGTGCTATATAAATACATGTTAATATCTGTGAAAAACCACCCACCCACATTGTTGCAAATAGAAGATCTTTTCCTCTAAAGCTGGGGCACCTATGGTCCGATGATCCATTTTATGGAAAAATAAATTTCCCACTAGCAGTCTATAATGCCTTATAATTTACTTATAAACAGTAATCATGTCTCCTAGCAAAATTATTTTCTCCAGAGAAAATAACCCCAACCAAATCTACCTTCATAATTTAAAACTTTCATACCCTAAACCAGTTTAATTGCACATCTCTTAAACCTTTCCAGCTCATTTATATCCTTCTTAAGCACTGTAGCCCAAAACTGCACTGCATACTCCAGGTGAGGCCCTACAAGGAACCTATAAAGAGGTAAAATTATGTTAACATCCCTTGACTTAATACCCTTTTTTATGCAAGACCTCATCTGTGAATTATTTCACAAAACTGAGGTGAAAAAAGTGAAAAAAATCACCATAAGAAAAAACCCACTGTGCGTTTGAGTTTATATTACTCCTTAATGCAATACGCTTTCACATATAGATTGTAGCTTGTCTGATAGCTGTTTTGCATGATTTATTATCTTACACTTACCAAAAACTTCAGCTGTCCTGGCTTACTCGAAAGAAACATGTATTTTCTTATCAACCTTAACACCAACACTGTCACCTGTCACCTGTCAAACCACAAAGTCTTTGCTTTTCGACAACGTCCCTTGCTTACAAGGGGAATATACTGACGTAAATTAATTAAGCAGCATTTTAAAGACACGCATTTTATTTCTGTCTATGCACCAATAAGCTGTTAACTTAGTCAGGAGTAGCTGGATCAGCTTCTTTCGACCCATGTAAATGGCCAACCTTTTGGAGTCTCTGGAAAGGTTCTGTATGGACTTTATTTTCTTTTTTCCTGAAGATGTTTCTCTGTTCAAGGGAGATTTGTTGTTTTAGCACCTCACACTGGGCAGTTTAAAACACCTCATAGCTCTAATTATACAAACAACATCTCTTCCATGAGGTCTCTGACCCCATGCTGGCTTTACTAAACAGATTATGCTGATTGGAGTTTGAGTCCAAGGTATATATAACCACAAATAATGTTTTTGTACAGAACATTTTGAATTGAATAAGCATTTGAAAAAAACGTCTTCAAGGAAAAAGAAAATACAGCAAGTCCTGTTAAATTGACTTATTACTATAGATATACCATGACCTGGATGAATGAAAACCTTCACAGAGGTCCTGTGAGGGATTTTTTTTTGCATACATAATTTATTTTGACTTTTCTGCACACCATCACTATGTACAATGGTTAGTGTTTATTTATAATGTCATGTAATGCAATTTAAAGCAAAAGTACAAAGTTTATTTTTATTGCATATACCAGTTTTGAAATAATTTGTTTTTGTTTTGGACACAGTTATGGCATGGTTAGTAATTTATATATGTAGCACCTATTCGGCTGTATTTAGACAAATACCCACTAGCATGATAGAGCATAGGCTACATGCAACCCTCTTTCTTTAGGTAGGGCTTTTGCTAAGTGGAAAACACATGTTTTACAGTTTTTGAACTACAACTCACTACTGCCGATTTTCAAAAGAACAGAGTGTTGGATGCCAGGAGTTCTTTGCAAACAGGTAGGACAGGCTACCTGACTCTTGTGTTATTCTTATGGGAGTAAACTCACCTTAAATGGTTACGGTGGGGAGGGGGTTGGAAAAGGTTGTAGTTATGGGCTTTGTTTTTAGTTACTATGATGTTATGTTGCATATAAAGAAAATCTGGTCCGTTAAGAGAGTAGGGCTACCCCCCCAAACATTATCCCTTCAGGCCTGGGGTAGTGGAGGGCTTACCTTTGCTATCATCCATGAGGGAAACGTTAATAATTCTGATATTAAAATCCGGAAAGGACCCACTAGAATGCACTTCATACAGAGCCATTGCACTTATTAACGTGGATGCCAAAATATTGGCAAAAATTCTTGCAATACGTTTGGCACCTCTACTTCCTACCATCATCTCCCCAGACCAAACAGGCTTTATGCCTGGATGCACCACAGACATTAACCTTAGAAGGCTGTTTTCAAATATTTCCATAAAGCATGATAACCAGGGCAGCAGAGTGATAGCCTCTTTGGATAATGAAAAGGCCTTTGACTCTGTGGAGTGGGAGTACCTGTAGGCCACGTTTTTTAGAGTGGGTATACCTCCATCATATATTAAGTGGGTAGCCAAACTGAGAATGAATACTAAAATGTCACACCCCTTCTAGATACATAGAGGCACCAGGCAGGGTTACCCTCTGTCCCCCCTGCTATTTTCAATTGCCATGGAGCACAGGGCCTCACTATCAGTAGAAGGTCTAAAGGTTATCTCAATGTATGCAGGTGATACCCTCCTCTATCTACCCAATCTGCATCAGGCCTTGGAAAAAGCGTTGGTCCAAGTCAATAATTTTCCCTATAGACGCTCTCTCACCCAATACTCATCATCAAATCTTTGGACTTAAATGGGTAGACACCTTTAAATGATTCTGGATACATGTGGATCTAACCAAATACACTGAACTCAACCTTTTTCCCCAACTAAAATTTATGGAGGCAAAAAAAGAAAGTGGGCCAACTTACCACTTTCCCTGATAGGGAGGATAAATTTAGTAAAGATGATAATACTGCCAAAACTAACTTATATTTTCAGGTAATTCGAAATCAGATATTTTCTAAACTTAAGACTCTCACAATCACTCTGTACTGGAATGGGGCCTCCCCCAGACGTGCTCTTGGCACTTTACAGTTACCCATTCAAAAAGGCGGTCTGGCAGCCCCTTATCTTTTTCTATATTACCTGGCAGTGCAAATGGTGATGGTAAGAAACTAGGCTACCTCAGACCAAACCAATGCAGCTACTATTCTAGAGGCAAAGCTGGTGGGATCTTTTGAAAGTCTGAGGAATCTCCCATATAGAGGGCACACTCATGCTGCTAAATGTTCTCCACTTATGGAAGCCACTAATCTGGAAAACCACTTAACGATTTTATTCTGAGGTACAAAATCACTGCTCTGGTTATACCCCATTGTGGTGCAACCCGTACCTAAAACAATTAATGTGTATCCCTGACCCTCAAATATGGGCAAGGCATAATGTTAAATAAAAAGGTAAGCTATTGGGTTTCCAGGAGCTGAAACAAAAATATGCACTCCGAACGTAATGTTATTTATATATTTGCAACTCAGACATGCCATTGAGTCTCAGTTAAGATGTGAGCCCTAGATGTCACACCAAACAGCTTAGAGGAAGGGGTCCACAGACAAGTGCTACGAAAAACACTGTTGCATTTTTATGCTTTATTATTACTTGTTTGTAGCACTTCATTGAACAAACTACAAACCAAATGGCAACTACACATCCCCGGAGTCACAATGGAAAATTGGGGCGATATATTTGATGGAATTTTTTTTGTGAGATTTACTTTATTAACATTTTTTCCTTTTATAGATATAAATTGAACAGAAGAAAAAAAGATAGAAGAGAGATGGGTTCTACATTACACATTCTCATGTTGTACCTGACATTACATTGTATCAGTAACTTTTATTCCTTATTGTCCGCACCAGTTTGACCATCACTCAACCGGTGGTCCCAGACTTTACCAAATTTTTCAGGGCTGCCTTGGAAGAGAGTCATCAACAAGATTTATCCAATATTTCAGAGTAGGCAGTTCCATATATTTCCATGTCAGAAGAATTGCTTTCTTTGCGTAGTGGAGAAGCCGATGAAGGCATAGCCTGTCTCATGAAGAGAGATTCAATGTCCCAGCAAGCAAACTCCAGGGTCCAGCTATTGGGAAATCCCAAAGAAGTGTTCATGAAGGTAATTATTGAAGTACAAAATTATCTTTTGGGCACTCCCTTTGATGGAATAATTAGCAGCAATAATAAGATGCCACAGTTAAACTATTTACACAGGGTATATCTCACTCCGCAGAGACACAATATCCACCCAACAGTCAGTCCTAAATGCCCAAGGTGTCAACATTCCCCAGCTGAGTTCTTTCATGTGGCATGGGAATGTCCAGTAGCCATATTCTGGAAGGAAGTTACCTACCTCATTCAAGTTAAAACAGACCTTTGCCTCCAGATGGAGCCTAACGTATTGTTATTAAACCAGGTAGAGGATGTGTCTCCAAAGAGGGCACACCAAACCCTGATGTCTGTACTATCTATGTATGCCAAAAAATTATTGCAATGAACTGGAAGGCAAGGCAGGGACCTACAGTGCAGAGGTGGGAACAACTGGTAGAGAAGCACATCCCACTTTACAAGCTCACATACTTGAGACGGGGTTGTCCGGAGAAATTTATTAAAATATGGGGCCTCTGGACAGATGAAGAATTGGACAGAGATCCACCTGCTAGTATTTAACAAATATGGTATGTTTAGTGGTGGGTCCCCAACACACCCAATATAACAATTGTAACTAGGTAGGTTAGACATTTCAAGAGGAGAATATGCAAGATGTCATTACCAAGCAGCAAATGTTGCAAAGCACTACTTGCTTTATTTATCTACAAACACAATTAAATCAATTACATTTAAATCAGTAAACAGCGAATTGCTAATGTGGTGCCGCTATTCAAAAAGGGATCCCATTCTCTACCTCAAAACTATAGGCCAGTTAGTCTGACGTAGATGGTAGGAAAGCTTTTCGAAGGATTAATAAAGGATAGGATACTGGACTTCATAGCAAATAACAATACTATGAGTCTGTGCCAGCATGGTTTTATGCATAATAGATCTTGCCACACTAACTTAATTTCATTTTATGAGAAGGTAAGCAGGGACCTCGATTCTGGGATGGCTGTGGATGTGATTTACTTAGACTTCGCTAAAGCATTTGATGCAGTGCCACACAGAAGGTTACTGGTTAAATGAAGGAATGTTGGCCTGGAACATAGTATATGTAACTGGATAGAGAACTGGCTAAAAGATAGACTACAAAGATTGGTGGTAAATGGAACATTTTCTAATTGGACCAGTGTTGTTAATGGTGTACCGCAGGGCTCTGTACTGTGTCCCTTGCTTTTCAACTTGTTTATTAATGACCTGGATGTGGGTATTATAAGTATGGTTTCTATTTTTGCAGATGATACTAAATTGTGCAGAACTATAGGTTCTATGCAGGATGCTGCCACTTTGCAGAGTGATTTGTCTAAGTTGGGAAACTGGGCAGCAAACTCGTTCAATGAGGTTCAATGTTGAGAAATGCAAGGTTATGCACTTTGGCAAAAATAATATAAAAGTTATACACTAAATGGCAGTGTGTTGGGAGTTTCCTTAAAGGAATTGTTCAGTATAAAAGTAAAAAGTGGGTAAATAGATAGGCTGTGCAAAATAAAACATGTTTTCAATATAGTTAGTTAGGCAAAAATGTAACATATAAAGGCTGGAATGACTGTCAGTCCAACGTAACAGAACAGAACACTACTTCTTGCTTTTCAGCTCTCTTTTGTTTACACTGACTGGTTGCCCTGGTTACCAGGCAGTAACCAATCAGTGAATTGAGGGAGGGCCATATTGGTCATAACTGTTGCGTTTGAATCTGAGCTGAATGCTGAGGATCAATTGCAAACTCACTGAACAGTTATGTCCCATGTGGGCCCCCTTCAAGTTGCTGACTAACTCAGATTTAGAGAGCTGAAAAGCAGGATGTTGTGTGTTTTGGATTCCAGTCCTTAGAAGGGATGTAAATGAGTTGGACAGAGTGCAGAGACGTGCAACCAAACTGGTTAGAGGAATGGAAGACTTATATTAGGAGGGTAAACTGTCAAGGTTAGGGTTGTTTTCTCTGGAAAAAAAGGCACTTGCGAGGGGACATGATTACACTTAACTAAAACATTACAGGACATTATAGACAAATATCAAGGGTCCTTTTTACCCATAAAGAGGATCACCGCACCAGAGGCCACCCCTTCAGACTAGAAGAAAAGGACTTTAATTTGAAGCAGTGTAGGTGGTTCTTCACAGTGAGGACAGTGAGGTTGTGGAATGCACTGCCGGGTGATGTTGTGATGGCTGATTCTGTTGATGCTTTCATAAGGGGCTTGGATGATTTTTTGGACAGACATAATATCAAAGGCTATTTTGATACTAAACTCTACAGTTAGAATAGCTATGGGCATATGGTTTGTGTGAAAGAGTGTAGGGGTGTGTGTGTGTGTGTGTGCATGTTGGGTTTTCATTTGGAGGGGTTAAACTTGATGGACTTGGTCTTTTTTCAACCCAATTTAATGTAACTATGTAATTATGTAACAGTATTTTTATTGATGCTCAACAATCTTCCTTTGTTGCATGACAAGTTTTACTAGATTATTGAATTAGCAGCAGCAGTTTATAACGTGTAGCTGCAATACTTGAAATTAAAAACAAGGATTTTTAGTGATATTTTAGTATTCAGTTGAAATCGAATAGTAAATAACATTCCAATGCTTCTTTCCCCTGTTGTGGAAATTGAAATTGTTACCAGTGACTAAACGTATCAAGACAAAATCCCCTATAATCCAGATCCCCATTTTTATCTGATCTGGGATAAAGAGAGGCACTGTTTAATGCTGTTCTAATGCATCTGATCTCTATTTTAAGTACTATATAATTTTCTAACATAAAGGAAGACTTAGAAAAACTGAGAAAACAGAGAATAAATATATTTCTGGCACCAGTTTGTTAAAGGTTATAGCTAACCTACTTTTAATTATTTTATTTCAAGGTGTAAATTGACAAAGATGTCTACTGTAATCACAAGCCATTTCCATTATGCATTAAAGGGGAATTGAAGGGAAACTGTCATGGGGGAAAAAAAATTTTCAAAATGCATCAGTTAATAGTGCTGCTCCAGCAGAATTCAAACAGATTTTTTTATATTTCATGTTGAAATCTTACATGGGGTTGGACATATTGTCAATTTCCAAGCTGCCCCAGGTCATGTGACTTATGCTCTGATAAACTTTAGTCTCCTATTAAATGCTGTACTGCAAGTTGGAGTGATATCATCCCCTCCCTTTCCCCCCCCCAACAACAGAACAATGGGAGGGTAACCATATAACAGCTCCCTAACACAAGATAACAGCTGCCTGGTAGATCTAAGAACAGCACTCAACAGTAAAAACACATGCTCCACTGTGTTCCATTCAGTTCAACAACAGCCTGCCAGAAAGCAGTTCCCTCCTAAAGTGCTGGCACAAGTTACATGACCTGGCACAGCTGGGAAATTGACAAAATGTCTAGCCCCATGTCAGATTTCAAAACTGAATATTAAAAAATCTGTTTGCTCTTTTGAGAAATGGATGTCAGTGCAGAAGTCTATTGGAGCAGCACTATTAACTGATGCATTTTGAAAAAAGCATGTTTTCCCATGACAGTATCCCTTTAAATAAAGTGCCTCAAAGCCTGAAGGCTAGGATTTGCAGACCTAGGAGGAAGCAACAAGTCCAACTGTAGGGTATCTGAAGGGTTAAAGAAGAAGAATAGTCAAGTCCAGACAAAAAATCAATACAAGCAGCAAGGCTCTTAGTCGATATAACAGGCCAAAGTCAAACACAGGATTCAAGATCAATATCAGAAAGTCACACCCAGGAACAAGCTAAGTTGGTTTGCGATGTTCTTATAGGCAGGGTTTTGTGCCAAACCAGCATAATGACGTCATGCGTTAGGTGCTGATGTTGCGTGTCGATGCTGCACATTTTGATGCATCAGCGTCATGACACTGTGCCTGTTTGATGCACTGGTGTTGTGATGCTGCACATGTTTTGACGCATTGGCATCAGAACATGCTACAGTATGTGAAGATCCTAGGTGCTGCAGTGTTGCCTATGGCGTTGGAGACCAGAATGCTGGTGAATATTCCACATATGCCTTACAAATGCTTCCAAAATAATCAAAGTACTGTTCAATATGCCTCTCTTAGCAATCTGTCTCTCCACTTTGTGTTGGAGTGAATAACACCAAAAGACAGATAACTAATTGTCAGGTCTAGCCACTGGTGAGTGATCACCAGACAGGAGCCTTTATGCAGAATAACACCCAGAAACACCATTGAATAGCTGGAAAATTAGTGGAAGCCATGGTAGGTTGAAAAAAAATGGATTTAATTAGCAGTATAAGAAAATAATCAAAACAATGTCCCAAATGCAAGTCTGTAGTGAGGATAACGGTTGAGAAGGACAAAGTCTGGAAACAAGCAAAATGGTGGGGGCTGGTGGCAGACAGGCGAGGTCTGAAAAGCAGGCTGAGGTAAAATGGCAGGCAGTAGACAAGCAAGGTTGAGTAACATGCCAGAGGTCATAACCAGGGAAATCCACAGCAGCAGGAGTTGGATAAAGGTGGGAACAGGAGCAAGGGAAACATGCAGTGGATAGAGAACTAGGAATCACAAAAGCCAGACGCTAGATAGGGCTCAGGAGCTCAAATGATCAAGCAAAAGTTCTATTGCAAAGGCTTATAAAGGGCCTTGATTACTGGATCAACAACAGGAAGTGTTATTGTAAGTCTGTTCAAGATGAGTGTTAAAGGAACAGTTCAGGGTAAAAATAACTGGGTAAATAGATAGGCTTTGGAAAATAAACAATGTTTCTAATATAGTTAGTTAGCCAAAAATGTAATGTATAAAGGCTGGAGTGAGTGGATGTCTAACATAACAGAATACAACACAACTTCCTGCTTTTCAGCTCTCTAAATCTGAGTTAGTCAGCAACTTGAAGGGCGCCACGTGGGACATAACTGTTCATTGAGTTTGCAATTGATCCTCAGCATTCAGCTCAGATTCAAAAGCAACAGTTATGACAAATGTGGCCCTCCCTCAATTCACTGATTGGTTACTGCCTGGTAACCAGGGTAACCAGTCAGTGTAAACAAAAGAGAGCTGAAAAGCAAGAAGTAGTGTTCTGTTCTGTTATGTTAGACTTACAGTCACTCCAGCCTTTATATGTTACATTTTTGCCTAACTAGCTATATTGAAAACATGTTTTATTTTGCACAGCCTATCTATTTACCCAGTTTTTACTTTTATACTGAACAATTCCTTTAAGATTGACCCAGTGGCTCACCAGAACAATGCAGGAGTATCCAAGCACAAAGGTCAGGGTTTGATACCTGGTGTTTCCTGACATTACCCCCCACACCCTTGAGGATTGACCTCTGGGCAATCCCGGGATCAGGTAAGTGCATGTGTTGATGTGTCTTTTAGAAGAGTTCTGCAGTGCTTTAATAAATAACCTGTCCACACAAACACTGAAATGTTCATTATTTACCATGGTTAGAGTCACATCACTTATCAAAATGTAACTATTTATACTGACATACAGATGATCAAATGGCATTGAGGCAAAAAGAAGCAGGAAAAAAAACATTTTTTAGATAAAATACTTAAAAAGATTAATCAACCCAGGAAAACTAGTAACCAGAAAGGAGGAGTTTCCAGGGTCAGATACCATTGCAAAAGTGTAACGTAACTCAGAAACCAAAGTGGGTAAGTTGCCAGGCCGGAGGTCAGAACCAGGGAAATCCACAGCAACAGGAGTCAAGTAGCAGAGGAGAGCAGGAGGACATGAGCAAGGGAAACAGGTAGCAAACGCAGCACCAGTTAGGGGACACATGGAACCAGGAATCACAAAAGTCAGAGGCTAGATTGAACTCAGGAGCTCAGATGATGAACAAAAGGAAGTTGAATTGAACAGGCTTATAAAGGGCCTTGATTGCTGAATCAACAACACGTGTCGTTAATGAGGCAGGAGGAGTGACATTGCAAATGGTCATGTTGCAAGAAATGGTTCATGTGTTTGGCCACAGACTAGCAACTGACTTCTGAGCCTTAGAAGTCCTTCAGTGACTAAAAAATATTGCCAGGAAATTTCCAGCTTCTAATGGGTGACTTTACTGATACTTGAATTAAGCTAGAGAAAAATGTAAGTAAGTCCATATTATCTATATAATTCTGTTCAGTTTGTAAGTAAATTGAAAGTAAGGATTTTGTGCTGACAATAAAAATACACAATATCAATTGTGAACATTTTATAAAAATGACATAAGAGTAAGCATGCGCCATCAGGATAGGGGTCCTTAAATTAAGTCAGTTGAAACACATTAGTAATTCATGCTGCATTGTTCTCCATACAGCTGGATTCGGGTTTTGTGTATGGCAAGTCAGTTCTATTGTTACTGCCACTTTGGCATTTTCCCTTAAACACCCAAGCTTAACATAACATTTGACATTGCTATAATTGTGTAGAGTGAATAAAACACATTGAGGTTGAGAAAGAAAGTCTGAAATCTGTCATTCTAAAGTAGAACTTGTACAATGACTAACACCTGCTTGCAGAAGCCTGTCACATTAATAGGCTGCTGGAGTTGTGCACAGCTCTGTGTAAATTGTTAAGGTCTGATTTAAAAAGGAAGTCTAAAAAGCAGCATCAATGAGAAACAGTAACAATTCATAATCGCTAAGTACAAAGTTCCTTTTAATGTAAATACCTGAATTATTTGCAATCTGTTTGGACTCTGAAAATTTCTGCTGTTTCTATGGAAACAACTTTGCACTGAATGGTCTTAAAGAAAGCCATTAGCTAACTGTAGGTTTTAAAGTATGTATTCAGGTTAAAACCTATGCCATGAAATTACTTAAAATTACTCAGAAAAAGCATGGCAGATCTATATAGCAATTGTTTCAATTATCTATATCCAGCACTTAGATTAAAAATAAACCTAATAATCTTACCCTACTATATTAGAATGTCTTTTTATCATTGTATCTATTAAAAAGAACTCTGAAACATTAATACCATTAACATTGTCCAGAATCTGTTACTGCTCATAATTTATTGAGATTTGTCTACAAGCCATCACAACTGCTTACATCCCTTATGGGCTTCTGATATAAGAATGTAAAAGCATAGGGCAAGACCAGTCACAGACAAAAGAGATTTATCAAAATGAAAAACTTTTCTTGTTTTCTCAGTACATTCGCAGAAATTACTTTTTTTAAATAAAATTTGTATTTTATTAATTTTACGTCACATTTATATAATGCATACACAGTGGGAAGATAACATTCACATTGGTGATATTTATTGCATTACAGTATACATACATTAAATGCAATTAGTCTACTATATTATAACAATAGTATGATAGATTGGTTATACAATGATGTGCTATATGTATTATGCCCAACAATTTATATTCCATTAAAGTAAATGGTCACAAGTGGTGAGTTGTTCCTTGATCGAGCATGTATTGGGGCTATGCTTAGCTTCAAAGAAAGTTAAATAGTGATGGAATATTAGTTAACCAGGTTAAATCATAACAAAAAGAAGTGATTTCCTGTGTATAAGCATAGAAACTTTCCGTTAGGGTTGAGTTGAAGCAGTGTGGCAGTCGGAGTTTTATCATGCCTGCATTCGGTTATTAAGTTTCAATTATTAGTTTCCAGTTTGCCCTGTGTATGTCAGGAATGGTCATGCTTTTTACATTGACAAGGTGGCTTGATTGAAACCATGAATAAAAGTGTATTTGATCCAGGGGTCCCACACTTCATTAAATCTTTTTTGTTTATTTTGTAGTATACTAGTTAGTTTCTCAATTATAAAGGTTGCATTAACTTTTGTTTTTAGTTCTCACGTATTGCAGAGTAGTGGATAACCATGATTTTACAATAAGTTGTTTTGCTGCCGTAAAGATATGTGTTATCAGGATATGTGCGGATACCGGTATATCCTTTATTTTGCAGTTAAGTAGTGCATGCGCTGGATTTGATGAGTTAATTAATGTTAAGTACTGAATAGATTAGTTGGTACACTCTACTCCAAAATCTCTGCTTTTGGACAGGACATACCAAATATGACTAATCGTGCCCTGGTCCGGGCAACCTCTAAAGCAGCAAGGGTTAGAGTTGGGGACCCATCGTGCTTTACGGGCTGGTACCACGTACCATCTGCTCAGTACTGCTCAGGAGGTTTCTTTAGCATATATATTGATAGAGCAGTAATTTGATTGTTCTGTTGCATTAATCCAGTCATCTTCTTCCATGTCTAGTTGCAATTCCTGGGTCCAGTCTTGAATGTATTTAAGTTCCATTATAGGGGTGGTGTTGGTTAAGTAGTTGTATAAGGGACCTAATAGTCTCCGGGACATTGGGTATTTTAAACAATATGTTTTGTATATACGTAGTATTAGGTTGTTGAGAGTCTTTGGTGTAATTAGATTTTATATAGTGCTGTATTTGGTAGAATCTGAATATTTTGGATGCAGTAGCTTGGTGTTTGTCCTGAAATGTAGGCCAATTGTTGACGACATCCTGGTGTAGATGAGATAGTTTAGTTAGTCCATTGTCTATCCACCATTGGAATTGTAAGGAGTTCATTCCTGGTAGGAATTTGGGATTGTTGAAAATTGTAGAGGCTGGTTTATGAAGAGATATAATAGCGTATTGTCATCTGATCTTGTCCCAGGTACGTAGTGCAAATTGTATTACTGGAGTTGTAACATTATAGGTGTTGTATGTCCAGGGTTGGACAGTTTGCACTTTCTATCTCCACCCAGGCCAGAGGGTTAGTCTTTACATGCGACTTAGTAAGTTGTGCTAGCACCACTGCATGGAAGTAATTTATATAGTTTGGGACACCTAGTCCTCCTTGGGTTTTATGTCGAAATATAATGGCTTTGGCAATCCGTGGTTTAATATTACCCCATAGGAATTTCTGTCTGGTACGTTGTAGTAGATTATCAGCCCTGCAGGTGGGGTGGCTGGTATGAGTTGGAATAAATATAGGAGATGTGGCAATATTGACATTTTGAATTCTGAAACTCTACCAAGCCATGAGATGTCATACTTTCCCCAGGTTTCAAGGTCCTTGAAAAGAGATTTGATCAGTTGTGGGTTGTTAGTTTGGGCTAGCGTGGAATATTCTCCTGTGATTTTGACTCCAAGGTAGTCCATATATTTTGTTTTCCGTGTAAAATCAAAATTTAATTGTAGCAGTTTTTGTATGGAGTGTGGAAGGTTGAGGCCCATCGCCACCGTTTTGGTGGGGTTGACCTGAGATGCTACTGAAGAGATTTAAGATGCGGTAGAGATTGGGCAGTGATGTCATGGATTTGGATATAGTGAGCAGTATGTCATCAGCGTATTGGCAGCATTTATATTCTTCCTGTGTAGTTGTTAGGCCGGATATATCTGAGCATTGCCTGATCGCTTGGCTAAGGGGCTCCATACACAGGGCAAACAGGATCAGGGAGAGGGGGCAACCCTGTCTCGTTCCCTTTTGTATAAAAATTGGTTCAGATGTAAAGTCAGGCCCAGATTTGTGGAAAGGCCACCTAGGCCCGGGCCTAGGGTGCCAGGATGTTAGGGGACGGCATGCTGGCCAGCCACACCCACATTGGTTCAGAAAAACTGGTGATACGCAGGAGATACGATAGTTTTTTACATTTCCCATGCGCCAATCCCCATTGCTCTGGTCTTGATGATGAAAATATGCAAATAAAGTGCAGAGTATGGGGGCAACGAACAGCAGTGGGCCTAGGGGTGCCCGCTATGTAAATCCGGCCCTGTGTAAAGTTCATATATTTGACCTTGGCAGTTGGGGTTCGATACATTGCAAAAATGTGGTTTAGGAAGCTCACAGGAAATTTGTAGTGAATTAATGTCTCATGCAGATACACCCGAGATATAGAGTCAAATGCTTTTTCTAGGGCCAAGGAGAGGAGCACCGTCTGTGTGCCCCTCTCCATGGCCCCATGCAACAGGTTCACCACCCTCCTTACATTGTCACTAGCTTGCCTGGTCGGCATAAAACCGACGTGGTCTTTGTGGACGATATCAGTGATAAAGACATTCAATCAAGATGTATATATTTTCGCTAAAATGTTCAGGTCTGTATTAAGGAGGGATATTGGTCTGTAATTCTCAGCTTTAGTAGGGTCTCTAGATGGCTTGGGTATGGCTGAGATGTATGCGCTTAATGTTTCAGGGCAAAAATAGTCTGATTTACCTATATCAACATATAGACGGCATATATAGGGGGCTAAGATATTTATAAAGTTTTTGTAGTATTGTGCTTTAGAATTTTTAATACTTTTGATAGCTGTAGTTATCTCATCAATTGAAATAGGCTTTGCCATATGGACTTGCTGATCAATGGTTAGAGTTGGGAGGGTTAATTTCTGTAGATAATTCTTACATTTTGTTTTTTTTTTTGTGCTTGTTTATACAGTTTTTGGTAAAATGCTTGAAATCTCGTTACTATATCTTGCGGGTGAGCAGTGGGTTTCCCCTGCAAGTTAATCAATTTCTGTATAGGCGTAAAGTAGGATTTGCCCCTTAGTTTGTTAGCCAAAAGTGTGTCGGCTTTATTACCTTTTTGGTAAAATTTCTGTTTCGTCCACCTTAGTTTTTTTTCTGCATCATTCGTTAAGCACATATTCAATTCTGTCCATTTCGTTTTAATTTTTTGTGCTATAGTGTTTGAGGAGGTTAGTAGATGTGATTGTTCAAGTGCATATAATTCGTCAGTGAGACTTTCTATTAATTTGTTTCGTTCTTTTTTCCGTGCGCTTCCTGATTTAAAAAAAAATCCCCTTATATATGCCTTATGCGCTTCCCATATCACAGACATTTTTACATCCTCTTTTATATTTGTCTCAAAATAATTCGACAGTTCCCCTTCCAATTCAGTTACAATACAAGGTATAGCAAGCATTGATTTGTTTAATCTCCACAGTCTTTGATTGGTTTGTGCATATATACCTGTAATAGACATTCTTACTGGGGAGTGGTCTGACCATGACCAGTATAACAGGCTAGCGTTACATTGAGAAGCAGTTGTTGTGAACAAAAAATATAGTCTATTCTGGAGTATGTTTTGTTTGGGTGAGAGTAAAAGCTACATATAATCCCTTTTAAAGGGGTGTCTGTCTCTCCATACATCTGCGAGGTAACTGTCTGCTATATGGGCCCTGAGAGGTTTGGCTGCAGTATCGGTAGATAGTCTAGTAGGGTTATGATGGTCATGTCTGTCCAAGTTGGGCTGCTATGCTGCGTTAAAGTCTCCTCTGGCTATTATTGGTATTGCTAGTGCTAAAAAGAACTGTCTATAAAATTGTGCTTGGTTGGTATTAGGAGCGTAGATGGATGCCAGAGTGACCAGGGTATCTTGGATTACTCCTGTAATGATTGAAAAGTGGCTCTGTGGGTCTGCGAAATGTTTATTTAGGTGTATAAGGATCGCTACTCCTGTCTGTTTGCCTTCTTGACTAGCTAGGTAATGCAATGGGAAGTAAGCATGGAAATATTTAGGATAAGCGGTCTTGCTAAAGTGAGTTTCTTGTATGAGTATGATGTGTGCATTTAGATTTATATAATATTTAAGAGCAAGGACCCTTTTGACTTATTTTTGGACATTATGTAGTTTTACCAGATTGACCCAAATTGTACACCAGAATGCAGGAATATATGTCACGTCATGTGCCCCAATATGCAAGGTTATATACAGGAAATAACAGGTTAACAATTTAAACACATAACTGGAATTAACTTTTGCATTGCCCCAGTGGGCAGAAATTTCAGTCGCAAGTAGCGTGGCAATGATAATTGTGCGTATGGGGGATTGTTATCCCTCTCTGGATTGTTTCCTCATATGCTATAAAATAACATATATGGGGTGCAATTATCTGTTATATAGTTACCAGTCAGAGGCAGGTGACGTTGGCCTTGGTGAAGTAGGGTTGTCATTTATAGCTTCCAATCTTTTGTGCTTTTGCCAATTTGGTGATGGTAGCCTTTGGGCTTTTGGGGATCGTGATGGTGAAGTTAGCTCTGGTGAGGGATGTGCGGGTAATAAACAAAGCTTTTGTAGGATTTCTTTCCCTGTTTCCAGATCTTTGATATTGTAGTGTTGATTTTGATAGGAGAAGAGTAGTTGAAATGGGTATCCCCAGCGGTATGTAACCTTTTTCTGATGTAGAGCTGTAGTAATTGGCTTTAGCATCTGTCGTTTTTAGATCGTTGTGGATGAGAGGTCCACAAAAATTTGGTAATTATGGTCTCTATATTTAATTGGTGTGGTTGCTCTTGCCGCTGTCATAATTGCCTCCTTGGTAGTATAGTAGTGCAGGCGGGCGATAATATCTCTTGGTGGCCCTTCAGGTTTTATTGGGCCTAGTGCTCTGTGTCCATTTCCATGCGTTGTTCTGGAATATCTGGAACAAATCCTCTAAATGTTCCATTGTGGATAGATGTTGGGACATTAAGGTATCGATTTGGGTGTCATGTTCATTGACCTTTTTGATCACCTCGTCCATCTTTTGTTTGACTTGGTCAGTCCGGTGACCCAGGTCCCTCATCTCCCATGTGAGCTGCTTCGTGATGGTCGTTGTGACCGTGGCCAGTTCCGTCTGCAATAATGTTTTGAATCTGGTAAGGAGGTTAGCATTGCTCAGTTGCACTGGGATCTGAGATGAAATAGAGTCCAGTTCAGAGATCAGTGAACCTGAGCTTTGTGGAGATGTGCCAGGTGCGACGCAATTTCGGGCCATGCTGCCTCCATGTCGATGTGCCATCCTGCTGGCGATTTATCATTTAGCCAGCGGGAAGGCATGGAAAGGCAGTTAGGGGAGATTGTCGCCCCAAAGAAGAGGAGTTTGGTCTCAGGGGAGACCAATCTTCCCGAATCTTGCCATGTGCCCTTACCCTTAGAGCTTGAGAAGTAGCTACCCTAAAAGATGGTCAAAAGGGATATAAATAAAAAAAAGAAGAATACAGAGGTTAATAAGTCCATGCTGTTAAATACTGCACAGAGGTTAAATCTAGCAATTGATGGAATTAGTTTTGTTTAAAAAAAAAACCAGGTAACTACTTTAAAGTATTTTCAATAGCATCAATAACAAGATACAGTTTATTAAATATACCTACAGATTAAAGGAACAGTAACCTCAAAAAATTAAGGTGGTTTAAAGTAATAAAAATAATGTACTGTTGCCCTGCACTGGTAAAACTGTTGTGTTTGCTTCAGAAACACTACTATTTCCAATGTTGCTACACAGCAGCTTGTTTATATAAACAATAGTAGTGTTTCTGAAGTAGTGCAGGGCAAAATTACATGATATTTTTACTACTCATAACACAAATTTTTTGGTGTTGGTGTCCTTTTATGTATGTTTATGTATATATAAAAACATATCCAATATTTAAAGGGTTGTGAAGAGCTGTCAGGACAATAATACAGTTGTAAAAAAGTTGCTGCTTTAAAACCTTAACCATTCCAACCTACATTTTAGCACATACTGTAAGCAGCAGCAGTATAAGGAAGCATAATCATTGTTACAGTTACTTGTAATTACCATTACTTTTAAAACTTGAAACTTAGGGGCAGATTTACTAATGGTTGAATTTCGAATAGAAAAAAAAAAATCAAATTTCGACCATCGAATTTTTTTAGGGGGCCATTTTCTATCGAAAATGGACCTATTTCAATCGAATAGGTCTTTTTCAATGGAACAAAAATAGTTGGAATCTTTTGAATGCAAAGTTCGATTCTGATTTTCCAAAAAAATTTTCAGGAAAGCTTCCAGGAGGTACCCCATAGGTTACAGTGGCAATTCTGCAGCTATAAGGTGGCGAAGTGTCAAGTTCTAAGTTTCTTAAAGAGACAGTAATTCAAAATTCTAATTTTCTAATTTTTTCAATTCAACTCAAATTTTGGGCTTTTCAAAGTAGCCCAAAATTACTTTGAAATTCTAATTTAAAAAATTTAAATTTATTTGAAATTTCACTTCGACCCTTAGTAAATGTGCCCCATATGATCCATCCTTTCTTTTTTCTATAATGTAATTCTGCACTTAAATTCATCTTTTTAAAATATCAACATAATGTTCATTTTTGCTACATTCAATTCACGTTTTAAACATATGGCTGAATTAAAGCCTGTGAGTTCAATCATAATACATGAAGCTATAATTTCCATTGACACAAAATGCTGCAGCAAACTTTTGATTTGACAAATTTAAAAGAAAGTTCTTCGTGCACAGATAACTGTGAAGCATACTAAGTAAATGCAAGCTATTTTAATTTAGTATGGTGAGGTCATTGCCATACACAGCTGAATCTTTCCATTGGTAAACAAAAACACTTTTCCAGCATTATATGCAGATATTAAACTCTGTCCCTTGGCTTTAAATGACTATTTAAATTTACATATTGGTGTTTTCGAGTGGGGTGTCTTGTACAGTAATATACAAAGTTCAAGATGTTTTCCAAGACATTAACATATACGTAATACTTTATTACTGTTTATAGAGTAAAAAGCAATGATAACAAAACAAAAGATACTTTTACAGCACAGTCATAAAAAAATCCAGTATCAGAAAACACTGCCACCAAAATCATCTATTAAAAAAGATAAGTAAATAAAGAAAAAAGTGTAAGACTAAAATTAACTATAGTAGATACAGGGATGTGATCTTTCATCCAGAAACCTAATATCTAGAAGGTTCCAAATTATAACAAGGTTATTTCCCATAAAATCTATTTTAAGCAAAAACTTTTTTTTAATTATTTCCATTTTCTCTGTAATAATAAAAAGTAGCTTTTACTTGATCCCAATTAAGCTACATGAATGCATATTGTTGGCAAAACAATCACACGGGCAAATTCACAAAAGTGCATAAATTCTCTAGCAACACCTTCGCCACAATTGGCCTCACTTGCCCAGACGAATTTTCGCCAGTCTGCTGCTAATTCACAAAAAATTGCGCTCAGGGAGACGAAAAGTAGTAAAGTTGCACTACCGCTACTTTGTCAGGCAAAGCGCATTTACGCTAGTGATGCCTAATTTGCATAGGTCGCAAAGTTAAAAATATAATAGAAGTATATGTTACAGCCACTACATTACACTACACAAGCCCAGGAAACCTTTAATAAATAATATAAAGTTGTCCTATAGCCCTAAACATGTGCCCACTGTATAGTTGAGTTGCCATATGTTAGGAAATGTAGGGGGGGAAGGAGGGTAACCCCCTAAAAAAATTACGCTATTTTTCAGACTATCACACTAACAAAAGTAAGAGACGACAGCGTTTTTTTCAAGTTTTTTTTCAACCTTCTATCTATTGTATTGAACTTCGCCACGTCTGACCTGGTGAAGTAAAGTCTAGTGCAAGAGTAAAATGGCCATCTTTGTGAATTAGTGTAGTAACAATCCTTAGTCAGTGCGCAACTTCACCTGGCGTAAGGGTGTGAAGTTGCGCTAGTCTATCTACTTTGCTAGCGAATTTTCACCAGGGACAGTGTTAGTTGTGTTAGTCTGTGAAGTTGCAAAATTAACGCTAGCGTTAGATGCTTCGCACTTTAGTGAATTTGCCCCATAATGTATAATGTTCACATAGAAAAACCATAGCTCTGAAACATTAAGGAAAATAGATGCAATACCAGTATTTAGGATGATGAGGCATTTCAAAGCAAAAGTGCATATTATTTGAAGAATTAAATAAACTCTGATCTCTTTATGGCAAAATGGCAGATGTTTGTTTCTTTAGATATGATTTTGTTTTTAATGACTTGGACATAATATACATGAAAAGAAATATGAATATGTAGTGATGAATACTAAACAGCTGAATGATCTTCTTGTATGCCTGAAATATATAATAAATTGGCAATTTTACATGCTTTCTTAGACAGGGCCCACATTAAGGGGCAGATTTACTAATGATCGAATTTCGAATTAAAAAAAAATTTGAAATTCGACCATGGGAATAGTGGGGAAATAAAATCCTTCGAATTCGACTATCGAATCGAACGATCGAATATTAAAAAAATGTTTTATTCAATCTCAGTTAATGATTCCCAACTCGGTAGCTTGATCCTGGCGAAGTAGGTGGTCGAATAAAAGTTTAAAGGGGAAGTTATTTGACCATCAAATATTCGAATATTCAAATAAAATTTTATGCGAATATTACAATCATTCGAATTCGAATTGGATGGTTGAATTTGCCTAATTTGCATATTCGAAGATTCAAATTCAAATTTATATTAAATTCGACCGAACTTCGAATTATTCACGTGAATTTTGCAAATCTGCCCCCAACTCTCATATAGGGAATACATTTTTTTGCTTTTAATCTGTATGCTTTGGGGCAAATTTACAAAATTCACGTGAATAGATCGTAGCTCGATTGAATATGATCGAATTACGAGAGTACGATTTAATCAGATATTCGAATATTTAAATTTGGCTTCTTTGATCATCGAATACCGAATTATCAAATAGTTCGAATGATCGGATATTCAATAATTTGATCATTCGATGATCGAAGGAATCAAAATTTTTAAATCCTTCGAATGCCTACTTCGCCAGATTGAACCTACCAAATTGCAATAAAGCCCCCCATAGGCTTCTTTGACTAAGTCCTGCTCGAATACCATACGTATGATCGAAGCGTTCGAATCGTACAAATTGTTCGGAGGCTCAAAGGAAATTTCACGATTTTTTCGTGAAATCGAACGTTTGGTATTCGAGAAATCGAATATTGAGCAAAATGATAGCCTAAAACTATTCGATGAGCATTCGATAATCGAATGCTTATCGAATTTCGAATAAATTCGTAGGATTTTGGGTGAATTTTTGTAAATTTGCCCCTTAGTGTATTATTCCATGCTGTGAAATATGTTAGGGTATTATAAATTATTATTCCGTATTGGTAATAATAATACTAATACTTATCTTAAGACAATGAAAAAAAGTTTTTTTTCTGTGAACTGCTCCTACTCGTATAGTCACATTTATCAAGACGTAGGTTCTGATTGAAGAGTTACTGTACCTGTGCACCCTGCTATGGGCAGAATACTGGAGTGCTACTAATGAAGAGCCTCAATAAATAAAACAGCTTCATTGGTACAATGGGAGAATAATAGACATGCAGTAAGTAGCTTCAATGAAACCTTCTGACATGAAATCAAATAGTTTGAGTTCAGCTGATGATTTTGCAGAAACTTTTGAAAATGTCTGCTTTGCCAAGTTTTGCAACAAACCTGTTTTTGCAGAGAATGCTTACATTTTAACAATTTTTTTTTTGAAGTAAGTGAATTTATATTAGAGATGATAGTGAAACGCCTCCAGCATTCTTCCTTTTTTCAGTCTCTTTCGCCCTATTTCAATTTGTCCCTGTGTGTCATGCAAGTTATAGATGGCTGCAGCTTTTTCCAGATTTGACCACTGTTTTATTAGTGTAAATTAACTATTGAATCAGTTACTGATATTTAGTTACTGATATTGAGATTCAATCATTCAACTATTGATCTTCATGTTGGAATAAGGGATGAGCAGGTCCTTTAGGACTTAATCCAGCACTGAAAGATGGTGACACAAAAGAGCCAGAGGATGAGAAAATGTATACCCCCAACATCAGAATTTGAAGTTATATGCATGGGATATTTTCCATGATATAGACTATTCATCTGGATATTATTATAGTGTAACATTTTTTTAAACATATTGCAATGTTCTCCATTAGAGGTTAAACAGACCACAAAAAAACAATATAATAGTTTATAAGTGGTTAAATAAGGTAGTGGATAAAGTTTCACTAAAAGGTCTTGATGACACTACAGAATGTGCGTAATGTTTCCATGGTTACATTTCCTGTCCAGTTACTAATATATAATCAAGCTTCATCAAACAAGACTTTCTTTCAACAAATAGCAGCTATTGAATCCAATTACTTAAATTGCAGAAGCACTGTAAATTATTTGGGGGCTTTCTTGCAATAAGCAAATTGTAGATTATTCCAATTGCACTTACAGTACATTCCATATGTAAAACAAATATTACAAAGTAAATTATTTTTAACCAGTGCTGATTGTTATGCAGTAGATCAAAAACCAGCTTGAAACAAGGCCGATGTTATCTGCTCATGCATACGTAGCTGAACAAATAGATGCCATAATGAAGTTTGTAACATCTATTTACTGTTAAAGTGGACCCGTCAACCCAAAAAAATATTCAAAATCCTATTTTATCACATTAGTCAAGGAAAATGAACATTAATTACACTATATAAATTATTTTAATCTTGTTTCCTTCAGTCTGGGAATTCATAATTATGGCAAGCAATTTTGTGGACACTATTATTAAGGCAAGACTTGCATCATCTTAAAATCTTGTTTGTGCACCAGAATGGGGGACCCGATGTCTATCCCCATGTCCTGGCTACACAATTAAATGGTTAAGAGAACTGGGGGAATGTGTGGAGAGCAGTGACATGTAGGAAGCGTTGAATGGAAAGTGAAAGTAATTATCTGCCCCACCTCTATGCCTAAGGCATAGAGGAGTTGCAGACAATATTTGATTGACAGCTGAGATTTTTAAATGAGCTTAAAACAGCTATGAATGATTTAATAAAAATCTTAAATTGGATTTCATGTTTAATTTGAAAAGGACTTTTATTACACAGATTTTTGTGTCTGGATGACGGGTTCTCTTTAAAAATGTTGTCTTTTTTTTACCAGTAATACAGTGCCACAACTTAATTTAGAGTAGGTTATTCATTTGTCCTGTTCATTTCAGAATACTCTGTAGTTGCCATCACGTTCACAGAAAACTGCAGTGGCTGATATGATAAAAGCAGCCCAGTGTTTCTTACAGGTTGTAGGTGATGGGTAATGGGCAAATAACAGCTATTTAAGGTGCCTAGAAACCACTGACTTATTTAGTTGTTCAAGTCTTTCATGGTTTTAATGTCATGGCAGACTAATGCAGTGCTTTTACAGCGTATGCTATGATTTTCAGGTCAGTAAACCAAAAAATCTGTGTTTCTTTGGTATTTCCTGGAGCAAGAACGGGTCATGGTATAAAACATTGAGCGAGCAAGCATCAAATCCATGAATTATACATATATACTTGATATACACATGATATATACTTAAAGATGTGGCTTCTCCCTGTGATTCTAAAAGCAATTCCTACATGGCACAAAACTTAAAGCCCCCCCCCCCCCCCATAGCAAAGCTATGATTTATAGGGATTTTCTAGACTTTCTTTTTTCACAATTAGAGTTTTTGTAGTTCCAATTAGTGGTGCTGTATAATGCTGTCTATAGCTATTTATTCAATTATAAAAGCCCAATTGTACCTGCTGTTCCTTTGAGAATATTAGAGTATTTGCACTTTAACACAATTCAGAATTCCAAATACTGTACATTTTGAAATTATGTAATTACCATGTCAAACAAAAGGGCCTGTGTTTCATATTCAATCCACTCCACCACTTTCGCCAAGATTGGTCTCTGCAATCAAATAATAAAGGGGTGAGTTAAGATTCTTAATTAGCCATACAGTGATTAGTTATATTGAATACCCACATCATGTGCTAATCAGCCATTCAGATTTGAATTCATGAATGTCAATTAGAACTTCTTTCTTAAGCCATGCATGGTCATTTGGAAAATTAATTCCTTAATTTAGAATACTGTAAATAGTTAAGTACTTTAGAAAATGTATAGTTCCACTGCAATTGAATATTTCATCTAAAGGGGTGCTTTAGGGTATACATTATCAAAGTCTATTTTTAAACTATTCCTCACAATTGCTTAACATGCATATTAATTTTATTCAATAACCTTATACATATACTTACATTTTGCGTTGTTATATTCATCTTTTTAAAAAGATTACACTTACACTAAAAAAAGACCAGAGATAATGTTTCAAGGAGAAGGAAAGTAATTTTAATGCCAAAAGTTAGGCACCCCAAGTGATTGTATTTAATTATCTGACACTCCGGCCCGGGGGTTTCTATCAGCAGTAAACTGCACCAGCCTAGGAGTACCTCCCACAAGCATTATGGAGTGATCTTCTTTGTGTTTCTTCTTTCAGCTCGCGGCCCGCATGCGCAGTAGAGCGAAAAGCCAATCCTTAACGAAAAAGCAAGTTTTTTTTTCTACTGCGCATGCATCTGCCCCAGGACATTTGAAGACCAAAGGAGCAGGAAGAGGATCTCTTTGTGGTGTTTGCTGGAAGGACCCCAGGAGTGTCAGGAAAGTAAATACAATCACTTGGGGTGCCTAAGTTTTGGCACCCCCAAGTATAAAATGACTTTCCTTCTCCTTTACTAAATTAATTTCTCATTATGGTGTATATATGTGCAAATGCCATTGGCAATGTAAATAATGGTTAAATCCTGAGGAGCAAACAAAAAACATACTAAAGCAAAATGTTCTAAATAAAATGGGTTGTATGGAGGGAAGACTTGAATAGTTTTGAATAGTAAAAGGCATTCAGTTTCAACATTTGCTAAGAAAATACTGCATGTATACTTCTATATTGTTAAACAATCAAAAAGCAAACAATGCCCTTTTGTACAAAAGACAAGACAATAGAGACTGAAAATCATCTATGGATCTAGTTCACAAGGTACTTGATACTCATATATTCTAAGAAAAAGCAGCACAACTCATTTCAATAGAAAATTTGTAGCAAATCTACAGCAATAATTCTATAGATATTCCATGGGAATGACACTCATTTTTGGAAGTTTCTCATCCATTTAAGATACAAGTTTTAAATGCATGTTTAAGAAAGCATGTTTGTATGAACAAAATCTCATAAAGTAAGAAACTGTTGTCTTTTTGGTTTAGTCTAACTCTAATAGCCTCTGCTCTAATTTGAGAACATATGGGGACAATGAAAAACAGACTGATTTCCAGAAACAATTACATTGTACATGTGAAAGTTATAATATACATCAGGAAAGTCGACAATATTGTTGTTCAGAGACACACTAATTTACAAACAATAATTTATATTATGATTATTATTGCTATCATTAAAGGAAAACTATACCCCTCAAACAATGTAGGTCTCTATAAAAAGATATTGCATAAAAAAAAACCCTGCTTCATGTAAATAAACCATTTTCATAATAATACACTTTTTTTAGTAGCAAGTGCCATTGGGTAATCCTAAATAGAAAATAGCCATTTAAAAAAAATAAGGACAGCCTCCTGGGATTGTATGATTCAACAGTGCACACAAACATACCAAACAAACTATAAAGTTAGGTCACATGAGCCAATTAACAGACAGAGTTGTGTCTTTTGCTTCCACACTTCTTCCTGTTACAGTTAGAGTCGAAATATTTCTGGTCAGGTGATCTCTGAGGCAGCACACAGACCATCACGAAATGGTGGTTCAAGGCAAGAAATGTAAAAGGGCAATATTTACTTAAATATATATTCCAGTTTGGTAAGATTCTTTAATAAGCCACTTAGGGGCAAATTCACTAAGATCTGAAAAGTTGCTAGCGTTAGCTTCGCTAGCGTTCGCCGTACTTCGCCAGACAAATTTTCGCTAGCACTATGCAAATTCACTAAAGTGCGCTAGTGTTACTTCGCTAGGCAGAGTGATGTTACGCTAGCAAAGCCTAATTTGCATACGGCGGGAACTTTAAGTTATAATAGAAGTATATGTTACAGCCACTACATTCCACTACACAAGCCTTAAAAGTTATCCTATTGCCCTACATGTGCCCCCTGTATAGTTGTGTTGCCATATGTTAGTAAATGTAGTGGGGAAGGAGGGTAACCCCCCCAAAAAAAATATCGATCTTTTTCAGACTATCACCCTCCTATGCTAAAATACGCCAGCGTTTTTTTGGGACTTAGAAAAAAAATTTTAGATTTTTTTTTTTTCAACCTCCTATCTATTGTATTGAACTTCGCCTGGTCTGACCAGGCGAAGTAACGTCTAGCGTAAGTGCTAACGTTCAGGAAAATGTTCATCTTAGTGAATTCGCAAATTTACGATCCTTCGTCAGTGCGCAACTTCGCCTGGCGTAAGGGTGCAAAGTTGCGCAAGTCTTTCTACTTCGCTAGCGTAAATATCCAGAGCCAGTGTTAGTGAATTTCAGAAGTTACGAATTGACGTCACTCTGGCGAATTAGCGCTAGCGTTGGATGCTTCGCACGTGAATTTCCCCCCTTAATTTGAGATAAAATCTGTTGCTTAAGTATTCATTTTGGGGGTATAGTTTTCCTTAACATTTAAATGTGTTACAAAGTTAAATAAGTAACAATAATTTTTGTCACCAGGGATAACAGTAAATCAAATGACAGAATTATCACAGGAACCTTATTTATAATGTAGAGACACATTGGAAATGCCCTTAAGCAGAGGTGTTTCCAAGTTTTAAGCTAAAGTGTTCAATGCACTAAATATGTATTTGTTTGTCTTCATATTGGGCCCTCCTAGATGCAGTAGCCCCACACTTTAGGAATGACTAGCCCACTTTAAAGAAAAATTAAAACCCACATACCAAAAGCCACCCTTAACTTTCTGGCATTGCCCCCCTCCTCCCCATTAGTGACATTAGTGCATTAGTGACTAACTAACCCTTTAAAAAAATCTGACCCTTAAATGCAGAGTAGCAAAGTGGTGCTCCAGGTTAACATCTTCCGCCACTTCACATGCTCTGTGGGTCTCAACACCATCACAAAGCCTATGGGAGCATGCACAGTTGGGCCAAGTATGGAATCATCTTCAACTGTGCACGCGCAAGTTGGTGTGGAGGCTCGAAGAGCATAAGAAGTGGTGGAAGATGGTGACCGGTAAAGGGGATATTTTTCAGAAATAATCAAGTTTATGTTCACTATTCCTCTCTTAATTTCTTTTCATCCTGTCGTCGCGCTGCAGTTAGGCGTCAGATATTCATTGACAGTTAAGATACAATATATCTTATAGGGGGGTACCTTTCCTTGCAGATGAATTAGTGCTCACTCAAATGCCCTTTGCACAGATTATGCATGTAGACATGATGTTTGGTGCTTTTTATAAAGTGTGCTCTAATACATCTTCTAGGCAAAAGGAAGCCTCACTATAAAATATATTGGATTTAACTGTCAATGAATATCTGACACCCAACTCCTGCATGAAGAGAGAATGAAGAGAAACAGATGATGAGAGAGGTATAGTGATGCTAAGCTTGCTTATTTCAGAAACAGTACAGATTTGTTGACTGATTGTATTTAGAAAACTTCTAAAAGTATGCTAAAGCCTATATTAAATTTTCTTTTTCGCAGAATGCTACATGTTGCTTGGTTGCAATGAGCAACTGTCAGTGAAGCATTTTTTCCTTAATTATAACATATTACCAGATGGCCTTGTGCAGCAAACATTAAAATGTGGTCCTATACCTGGGTCTATATCCTATATAGTATAGTGGTTCCCCTATACATATAAAGAGTGGGATCAAATTCAATCACCCCTAGTGAAAAATAGTAAAAGAATTGTACAGTGTTCTCCATGGCGTTGGCACAAATTTAACTATACTGCCAACATAAAAACCTCCAGTGAAACTATTTAGTAGTAATGTTATATAGAAAGATAAAGGTCCTAAACCATAAAAAGTAACAGTCCTTACATAGTTTTTTATTAAACTATAAAATGTAAGTCTATTCAAAGTTTTCTTCCTAAAGAAAATATAAATGCTCTTTTGACTGCAAAGCATTTTTTTCTTCTTAATTTTGTCTGATCACCATCAGGGAATTGTAGTTCTCTATGTAAACAGCTCTCAGCTAGTATTAAAGGATATCCTTTCTTAAAACAGGCTAAAACAACTGATAGAAATCAGTGAACTGCTGAAGAGTTCATTTAGCTGAAACATTTAATAACATTTTATTGATCAGCAGTACACCAATTTCACTCATTATGATGTCTTGTTGTATGGATTCAGCAAAGGTGCTCTCTCTTGGTGACGCATGCAGTTATTTAACTGAACCACGAAAGATTAGCTTTCCTTTACGGTTTTATTTATAAAGCATGAAGAAGTTTACTCCAGGTAACATACTGTATGTTTGAAGGCTAGTTTTAAGCTTCAGAAAGGTTATCTCACTTATAAATTGTTCATCGATCAAAGTTCTAATAACCCCATATGACACAGGTCTTCTAAAACAAACTTTATTGGTAGGTTAAAAAATATTTTTAAAAGCAAAAGTTCTAATAAACAAGGTTACTTGCCTTGCTATTCTGGCATTTAAGAGTTAGAGATAAATCTTGGAACAGCAGGCATTGTGTTAGACACAAAAGAATATTCCAGCTTGACACATCAGACAAACAAGAACTTGTATCTGAGTTTCATTACATACAGTCCATTACCAATGAGCTTGCTGTGCCTATTACAGTGTGGTGCAACGGACTGTTTGCAATTTAAAAAAGTTTGACGCCGGCAATTTTTCTTTTTGGCAAATTCATGAATGTATTCCTTCAGTGGCGAAACGTGGATTCTCTGCAGATTCGAGCCTGGCGAATAAATTCGCCCATTGCTAGTCCTGGCTCAAGCTTGCATGCGATTAACCAAACAGAGCAAAATTATTTGCAAATTGTTTTTGGTGACTTTCGGAGGATCCAATTATGGAACATGTCTAGTACCTTGCTTCTTTAAATGGGTTTTAAGTTTTATATTATGACATTCTGCCACCAGCAATAGATTTAAAGATACAAAATCTGCTACAGGCCAAGTAACCCTTTGCAAATCAGTTTTTGTTTCAATATTGGTCGTCAATAAATGCTTCCTACTGATTGGTTGCTTTGGGTTATTAGACTGTGCAAAATTAGCAGTTTATTTCATTACATAAACTTAAAATATTTACTAATTAAAAGTCAGGTAAAGCATAGAAATATAAAGAGACATAGTAAACATCAATGCAGAGATTTTGATACAAAAAGCAAACTTGAGATTGTATTTTTTTTTTTATGTATTCAGAAGACTAGGTATAAAGGCCATGAGTAACATTATAGAACTAACTTTGAAGCTGCTTTTACACTTCCTTTTTTGAAGTGAAAGTCAGAAAATACATTTATATGGTAATGGTAAGTTGCTCTTTCCTGAAATTTTTGGAAGTTGAAAAGAAAGAACCTAACTATTGGTATTTTGAGATGGAAACATATTTGCTGCTGAACATGAACAGCATGTTTCTAGTAAACATTATACAAAATTGGACAATTATGTTACTATAATGGACTAATAAATGCTTATTATGCATAATATTTATTTTTCACTACATGTTATGGGACCCTATGCTGAGCGGCTCAAACAGGGACAGTAAATATTCAATCTTTGCATGTGTATTGATCAATTATGGTACTAACCCTGTACTTGACAAATCATGCACTTATAGCTGTGTATGTCAAGGCTAAATGGTGCATCCGGTATTAAATCAATCTGTTTATATTCCTGGAGAGTACCGACTACACCAACTCAACTTCTTCTTCAATTGTAAATTTTTCATGTGAACTGAAGTAATGTACCTATTATGACATATTCCTATTCCCTGCACTATTCTTTATCCTTTCTTGTGCCCAAAAGCAAACATAAAAGATTAAAAAACAACCCCAGTCTCCATGACAAACTCTACCCATGTTTACGGTTCCAAAGGAAAAAAGATCCTCTGTATTCAGAAAAGATTCTGTGATTTTGTGATTTTTTTCAAGCCTCCGTTGGGCATACATTTATCACTGTGTCGCTCTCTACTCCCCCGCTTCTTCCTTCTCTCTTCACCCATTCATTCAACTATAAATACCCTCATTGATCGTCCATAGCATTCATTTTCCTTATTGGAACTGGCTTTTTCTCAGTGCTGCTTATACTGTCAGCAGACAGTCATATTTAATGGTAGATCCCTGACACACTGGGCCTGCAGAATATGTCTATCCTTTTTTAACAGAACAATGCTGTGGTCTACTGTATGTAAAAAGATCAAATTCTATTTTTTTGGGGTGATAAGCATTCATTTGCTGCCAATACAATGGCTATATTAAAGGAAATATACTGTAAAGTCACAAGCAAAAGGGACATTAGTTCACAAATTGTTATGTTCCGTACAAGCATTTTGGGGGACGTCAGAGGTAAAAGGAGAGAATCCTTCCCCTGTAAGCTTAAGAGAACATAATGCATTACCTGCATTTCTTCTCTCTCGTCCTCATGCTCTTGCTGCTTCTGGTTCTGTGTTTATGGCTAATAAGCTTTGCATGAATATGATGGCTGACCCAATTTGTGTGCGGTTGTGGGGATGATTTTGTTTACTATTTCATTTCTGTTGACGTCAAACAATGTCAATGTTGTATCTAGGGCTTTGGAAGGGTTCTTTAACCAGTCACAAATGAAGTGGCACTGCACTCCAATTATTCATTCACAATGACTTTGAACTAACTACCACATACTACAGAGTTTTACATGAACTTTTCCTTTCATATTGACCCTTGATACAGCTACCTGATTTGCATTAGAAGACTAATTATAATAACAAGTAGGTATGGTTACTACCTCTCACTCTTACTTAAACAAAATACCACTAGGTACTGTGCAATGCACTTTTCTCATCATTTCCTTTGAGTTTATGTTATCCCTGCTCTATAATTTAATTATGTAAAATGAGATTTATATTAGCGACAAAACATTGTCTACTACTTATCAGCTCCTACCGGCTGAGTGACTACATTTTCTGTTTCGGTTAAGAACCATTTTCCTCTGAGATGGAAGACTTGGGTAGCAGTTATTCGTTCTTAACCCTTTGGTTATATTATTGCTATGGAATATCTTGGTTCTCTATAAATACCTGCTAATAAAACTTACATTGCAAAATGATTATACAGTTTACATTCATCACAGCTATTACCAGGTCTAGTAACCCATAGGAATCAAACTTTTGCTTTCTACAGTATGAGATGTCTACATTCATACAAGTATATGCTGATCTGCTGCTATGGTTTAGTGTGCCTTGTGCCTTGATTTTTCTTTTTTGATTACATCCCCCCATCATAAAAAAGCACTTGTTCTACTGTACTTGTTATACATGGACAGCACAAAAGTAAAGGGTACTGGAAAAAGTGGTTTGAGGATTTAATACAACAATGGGTATTAGATGGCATGGATATGCAATACTAAGGATGTGCAGTACTAAAAGAATGCATATTAACAGTGGCCCAGTCTCATTCAACCATTAATGAACAAGTAATATTTGTTGCTATAATTCCTCTAATGTGAAGAAGGGTTTCTTATGAATGCCTAAACTGATGAACATGTATTTGATCCATAAAGGGATGGCTACATCCTCGGTGGATTCAAAACATGCCCCAAAAAGTTTTCACTTATGTTGAGTCTAATATTTTGATGTTATTGGCAAAATTCAATAAGCTTTGAAAGGGTTTTTGTAATAAAGTAGTCTAACGGTTTTTTTTAAATCTACTGAAATACTGAACACATCATGTAATAACATTTAAATACTGTTCATTTGATGTTGTCAAAATAAGCAGCTCTGGGCATTTCATATTGGCTTACCTCAAATATGATTAGCATGTAAACACCTGCTAATATGACAGCTGCAATTGTTACTTGAGTCTCTATGCTTGCACTGAGGTACTGATGAGATAAAGACAAATGGGACAAGCTGGGTCCCCTGTAGGAATGCTTGAATGTTGACTGAAATCATATCAATGTGAAAAGGTAGGAAAAATAAAGAATTTTACATTTTGGTACGTTTTTTTTATGGTTGATCCCAATGTTATTAATAGGCAAAAAAGAGAAATATCTAGGAAGGCCGGTATTGTTTTTTTTTTTTTTAAAGGTGGCAACCCTACTTATAAGACAGTAGGCCACATTCACTTACAAAGTAACAGTGAGCAAAATTTGCAATTTTGAACACAAATGCCATGTTTTTTTTCCTACCATGCACTTTTTTCCCAAGTATTCTGGCATTATTGCAGACACAGATAGGAAATTCTCTTGGAGCAATTGCACTACGCCTACCAAAATTGCATCCATTTCACCAAAATAGACCCAACTGCATGTGCACTTCATCACAAATTAGGCACAGTTGTTTCAAATATTTGAAGTCTTTCAGATTTAATTTCTGTTGTTTGGCATGCAAGTGATGTGTGTCCCTGAAACTGCTGCCTGGCCCCAGGGTGGCAACAAAGGCAAAGGCCCAGACATGGGTGGCAAGATTCTAGAGTGGCATGCCCCTAGACCACATCTCTACTGGGGGCTTGGCAGTCAGGTTTGAGGGGCAGGTGTTAAGGGCAGAGGGGGTGATGTTGTTGTCTTAGGGGCTCCCCAAAATGAAATCCACACCTGCTTAAATAAATAAATATATATATACACACAAACATATAGACAGGATATATATATATATATATATATATATATATATACAGTATATATATATATATATATATATATATATATGTATCTCAACCTTCAGCTTATCCGCACACGCTCTCCACTAACTGGAAAAGCTTCTGGTAGCTGTGCTGTGGGGGACCTATGCAGAAATATGGTGATCACACACACTCTGATTCAATTGTTCATTCATTAAGCACAAAGCAATGTATTACAGTATAAGCATCAACATTTCGGTTCATGGTCTAAAACCTTTTGCAAGATCCATTGCCCTACTGAACGGAATTGTTAATGCTTATAATAAGCTGCTTTGTGTTGAATAAATGAACAGCTGAATGGGAAAAAAGATGCTTATAATAAGCATATATCTAGATTTATTTTTTTTTTGTACAGACCTTTTCTGGAGATGTGCAGGTGCTGCTTGTATATAACAGAAATATTTTTTCATTCTGCCTGCCACATACATACTGTACACTAAAAATTCATGTTTGTTTTTACTATAAAATCAGCATTTTTAGTGAAAAAAAAAATGAGGATGGAAAAATATATATATACATGCCAATCAATTTGTGTATGACTCATTTCGCAAAATCCATAAGGTCCATTTTGTAGGAAAACCCTCAGCATAGTAGTTTTGCTCCAGTGCTGGCAGTGTTTGTTCTACCAGGCTGATCCAGTAGCCCAGCGAGGAGGGGCTCTCATCTTTCCATTTTATAGCTATCTCTCTTTTTGCATGAAATAGGAGAAAGTTGAGCAACGTTCTTTCCGTTCTCGAGGGTGACGTGTCTTTAAAGTGATTTAGTAATAGCACCTTGGGGTGGAATTCCACTGGCATTGCCATAAGTGAGGTTAAGTAGTTAGCAACTTCTGTCCAGAAATGTTAGATTTGAGCACACTCCCAGACCATGTGATCAAAGTCCGTCTTGGGGTTTTTGCACCTGTTACATTTATCTGTAAACGCAGGGTTCATTTTGTGAAGAGTGTGAGGTGTATAGTAGGCCTGGTGTAAGTACTTAAATTGTATAAGTCGATTCCTGGATCTGATTAGAGGGGGAAGGGAGTTTCCCAATATGTATTCCCATTGTTCCAGTGTAAGATCTGGAATATTGACAATCCACCATATCTGAAAAATGACTTGCTTTGTGGTTTGGTAGCTGGTGCAGAGTAAAGAATATATTGCTGATAGTGGTTTAGTTAAGTGTTCTTTACGTAATAAGTCCTCCAGTTGAGAAGTTTCAAGTTGAGTGAGCACATGTCTCAGTTGTAAGTAGCGGAAGAACATTCCATTTGATATGTTAACTTGTCTTTAAGTTGCTGAAAGGAAGATAAAACATTATCCAAATAATCATCCCCCATATATTTCACATTATATCTCACCCAGAGGTGAGGATCTGGTACTGTAAGAAGATAAGACAGATTCATGTGAAACCATAAGGGAGTATGGGGGGATAAGACCTGGGTATAATTACTTTTTTGCAGCTTAATTGCCATGCTTTGACCACATTTTTCATCATTGGAGTGGAATTGGTAGGTAATGAGGCCTTCCCGTAGATCTGATTGCAAAGGCCTTCACGTGACCCTATTAACTGTGCTTCTAGGAGCGTTACCGGGTCTTCCATTGTTGGGGCTAGCCACCATTTCAGAGGTGTCAATTGGGCTGTTATAAAGTATTCCAGCATATCAGGGGCTTTCAGCCCTCCCTCAGTTATCGAGGAAGTTTAATCCTATTTGCCCCTGGAGAATAGTAAAGCCTGTTTAATTGTGTTTTGAGTTTTTAAAAATGGTGGCTGGGAGCCACATTGGCGACTGTTTAAACAGGTATAGGAACTTAGGGAGATACTTAATTTAAACACGTTTATCCTGCCGATTAATTTTTCTATTGCCTTTTGAAGTGATTCCGTTATGGGGTCAATGTTCGGTGTCTTGAATTTATCTAGGTTTGGGTGTATGTTTACTCCCAGGTATCTAAGCATATCGACCTTTGTAAGAGGGAGAAGGGATCAATTTCCTCAGAGGCACAGGGGTCTTATATTAGTAGTGAGGATTTGGCCCAGTTGATTTTGAGTCCCGAATAGTGTGTGTGATTATTAATAAGGCTTAGAGCCATTTTTAGTGAGGGGCCTGGGTCATTTAGATTAAGGTATCATCTGCAAATAGGGATATTTTTCCTAGCTCAAATCCTCTGACCTCTTTCTTGTGTCTAATAAGGCATGCTAGGGGTTCCATAGCTAGTGCGAACAAGCCTGGTGATAGGGGGCAGCCCTGTCTGGTTCCCCTGGTTAACTTTATGGGGTTGGATAAATCAGGATTTGACAGTATTTTAGCCCTTGGATTATTATATATGACATGCAGCCATGTCAGAAAGTTCTTACAGAAACCAAAAATTTTTAGGGTTTCCCAGAGGTATATCCATTCGACAGAGTCAAATGCCTTCTCGTTGTCCAGGGAGGCAAAGAGGCAAATTCGCTAAAGCGTGGAAATGCGCTAGCGACAGCTTCGCCGGCGTTCGCTGCACCACGCCGGGTGAATTTTCGCAAGCGCTACCCAAATTCACTAAGATGCGAATTTTCGCTCAGGGTGGCGAACAGTAGCAAAGTAACGCTACCGTTACTTCGCCAAACAATGCGCATTTACGCTAGCGATGCCTAATTTGCATATGGCACGAACTTAAACGTATAACAGAGGTGTTACAGCCATTACATTACACTACACAAGCCCAAGAAACCTTTAATAAATAAAATAAAGTTGTCCTATTGCCCTAAACATGTTCCCATGTATATTTGAGTTGCCATATGTTAGGAAAGGGAGGGGGGGAAGGAGGGTAACCCCAAAAACATTTTTGCTATTTTTCAGACTATCACCCTACAAAATGTAAAAGACGCCAGCATTTTTTTGTGACTTTTTTTCAAACTCCTATCTATTGTATTGAACTTCGCCTCTGACCTGGCAAAGTAACGTCTAGCGTAAGAGGTAACATTTAGAAAAATGTTCATCTTAGTGAATTAGCGTAGTTACATCCCTTCGTCAGTGTGCAACTTCACCTGGCTTAGGGGTGCGAAGTTGCGCAAGTCTATCTACTTCGCTAGCGAATTTTCGAAGTCTATCTACTTCACTAGTGAATTTTCGCCAGGGACACTGTTAGTGAATCGGCGAAGTTGCGAATTGATGTCACGCTGGCAAATTAGCGCTAGCGTTAGATGCTTCATGCTTTATTGAATTTGCCCCAATGACTCTGGTGCCTGTGTTATCGTGGGGTACTATCATATTTGTATAGAGCCTCCTCCTTGTGAGGTATGAACCCCACTTGGAGGAGCAACTAGGGACTTTATTACCAGGTTTAAACGTCTTGCCAATATCTTTGTTAGGATTTTTGAGTATGAGTTAATGTGGGAGATGGGACGAGAGGTTTCAGGATTAGAACTATCGTGGCTTCTGCAAAGGAAGGTGGAAGTGTATTAGAGGTTAGTGATTGATTAAATATCTCTGTGAGGTATGGAGCTAGAGTTGGTGCATAGGTTATGTACCAGGTGTTGGGTAGGGGAAGTTTGGGGGGGTCTAATTGCTGGAGGTAATTTGCAATTTCTGTAGGGGTTTTTTGAATTCTAGATGTGTATAAGGCTTGATAGTATTCTGCTAGGCTTTGGTTGATCTTAGTTGGGTTAGTAATGAGTGTGTTGTCATCTTGTTGGAGAGTGTGGATGGCTGTCCTAGTTAGGTCTTCCCTTGACAAAAGGGCTAATATTTTACCATTCTTGTCACCCTTTTCGTAGAGGGAAACTCTATAGTTTAAGTGTCTTTTTTGTGCGCTTTTCCGTTGCGCTTGGGCATATAATCTCTGGGCTACTATGTGTTTTCCCTGTTTTGCTCAGAGGGATTTTGGATATATCTCTCCTCTGCCACCCACAGTTCGTCCTCCGTTTTAGTCAGATTGCAGGTAGACTGCTTTCTTATAAGGGCTATATTGGAGATGTATTCCCCTCTTATGAATGCTTTCACTGCATCCCAAACCATAGGTAGAGAAGTTGTATTAATATTTTCTTGGAAATAATTAGTAAGTGAAGTTTGTATAGTTTTTTGTATTTCTGGATGAGTAATCCAATATGGACTAAACTTCCATATTTTGTGTCTAGATTCAGATACAATGTCCACAAGATCAGTAGGGGGGGCATGGTCGGAGATCCCTCTTGAGAGGAATTCAGCTTTAATTATTTTGGAAGACATTTTTGGTGATAAGCAATCTTTTTCCCCATTCATGACTGCATTAAGCTCTTTGCAACTTTAATTACACCCCCCCCCCTTTAGTGGTTTCTGAGCAAAGATCAGATATGCTAGCGGAATTAATTTATACACACAAAAACAGTGCAAGCTTTCAAAATTATACTGAGCACAGGTCACATTTCCGTAGTCTGACTACTAGGAATAAGTGCATCTGGAATAATGATGAAGCCACCTATCAATGTACATGCTTAAAGAGAATACCACTCAACTTCCATGATCATGAACTGATTATATGAAGACACCAGCATTACATCTTTCAAATGCATATCTTAATTTGCCCAAGATCTACACACATTTTCTCACTGTGCCTGTGCATCAATGGTAAAAAAAAAAAAAATCATATTTGTAAAACCAACCAAATCTGGATTGTAATTTACATATTAACATTTGAGCAAAAGAATAGCATCCCTCATAAATATTGGTGCACCATTAATGCTAAAGTGCAACCAAAGAGGTTATTGATCAGATTTTGGTACAGACTGGTTTGGGCCTTATTGGGGTTTAATATTGTGGTGCAAGTTTTTTCCAATAAGCATATTAAGAGCGCTGACTCAATGGGTGAGCTTTAGCCTTTAGGATATTCCTTGATAGTTTTTTATTTTACTAGGTTTCTTTCCGAGTATTCTTTCAGAAGGTCTCCTTACTTAAAATTGCTTTTCATGTGTCTCTACTTTCCTGACTCTACATATGCTAATCAAAAACTGTACTAAACTGATGATTCTTGATGAGGAGAAACTGGTCTGTAGCTGGGATTTATTCTGCAGCTGTCCTGGCTGTGAAATACATGGAAAGCCATAGTTTACCGCTGAATAGTGCTATAGGTAAAACATACAGATGAAGCCACTTTGGATTGTGCATTTGACACAGAAAAACTTAACTCATCTATCCCATGTATCCCACTTAGTACAGAATATTGTGTCACAGCATGCAATCCAATTAAAGAGTTCACCATTGAAAACAATGGTGCTTTGGTATGCTAATGAAATGGTTAAATGCATTAAATGAGTTAAGATGACTTTAGATAACACAGTTTCTTCAATTAACCCTGAGTCATGACGCATTTAACTCACAAATCCCAGTGGGTGCATCTGTACATAGACATTGGTTTACTTTTCTGTACAGACTATAGACACCAACATAACATTATTTTTCATATTACTGACCTCTTTTGCCCACCCATGCCTCCATTGAGATGACATAATAGGCAACTAGGCCACAATTTCAAATGAACTATTGCAAATGTGTTATCATACTAGAAGAGGGCAGTGGCATTTAAAAACAGTAAGTAACAATGAAAGTTTAGCTAAGAGTGAAGGTGTATTAAGTTACACTTTCATTTAACCCCATGTAAACAAATCATGATTATTATTAACATGTATTTCTATAGCGCCAACTTGTTGATGATGATATTTAAGGGGAAATTTTTAACATATCAGTCTGACAGATGCAAAGTAATAATGGGGAAATAGAGGCCTTTAACTTCAACTATTGCAAACTGCTCAAGGTTCCTGCAACAAAATCTAAATCAGGTACAGGCAGTCAAAGGTAACCCAGCTGCTACAGACTGCCAATGCTAGCTAGTGAATGGGGAGTTGTAAGCAGTTGTGCAATTACCATTCCTGTAGCATACAAGGCTGTATATCCCTAATATAGTTTTGATACCATTCTCTACAATATAGTAACCAATCACCCATTTGATCTTATAAAACCATCCCATAGTGTTTTAACAGTAACCTGTGAAGATTATCTGCACAAGAATATATTCATCGTTTCTTGGATCAAGCAGATCCCCTGCAAATGGCCCACAAACTGAAGTTTTAAAAGGGCGGCATTCTGAAAATCTGTGAGATTAATAGTTTATGAGCCAATAAATTCATTCATTCATTGATATCTTTTAGTGAGTGCAACATGTGTTGCAGAAAAAGATACATAAAATCTTACTACATTATTGAAGAGTGTGGCATTATTGAAAAAGCATTTGTCATTTGAGGAAGGGATCTACCACAGAAATCTTGTGTATTTCAACACAAATAATTGTAGCAGGATCAGGCAGCCCACTTTTTCCTGAATACTGTATGCCTCTGCTTTCTGTTTTACGGTCAAGTTCCCTTAAATAGTTGTACAAGTGTGCAAATGGGGGATTGATTTTAGTGTTACTGTACCAGAACATATCTATTATAGAAATAGTGTACCACTACTGAGAAATTCTTGGCAAATGCTTACATTCTATAGCGTTGTCTGTGCAGGATTTCAGTCTTGCAGCCCATTGTTTTTTGTTGCGCTATATAAGTGCCATGCACACATATGTGACCGTTACTAATGTTTTTTCAGTTTAAATTTTTTTATTGAGTTTTCCAATAAAACATACTGGACAATGTAGCTGAATCATAACAGCCAAATAATGCACCAACAATCAAGATTTAAAAGAAAGACAGTGTGAAAGAAACATACAAAATACAACTGTGATACTGTAGCCAGAACATTACTGAAATGACAGATTTAGAAAACTGTAGTTTTTTAATAGTGAAACTGTTGGTCAGTTTTCAGATGCAAATTTTGTAATCATGCAATGAATTCATATTTATAAAAACAAATTGCATATGAACTGCCCAGAAATGCCTGAGCTCACATGAACAAAAAATATACCCCCACAGCTCCATTGATTAATTTCCTTAGCATGTGAGGGAGAAAACCCACAAACAAAGCATGTTAGTTTATTCCATTTACCTTTCCTTACACCAGTTATTTTATATGACATAATTTGCTAAAGATTTTACTCTATTAAATGGTTTCCCTTCACATACATCATATGAGGATGATCACATAGTTATTGTGCAGTATATATACACAATAAAATATGTTAATAATTGTTTGATAAAGGTTACCGCACTGGTGAAAATGTGGCCTTTGGTAGCAAACAAGCCTAAATGTATTATATGTTAAAAGGTTAATAGAAATGTTGTTCAAAGTGTTTGATCCTTTATACTTTCAGTTTAGCTTTCAGCTGAAATAAAAACATAAGTAGATTCCAAAATTTTAATGTTGCTTAGGGTTAAGTAATTTATTATATTGAATATCAATAGCAAAAAAGAAATGGAAGCATCCCATATCTACATAAAACTGCGCCTATTTAAATTAAAAGGAAATTGAATGAACAAAATCATAAAAAAACAAGTGACCAAAAGCAATATTCTTCACCTATTACTCTAAACAAACCTTTCCCAACAACTTTGTGCATGTGAGGATTAGGGATTAGATGAACACTTGTTTCCCTACTCCACTCTCAACCAGATTATTTTGGGTCCAAATCTCATTATCTTTTTTTTTTGATGAGGTATAAGGAAAATGATTTTTTTGGTGACAGGAGAGTGCCATGTTCATGCAGAAATGGATGACCAATTATTAAAGGGGTATGAGAATCTTCACGTTATTTTGTTTGGGGTGGTTAACCATTGCAAGTGTCCTTGTTGGGAGTGGCCAATGAGAGATACAGTTGTGCATTATACATGTTTTGCTGGGCCCTGGTTAAAAGCACATCACAGTATTGTTATCCAAAAGGCACATAGTTTTTCTTCTTATCTTTCTGCTCCCATTCTGAGTGCTGGTTACATTCCATGGAGCTTAGGCATCCTGTGATTTTTATTAACTGCTCCCTGCTGTTTATGTTTTTTCATTAAAGGAAAGATGTAGTTTTGCTGACAGGTTTCCCATTACTGTTCCCTTAATCTCTAACTTGAAGGATGTCTCTGTATTGCAGAGGGATTTTAACTGTGCATCTTAAACATGCTGGTCATCTTGATCTGTCATGTCTGATGTGTAAGATCAATACTGCAACTGAAAGAGTTTACTACTATTCTCAAGTGTAATACATCCTTATAGCAACCTCATTGTAATTCCACTAGGTGCAGAGTTATAAACAGGAGTGATTCTGGGAAATGCATAATCACAAGGAATACCTTAGATTTACTAACAGACTCTACTGTAAATGAGAAGTGTACATTAGTAAACAGCAATAACTTTAAGGCAGTAATGAATGTGATTGCTATATCAAGCGATGTTAGTGCATGAATAGTGATGGGCGAATTTATTTGCCAGGGGCGAATTCACGGAGAATTCCCGTGATTCGCCGCTAGCGAATAAATTCGCAAATCGCCAGCGAAAATTCGCTTTGCGAAAATTCTACAGAAAAACGAGTTGCGCATCGTTTTTTGACGTGTCGTGCGTCGGAAACGACGCAACGCACCAAAGTTTACGCGCCGCGCATCAAAGACGTCCCGCGACTCGTTTTGCAAATTTTTCACCAATTCGCGAATTTCTCTGGAAATTCGCAAATTTTTCGGCGAAGCGAATCTCGTCCAAAAATACTCATCCAAAAATAGAAAACAATGAGCATTATCAGTGAGTCTGTGCAGTAGCAGCATGATATTCTATGCTATCACAGCAGCAGATATTTATTGATATCAATAAACATGAATTGGGAACAAACCCTTCAATTATGAACACATATAAGCAAATCAAAACCATTACAGTAGATAAACCCCAACATAAATGTAGCATTATGCAAGAATGTGTTCACTTGTAGAATAAATAATAGATAATAGAAGTCAAAATAGGCCAAAACATAACTAGAGACAGATCTTGTGCAACAAGTTGAACTTCATTTACCCACTTTAATCATCACATGGTTACTAGTCATCACCCCCTTTAAATAATTTATTTTGATCACTAAGGGCTGTGGAAATTCCCTGTACCTAATCTGCCTCTGCTGCTGGAAAGTTAATGTATCAAATGAGCATCAATTTATTCCATTAAATTATTTTTTACACTCGATGTGTTCCAAAGACAATAGCATAAAAGGTTGCATTTTTACAAAAACGCAAAACACAAAATTTTTATTAATCTAATGTTTTTTCTAATTCCAATAAACTTTAATTCAAAAATCCAAATATAAAATGTAATACAATTAAGAAAAATACATTGAATTACTTAATTTGCATAAATTTTCATGAGGTCAACATTTTTGCATTATTACTGACATATACAGCGCCCATTGAATTTCATGTGAACTCAGCAGCTTTTAGATGCCAAACTTTCACATTATCATTTTTCATCTTTTGTTGAGCTTAATAACTATCATACATTAAAGTTTATGTTTGTAATTAAAAAAAAATTTTTCAATTGAATTTGCACTTTATAAACCATATAAACATTAAATAAACGCAATAAGCTGGTTTTACCTACAATAAGGATTAATTATATCTTAGTTTGGATCAAGTACAAGGTACTGTTTTATTATTATAAAGAAAAAGGAAAACATTTTTAAAAAATTGGATTATGTGGTTATAATGGAGTCTATCTGGATAATTGGTTTCCGGATCCTGCTACTCAGGATGCCTTTGTAAGTGCATACAAAACATTTTTGAGATCTCTAATAGTTGACTCATTTGTTAAAGGACCAGTGACATCAAAAAATTAAATTGTTTTAAAGTAATAAAAATATAATGCAGTGTTGCCCTGCACTAGTAAAACTGCTGTGTTTGCTTTAGAAACACTACTATTGTTTATATAAATAAGCTGCTGTGTAGCCATGGGGGCAGCTAATCAAAGCAGAAAAGGCCCAAAGTTACACAGCAAATAAGATCTGTAGAACATAATGTTATCTGTTATCCATTATTTTTCCTGTGCCATATAGCCGTTTTTCAATTTCCGACATTGTTACTCGGCAGCTTGTTTATATGAACTATAGTAGTGTTTCTGATTACGTTAAAACACTTTCATTTTTTGGTTTTACTGTTCCTTTAAACAAGAAGTATATTAAGCTGTATAGACACAGGACAGAGCATATATTTGTTGTCTTTATTCCTTTTTGTCCAATATTTTTTCACTTTCCCCATTGTTTTCTACATCTCTCTCTTCTATTTGTTTTCTCCTTTATGTCCTCCTTCCTTTTCTTCCAGTCCTGTTCTCTCTTCTGCTCTCTTTACCCTTTTGTACTGTATATATTTTCTGTTTTTACCTTCTTTTCTTAAAGGAGAAGGAAAGGTGTTTTAATTAGTGGGTAACATAGTAACAAAGTAACATAATAAGTTAGGCTGAAAAAAGACACACGTCCATCAAGTTCAACCTTTAAACTTGCTAAAAAGCCATCCAACCCCTTCTTAAAGTTATCTAATGTATCAGCCTGTACCACTGATTCTGTGAGAGAATTCCACATCTTCACAGCTCTCACTGTAAAAAAACTCCTTCCGAATATTTAGGTGGAACCTCTTTTCTTCTAAACGGAATGGGTGACCTCTTGTCAGCTGGAAAGACCTACTGGTGAATAAAGCATTAGAGAGATTATTATATGATCCCCTTATATATTGATACATAGTTATCATATAACCCCTTAAGCGCCTCTTCTCTAGCGTGAACATCCCCAATTTGGCCAGTCTTTCCTCATAGCTAAGATTTTCCATACCAGTTACCAGTTTAGTTGCCCTTCTCTGTACCCTCTCTAATACAATAATGTCCTGTTTGAGTGAGGGAGAATGTACTGCATATTCTAGATGTGGCCTTACAAGTGCTCTATAAAGTGGAAGTGCCCAAAGTTAGTCACCTCCAAGTGATTGTATCTACTTACCTGCCACTTTGGGCCAGCGAGCACCATGGAGCAATCGCCTTCCTGATTTTTCTTTCTTCAAATTTTCCCAGGTGCAATGAATATTTAGTGGGAGCAATTACCTATAAGGACTGTTGTGAATGTAGAGGTATCATTCACTGATTGGTTTATAATTATCAATATTTCAGTACACTATAACATTTAGTTAAATATCCACTATAATAATCTGCATTCCAGGTAATTCCAGCAAGCACTATGGAGCAATCGTCTTCCTGCTTGTTCTTTCTTCAAATTTCCTGGAGCAAACACATGCACAGTAGTAATAGCAGGCTTTTTCATTAAAGTTCGGTTTTTGCTCTGCTGTGCATGCACAGCCGCAAAAAGAAAGAAAAAGCTGTAAGACGATAGCTCTGTGTTGCTCACTGGAATAACTGCAAGCTGGTGCAGTTTTCTGATGATAGGAACACAGGCCATGGGTGACAGGTAAGTAAAAAGAATCACTTGGGGGTTCCTAACTTTTGGCACCCCAAATAGAAAATACTTTTCTTTCTCCTTTAAACTACCTTTCTTAAATTGGTAGTTCACCTTTAAAGTAATGTTTAGTATGATGTAGATATTAGATGAAATTTGCAATTGGTCTTCTATTTATCATCTTGTATTCAGTAATTTAGCATTTTGTTCAGCAGCTATTCATTTTGGTATGTCAGAAGCTACATTGCTGCTAAGGTCTTATTTTCCTAGCGACAAGGCAGTGATTTATATGAGAAACTGGAATAAGAAAAGGAGAGGGACTGGATAGGAAGACAGATAATAAAAAGGACCAATAACAATGTAGACTCCCAGTGCAATAGTTTTTTTTTTGGGGGGGGGCAGCATTTTTTGTGCTGGAAAGAAGCAGAATAGAAGCAGCAAGAAAGACGAGAAATAGCATATACTGTAAGTATATGAATAGCTACTATAATACATCTATTCACGTGACCATAAACACAATAATCAGGCATCTACAACTGTAGATATTGGACACATGAATATTTGAATCTATTGATAATATATTCTACACTATATATCTGTCAGGATTGCGCCGCCCACAGTCTTACCTGCAGATCCTCCTTACTTGCAGCTCCTCCTTCTGCCGGCGCTGCTCCCACAATGGCGGCGCCCATGGCCGCGACTGACACAATGATGTCACGGCACCGTTTTGCGCCAAATTCAAATATTTAAAGGCGCCCAGGATGCCAGAATGTCGCTCAATTATAGTATTGCCTTGCTATCTTCCTGGGTGTTAGTTTGCTTTCAGATTTTTGTATAACTGACCCTGCCTGGACTTCGTTTCTGAACTATTGCCGCTCGCCTATTGAACTTTGCCTGGATTTTGACCCTGATTTTGCCTGATCCTTGCCTGTACCATTGTTCTGGACTTTAACCCTTAAGCTTCCTCCTTGGTCCCGATTACCTCCCTTGGGTACCGATAGGCCTCCCCTGACAATATCAGCTGAATGTGGAAACATATAAGGTCATTCAATAAAATAACTTATTTCCCATTCCCTGTTAAGCCCCCTGGGACAAATGTTTCTAATGTGTAAATCCAGAACGCTTCCCTCTTAAGGAGTGTTTTTTCGAGATCTCCTTTTCTAACACCCAGGGTCATTCTGTCAATCATTTGGAAAGAAATACGTTTACCCTTATGCTTATCTAATAAATGTTTAGATACTGCAGAGCTGGTGTCATGTGCTCAGAGATACGTATACGCACAGGTCTATTAGTTTTACCAACATATTGTATGCCACAGGCACAAGTAATCAGGTATACCACATTATTAGTGCCACAATTAGCATAAAATCTGATTTTTCAACCCAGGGGTTATTCCTGGAAACAAATTCTTTGGAGGGTCTCATGAGGATACAAGCATGACATTGTGGTCTCCCACACCTGTAACATCCCTTAACTTCTAACCAATTGAATTTCTTAGGTACATTCTTGTCCACAAACAGACTCGTGCACCTAGGCTCCTTACTACTTTTAAATATAAAACCTGGTTGGGTCAGTAAAAATGTTTTAAGAATAGAATCTTGCTTCAAGACTCCCTAATGTTTCCAAATGATTTTTTTTTATTGTAAATCCCTCGAATATGTAGTAATAGTTCGTGGATAACTTTATGAAACATTGGCTGATGTCAATAGGGGTTCTATGTTTCTATTTCCCCTGGACGCACGCCTCTGTGTAAGTAACAAATCTTCACGATTGGCGGCCACTGCTCTATCATCTGCCCTCTTTATATCCAATGGGATATAACCTCTTGATATAAAGCAGTCCCGAAGCACCATAGCTTGTAGATTAAAGGCATCCCAACAATTGAAAAACCTGCACAACCGCAGGAATTGGTCTGTAGGTATATCTCGCAATACATGATTGGGGTGACTACTGTTGGCATGTAGTAGGGTGTTCCTTGTAATAGGTTTACAATATAAATCAGTATGAATGGACTGTTCCTCTGCTGCAAAATTAATATCTAAATAAGCAATTAAAGTATGATTCATCTCACGAGTGAAGCAAATGCCCCAGCCAATGGCATTTCAATATGTTACAAAGTCCCCGACTGTGCTGGGGTCTCCATCCCATACAAAGATCAAATCATCGATGTATCTAAAGTACTCCACAATATGTTTCCAAAAAGGGTTACTTTCTTTATAAATGAAGGTATGTTCCCAGAATCCCATGAAGACATTTGCATATTTGCATTGTGGTACCCCTCTTCTGCAAGTAGTACACAGAGTTAAACATAAAATAATTGGTACTGACAAGATAATCCAAGGCTTGAATAAGAAATTAATTCTGAAGATCACCAAATAAGCAAAAATGCTTAAGCCAGAAATGTATTGCTGATATGCCCTTATCATGTTCTATAGAAGAATAGATTCAATTCAATCGTCTGAACTTTATTAATGCAATCTATGCTGGAGTACCATAGGTAAAAAGTAGACAATCCACATATTCAGACAAAGGTTCATTGAGGGAACCAATGCTGGAAACAATTGGTCTGCCTCGTCCTTGTATTAGGCTTTTGTGGACCTTAGGTAACCAGTGAAAGATTGGGATGCAGGGATTTAATCTATTTAAATAGGTACACTCATTATCATCCAAAATGTAATAAAATTTTGCCCAATCAAAAAAAAGCCGGTTATGAAAATCCATAGTAGGGTCTCGATCTAAAACCCGAAATGTTATTTAATCTTGAAGCTGTCTTAATGACTATAATGCTCAGCATCCAAGACAACCACTGAACCCCCTTTATCCGCATTATTGATAACTATGGATTTTTTTGGAAGACAGATCCTTCAGTGCCTTACACTCCTGACTAGTAAGATTGCCAGTCCCTACTTGAACCTTGCCTAGAGTTTTAAATTTACATACAGATGCAGTCACTTGGATTTGTAAGTTAAATGCGTCGTGACTTAACTCATCTATCTCATCTATCCCACTTAGCACAGAATATTGTGTCACAGCATCCCATCCAATTAAATAGTTCACCATTGAAAACAATGGTGCTTTGGTATGCTAATGAAAAGTTTAAATGCATTAAATGAGTTAAGATAACTTTAGATAACACAGTTTCTTCAATTAGCCCTGAGTCACGACGCATTTAGCTTACAAATCCAAGTGACTGCATCTGTAGATCAGAGATAACTAGTTTCTGAAATAATGTGGACTGCTTTCTACCGAATAGAAGTTGGACTTCTCTCTTAATCCTGTACGTATAATAGGACAGGAAACATCACACTCATAAAATGTTTCTACTTGTAACTCCTGTAACATATTTATTGTACAAATATCCTCAATGGTAAAGTTATTCATGGAATTTGTGTGATCTTCATATATTACTGGGAGTGATGTGTTGTGTCCTCCAATATGGTCCATATGGAGTTGCGAACCCATCCGTGCCGAGTTGAAGTTTCTTAAAAGAGTAAGTTTATGGGCAAACTTGTTTATATCCAAAATAGTGTCAAAAACTTGCATTCCCTCTTCAGTGACAAAATTAAGTCCCAAATCCAAGACTCTCACTTTATCAGTCAGGGTATATTTGGACAAACTGATAACATTACTGATTACTGATTATATCCATCTGGGAAGATGTTAGGCACGTCTGCTGTACACCTTGTCCCTAAAATCTCCGCCATTCCTTTCTGCTTCTCCTGGGTCACCTGTCTCAACTTGGCTCCGAGTTTTGACTCATTCTCTGTGGAATAATTTCCGCTTGTACTTTAACTTTCACATGTTGAGCAAGAATTGTAAGACATTCTGAGTAACTCAGTAACCATGATTGCCACCATTTTTTATGCAGTTCTGTAATAGAATAATACTTTTTAGGATCCACTGAACAATTGCTGACAATAATAAATTAGTTTAGGTTAAAATATTTAAGAAGATAGTCACATTGTATGAAATACAATTCCAAAGTAGCAGACATCTTGCTTTCACTGAACCTTTTTAAGCATTGGTTTGGCATATTCTGTAAAAAATATATCTTTACCCTATAAAAGACAAAGCACAAGGTGCAATGGATATGTGGTGGGGGCAATTACCTATAAGGACTATTATGAATGCAGAAGTATCATTCACTAATTATTTTATAATTATCTATATTGAAGTACACTACAACATTTAATTAAATATCCACTTCAATACTTTGCATTACACGCATTTATATTTTAAACCAGCCTTTACTTGGCAAACATGAAAGACTTAAAAAAGAAAATTCTAAATCTTCTTTTTGTTCTTCAATTTAAGCAGTGTAATTTGAGATCTTGCAAGAGCAATACTTCTGAACCAAGTAATTTTCTACTTTAAGATTAACTCTACAGAGAAGCATCTCATACTGTAATAGAATGAACCTTTCACTTCTTATAAAAGTATATCCATTAGGTTTCACCTCAAACTGCATTCGAATTCAAAATTAAATGAAAGAATGCAAAGTAAAAGATACAAAAGCTTTCCATAAATGATAGGGCCAACATCTGCCAAGGGCTGCTTTTATCAGAAGATGTGCTAAATAAGAACTGCAATGATTTGATAAACATATGATTAATATTGTATGCACAGAACATTCACCATCAACCATTACAGTAATAGCATAGCCTGGACCTTTCCCCTACTTGTGCACCAAGCAACATGGGTATGTATAAAGCAGTTCTCTGTTGCAACAAATTTGATGGATGAGTTATATAAGAATCCACTTCTTTATACAGGTAAAGTTTGTCCATTGTTAGCAGGGAATTCTGATTTATCCTTGGACATATCAAAATACTAACAGGATGTTTGTGATACGTTTTTTAACAAATTGCATTTCTACTCTCTTTCTAACTAGATGCTGCTGCTTTGTGGAGGGGCGTGCAGGAACTGCGGTTAGCTGTTGCTGCATTATGGTGAACTAAAGGTAGGATATTCTTGATTTACTCTAGTGACTGCACACAGCAGATATTCTTCAGAGCCACTATAACATACTTCTGTTTTTTACAATAAACAGAAGTCTGTAAGAGTCACGTCTTGGGTGAATGTCTCACAAGTAGGACAGGTACACAAGGACATCAAATGAAATTACTATTTCAGATGTTTTTATCCACTTTAAACCTGAAGATCAGTTTGGCAAGTATCACAAAAAAAAAGTTAAATTTTTTAAAGGGGAATTGTACACTTATAATGCTAGTTCTACATTTTTTTCTGTTGGCTGCAATCTTTATATAGATGGGACAATCATAGTCAGCTTTTTCCCAAGTCACAGAAAACAGAGAAAAAAGGATGATTTCCCATCTGTCATGTAGTGCACGCTGGAAATATTTCTGTGCTAAATCTATTAGAAATGGAGGCATGAACTTCCTGCCTATGTTAAAAAAATGCTTTGAAGACTTGTTTGGCCAGTCAACCAGTAGAACAGGCTGTTCTGGCTAATAAACAGAAACTATAAGTCACTGTTACTTTTGTTACACTATTATAAGTTACTTCTCTCTTAAAAATGATGTTGTGAATTAAAAAAAAAAGACTGATGTGAATGGTTCAATCATTATAGCATTTTTTCTGCAATGCTATAAATCATATGGGCAACACTGGATCCAAATATGACTGCAGCACTTAATAGTCTCTTTCACCACCAAGTGTGATTTGCAGCATTCTGAACAAGAAAACAGAGGTCTGAACCAGTGGAAGGAAATTAATAATGGACAACAGTACAAAGGGATAAAATGGTTAGTTAAAACTAAAAGTCTTCAGATCTGCCAGAGGTAAGTCACATTAGCTTAGCTGGTGATGGATTCATATTGTAGGTACCATCATTTGTCCATATCAGAAATTGCTCTTCTTAGTTTAGCAGCAACTGTAATAATGTTTATTAAGATTTGGCATGAAGACAGATTAAATTAAAACTTTCCAAATGATCAGATGTGCCATAGTGTAACTTTGAATCTCTTAGAGTGGCCCACACTTAAATTTAATTATATGGCAAATTAATATAAAAGATTTGTACAGAATGCTGCTACATGCTTCATTTCAAGTGTTATCATCTGTACAAATCTTAGATTAACAAAAGAGTGGCTCAATTACAACAGGGCATTTTAAGAAGAACTGTATTTTTAACAAGGCACCAAGGAAGTTTTAAAATGAAGAAAAACATGATTAAATGAAAGCAGCAAGCAGATTAAATGTCAGCTCTAATTTCAAAGCTACAGTTTCAAACATAAGGAGCGCCTCCACTTCAAGTGCAATAATTCCCTATGACATACTCACAGAACAGGTCGCGACAATAATGGAGTCCTGCAATTTTCAGATTCTTTAGGAAGCACCTAAAAGAGAAAATAAGGTAAGTAAATTAATCAATAAACCAGACATTTGTCATTCTGAAAAAACAAACTTTCATTTTCTGCATTCCGCATTCTGAAAATAGGAGCAGTGTTAATGTCCATGCTGAGAAAACATTAAGCAGGATAATCTATCCAAAGTATTGCTTTCCCTATTTTTCTCTGTGTTTATGTTCCATGATGATCAGTAATGGTATTCAGAATTGCTTTAGGTGTTTATATTGCCATTTATTCAAGCTTCCTCTGTTTCTCATTAACTGTTATTTGATCATCTGGATTGACACTGTTTGTATGATCAGCTCTAAAGGCATATGTGCTTACAGGAGGTATGTTGCTCTCTCAGTATACTGCTCATGATACAAAAACATTCTTGTTTTCATATTTTATTGATAGAATGTTAATGTATTCTAGCACACAATATTTTTTATTTTAGCTGCTATGTTATCAGAGGGAGGTGCACCACTTAAAGCAAATGATGTCTGAAATTACTCAAAGTAACTTGTATATAAGAGTATGAGGCAGTTTAATAAAATGTTAGAGCATGGGTACTAACCAACAGCAACCAATCATTGATCATTGATTGGTTTTTTCAGCCAAATGCAAGTAGAAAATTGGAATGTAGGAGTGAAGTAGCAGTAAACGGGTATGCAAGCTTGCAGAAATGGAAAAGTTGAAGACCCTGTATAGTTCATGCAAGAAGCTAGGTTCAAAACCATAAAATAAATAATGAGACTAAAGTCTAAATTTTAAGTTAACCAATCATAATATGGATGATTTCTGAATTAAAGTTGCTAACAGTTACTGGGATATTGTTTATTACCAGTTATAATTGCCTTTAGCCATTGGGATCCAGAACCTACAAACTTAATCTGACATTTAACACATTCACTTGAATGGGAAACACCCAAGCAAAAGTGTGAGCATCTGTAGGCAAAACAATAGCAGGACCAGCATTCCCAGAATTTCTGTTTCATGTGGTTGGGAATAACATTGTGATTAAGGGTTTTTTTTTTTGTTTGTTTGTTCATTTAATGGAGGAAACAGAACAGACTAAAAAAGATCCTCATGTGACATTTGCCAAAAACTTTCTATCTTTACCCCCTATCTCTCAAATGAAGGCAGCCTAAATTACTCAAAAAATATGTTTTTTCTAATGGAAGAAAGTGCTATCAGTCAGCTCACCTACATACTCTAACATAGGCAGATGATAAAATTAAGTACAATGTGTGTATTTGTGGCATCAGAAAGTGATGAACAAACACTGATTTCAAATTTCAAAGTGAAATTCAGTTTCATTTGCAAATATGGGTATGATCCCCTTCAATAAAAGGCAATAGTTCAAGTTGTTTGTTTTTTTTTTAATCTAAAGAATTTAGAAAATGGTATTTCATTTTTCACTGTACTTAAACTTGGAAAAATATATTTTTTCTTGAAAGTTGTCTAAAAGTTTATATTTTTCCGTGGATACCTGGATCTGGAAAGGCTGCCAACTTCACTTCTGAGACGGCACCTTTGCTCAAATTCAGATGAGCTGTTCTCCAGTGATTACATGCCAAATAGAAATTCTGGTCTGTTTACAGCTTTGCATTGTGACCTGGGGCAAATAACAACATGAATTGTCAACAATAAATAATAATAAAGCATAAAGCTCTTTTTTTGAGATTTTGATTGCGATGCTAAAAAATATCCCTTTGATTAGAAAAGACACAGTTTCCTCTCCTTCTCAATACTTTCATGAACATCCACCTCTACTCATAACATAAGGTTAGGAAATAAAATAAGAATGAATGTCTGCCACAAATTCTACAATTCCTGTATTCAACACCTGATTTAGATTCAGCTATGTAGATAAAAGATTTCTACCCAATCTGTTGTTGGAAAAATTAATTTGCCTTCCAGCTAGTGCCCCCGACTGCAGCGAAAACACTACAATGCAGAGGATTACAGGGGGAATTGCAACATTTTTACAATTGCTGCTGTGTTTACAAACATTAAAAAGATAAATCATCCTTTATCTCGCTCTGCTGGTAGAGCAATCAAAATGTCTTTTGCTGCTGGCAGTAGCTCTCCATAAAAAATGCAGTGCTAATGGCTCATCATGGAGCATTATAAGGAAAACAGCCTATAAACTCTCCTCCTACTGAGCTGCCTCATAAGTAAGTGTATGTTCTGCACCACCCTTACAAGCAGCCCTTGAAAACACTGTCCTTGTGAACATGAAATTAATTACACATAAGTACAAATAGGTATTTTAAAGAGTTAATTGCATAACAGAAATTAATTAATTAAGCAAAACATCTGTTAGTCGCTGCCAATAATCATACATATACTGAAATAGCAGCATTCATGCTGGAAAACTATTTGAGAAAGTGATTGAAGATTCATCTGGAACTTTTAGCAAAGCTAAATATGTAATGATGCCTGTCAAGGATTTTCAGTCGAGACCCACACTTTTCTCTTTAAAGTCATCTTCCCTGATATTCCGAATCAGAGCTTTCAGTTTTCCTTTATAATTTTAGTTTTCAGCTCTGTTCCCTTTGCTTTCTTTCCATAGAGAATAAAGCAGACTTTTTTGAAAGCTCGGATATGAAACACACCAAAATGTAAGAGTACTTTAAACAATGGCATAAAGGAAAAAAAAGTTAAATTTAGTAATTTAGAACTGTAAAATGTTATTACACATTATATTATAGTATATTATTAATTCCATTCAGCCACAAGGACATAATGCAAATCAATTCTGCATAGACCTCACTTAGTGCAGGGGTGCCTTCCCCAAAGTATTACCACATAGGAAGCAGATAATTGCCAGGAATGTCCTTGAATCATGTAGATTTAAAGTTTGCTTCCACTAAGCCCAAGTCATGGAAAGCAATCACAGATCAAACATTATAGTTGGCTGATGTGAATGATGTACTGTATAACATCTGTAAAGAACTGTATGAATACATTTATGAGAGGGACACACAGTCACAACATTTTTGGTTTGCCTAATACCAGCAATGCTGGAAGATATTCTGAAGGAATGAACATTCATCTGTATGTTGTTACAAGTGTTCTCTTCACCCTCCCCACCCAAAAAAAATAAATCTTATTATTAAGAATTAATATTTGCTCTCAGAAAGCAGATGCCATTTTAGGAATGATTATTATTTTCTTTTATGAACTCAAAATCCCTGTTGTTGTTGCATTTCCATAAAACCATTACATGTTTTGAAAAGCTTTTTACAATAAACATGTACTAACCTCACTCATCATAAAGCCCTGAAATACAACTCGAAATTCCCATGACATTAACAGATGGAAAGAACTAATCATTACTCATACACAAACAATTACACGTTGCTGCAATGTCTATTTTCAAATGCAAAATAGTCTTGAGCAAAGGCAAGCAAGTGGCTTTGTTTCAGATAGAGCAGACACATGTAACCTTTTAATAATCATACTGTTTACAGGAGAAAATGCATTTTACTTAAAATGATAAATCAATAAATCTTTAGAAACTCAGAATACAATATAATGTTACTGTTAATTATTAAACATTTTGAAAACCAAAATCAATGCACACTTTCCATTCATAAATACTGGATTATGGAATTCGTTTTTACAAAATTATTCATGTCTGTGTAGATACAGGCCAAAGAATGTCTGGGGTTGGCTGTAGTTTTCATACAGTGTTACAAAGATGAATGAGGGGTGAGTGAGCAAACTGGAGAAGAGAAAACAAAAGGGAGCCAGTAAGAGTAAGTAGATGCAGGTTAAGTGCTCAGCAGAACATTTAAACAGTTGTGTCAATATTACTTAAACGATAATAATACATTTAAAATAAGTGAATTAAATATTATTAAGAGTGCTGTTCAAAGCACTTTTGCAATTTACTTTTTCTAAAATATTAAAGGATACAGATACTGTTAATATGATTTAATTTGTGGCAACAACACCACCTGCTTGTCAATTTCCAACTATGACGTAGTCAAGGAAGTTGTCAGGAGGAAAACGTCAGAAACAAATAACTTCTCACACATCTTTCTTTACTAGAAGAACATGAGACCAGCCCTCTTTCTTTCTGCTGACAAATGCATTGACTTCTACAAAATTGCTTAGAATGACACTCTCGTCAATTTTGCATTCATTTATTTAAAAGGTGTATTTATTCCTTTAAAGGTTAGATTCCCTATATACCCCTTCACCACTTAATAAGAATCCACAATGTTGTTGCATATTTTAACATGTGATCCTTCATCTACCTGTTCTATACTTATCCAATCATATTAAATCAGGTCCTTTGAGTGAACTGGACCATGTTTTCACCCCCTGAGATTACATAAAAAGGACTATCTCAACTAATCCTGATAACACAGATATGTAGGCCATATTTTGCAAGGTTCACATTGAAGTGCTGAACGGTACAGAATTTAATCACTTTAATTTCTTAAAGTTATTATAAACGAAAATGCATATCTTTTAACACTGCAACATGATAACCGACACAATTACCAAAGAAATTAACAGAACCTTATAATAAACTGTTAAAACAAATATAATTTTCTAAAACTGGATAATTAAGCCTAACTTAGAGCCTGGGGGCACATATAATTTCAAATATGTGGAAACACACAGTGGAAGTACGTATATACAGTATTTGAATTGCCTGTGCTAGAGGGTTATGTTCCAGAGAGATGTCTGATTTAGATTACTTCATCAGCTTGAACCAAAAAGAGTTTTTTAGAATTGAATGTTTGGGAAGGTTTCAGAATTGCTAATAAGCTCAAGAAAGAACAGCAATAAAAAGGCTAAATGTGCAATACACGGTGTCTAGTTTATTTAATTTATGTACTGTAGTAAGCGTTTTAAAGTGGATAATCCTACAAACACAACTAGTGCTTGTGGGTGTTTCAGTCAGTAGGGCCTGTTTACTAAAAGTGCTCTGAGTTAAAAATCTGACCAATACTTTGCATAGCCAGTTGGCGCATTGTGAATACTGTACCAATAAAGGGCAGTCAGAGGACATCTATGTACCAACCACTTCCCCACCCCTTCAGGAAACACTGCATGCAATGTAAGTCATAACTCCATGCTTGATTTTAGGGACTGCAAGCAAATTAGAATGGGACAAAGTAGAAAGGTTTTCTACTCGGTTGCATTCAAGTATTTTGCAGTAAGTGCTTTAGCCTGTTTATGTGAATGAGACCCTAAAATTGTTCTGGGTACACATTTTAAAACAGAGAAATGGAATGTACCAAATGAAGCTTACCATTCGTCCCCATTTCGGACCCATGAAGAGTCCTCATCTGCAGCAATATAGTTAAAAAAATCCCAGTGAAGCAGTTCATTAGGGCCCGCACTGCATAATTGCACAGGCAGCAGGCTGATGACATCACTAGCACAGCCACAAGGAGTGAAGAGGAAAGGAGCGCCCCTATGCACCTCTTGTGGACTCGACAGTATTGTGTTTCAGACAGTATCAAGTATGCTACAGGTTCCTCCTCCCTCCCCTTCCTCCCAAACCATCAGTGGCAGGCAGAGAATGCTGGTAAGTATCTGTTTATTTTCTCTACCAACTGAGTTTAACTCCCCCCACTGCTCCCTTATCAATGCTCTTTCATTACAAAGTTTTAGCTGCTTCACCTAATTTCTCCCAATGTGCAACCCTTTCCTTGCCTTTAATTAGCAATATTGCCTTTATGCCATCCCACTATGAATTCTGGGGGTATAGTACATGGAATTGTCTTTATGCTATCCTAATATGAATGCTGGGGGTATTGTTCATGGAATTCCCTTTATGCCATCATACTATGCATTCTGGGGGTGTTGTACATGGAATTCCTATTATGCAGTCTTACTATGAATTCAGGGGGTATTGTACGTGGAATTCCCTTGATGCCATCCTACTATGAAATCTGGGGTATTATAAAGGAACTGTCTTTATGCCATCCTACTATGAATTTGGGGTATTGTACATGGAATTGCCTGCCACTACGTTCATTAATATATTCACCAAGGGTGTATTTGTAAAATGGGGAGTGGGTTAGTGGGGGGGTGTCTTACAAAGCGGGCATGGTCTAAAAAATCTGGTCACCTTATACCAAATCTATAACTAAGGACAGAATTTTAGAATGATGTAGGGTTACTTTCCTGGGGAAAATACCAAACTTCCTATCTGCTGCATTCTTCTAAACCATTCTAGTTGTCTTCATGAGATTTAATGGATTAATCTGTGCCAAATAATCCTGTGCAATGATTATTCTTTATTCAAATCCACAAAACTGAAAGTAAGCATGTGCTGTTTCCTTTACATCCATTCCTTCTGTATAAGAGAAAATTACAAAAAAAAATGCCCAGAACACTGGTTCTTGCATACTTTAAAGTTTACGGACAAGCTATATCAACCTCTATCAACAAAAAATAGCTCCTGGAAAAACACATTTATGTCTTATAAGAAAATAATTTCTTTTCAGTACTTTACAATATCCTGTAACAATGAGACTAAATTAAATATGGAAAATTACACATATATTTTAAGGATGAAACAACAAGTCAACTATGAAGTTATAGTTATGTATTATAAATGTATTTAATGTATTTAAAAAGAACATATTGTATATATCAGACATTCATTTCAGTGTTTACTCTCCAATTTTATAAAATGTTAATCATTTTTATCATTTAACAAAAGTGCTGAAACCAGTTAAAACACAAAACACCATCTAGTGACATGAAAAAATATTACATCAATTGTATACATGAACAAATTGCTTTTAATTAAAAAAACTTGAGATTTTATCTACTTTTTAATTAACCCAATAAAAAAAAATCAATTATCAAACTGCAATAATAATTTCCTTTCGTAAATAGGATCTAAAGGATTTAGCCTGATCACTTTTTCATTATTTGTCATTATAAATTCCTAGATATCAGCAATTCTATACTGCTAGGTAGGCTTCAGAAACACAATGGGACAGATTCACTCATCACTCTTTATCCCCCTAAGCCTTTTGTGAGGATTTAACCTGGTGGTCTAGGGGGTTGGCGGGGGGCAACTGCCGCATGGTCCTCCTTCTGTGCCGGCAAACTGATACTAGGTGCACGGCATGGACTTCTGGGTTTTACAGGCACAAATGCCCTGGCTTGATGACGTCATGGCGCAATGGTGCCAAATTCAAAGGTACTTCAGGGAACTTTGTATTTGAACTCATTGCTCGTTGAAGATTCATCTCTGAGAGTTCCTGGGTACTATTTTTGTTTGTTTCTAATTCCCTTTGTGACCCCTGCCTGCCTGTTTAATCGGACTCCTGTGATCCTGACCCCTGTCTGGTAAACCGACTATTCTGAAATCTGTAATCTGACCTGTGCCTGTTTGACTCTTCTTGATTGCTCTACCGGCTTTGACCTCTGCATGTTTGACTCTGTTTGTATTCTGCCTGAACCAACACGGCCTGGTTTAGACTACGCTTTCTGTCTGTTCCCTGAACTGTGACCTTCTGCCCAAAAAAGACTTTGCTAACAATCATGCCCCTCTGCTTGTCCAGAACCATTAGCTTGGCTCCTCTCTTAAATAAGACCTGGCGGCATCCAATTAGCTGAGGGCTCCTCCCGAGGTGAAAGACGGCTGTTATAGGAAGAAGCAAGAGCCGAGACCAGGGAGCCTAGCACTGGTTCTGGATTTTAGGTGCCGATTCGTGACACATTTATTGCCTTGTTAAACAACTATTTTGTGCAGATTATAAACACAACTTCCCTTTGCAATTTGTAAAGCTTCCTATAGCAAAAGTAAAAATCATAAAGGGTATTTTTGCATGATTTTATATTTAATAAGTAATAATAGAAATTACCTACAAACAATGTATGTTTTTAAGAGATGTCAATAGGTGAAAATGTTCTTAGGGTGAATGTCACCATTAAATTTCACTAAAATGTCACTAAAAGTCTCTCAATAAACACAAACATTTATTCACTTGAGAAAGTCTAAAAATCCCATGCCTTGCAAAGAGTGGAAGTGTATCCTCAGTGCCAGAAATGATAATGCTTCAGTTTAATACTTGTATGTTAAAATCTTTATCCATATTTGAACTGTGGAAGGATTCCAGAGAGCTGCTCCCACTCCTGTATCTCTGCATGTACCAAAAGGTACAAAAACAACACAGTCACCATTTTAAATAGGGTTTCAGAACATACAGTAAGATAGCAGCAAATTATTCAGCAGTATACTGTATGTGAACTGTGCATGCAACAATTCCATCTGCATCAGTCTGCTCTAATACTGCTCTTGCATTATTGTGCACATTGTTTTGCATCCATTTACATGTCATGTACTTAATATTCCAGAAATGTCCTAACTTTGGTGTGTGGCATCTCAATTAGTACAATCAGACAGCTTTTTCTGAATATGCTCAGTTCTGTGTTTCCTGACAAAAAGGACTACTGTACAACATTGATTATAGAGAAACAATGGCAGCATGAAATCACAGTTTGAACATTAAAGAGCTGGGTCCTTTTTATTTCAAGTTCTGTTTTTTATGGCAAATGTAACTAAAGGGTCTGGTGTTCTGCAATTATATAGAAGTTTAAATGTATGCCTTCTCATAATGTGTCTCACTTCTTTCTCAAGCAGAGCACACAGTCGGTTTCCTTGGAAACCATTTTCCTGACACTTATGTTTTTTTGATACACTCCTTTATCCGCGCAGCAATCCATGCATTTAGCACAAAGCATTCCAATCTTTACCATACAAATGAGTGCTAACTGTCGTACATTATTATTATTATTATTATTATTATTATTATTAATAATGATAATAACATATATTTCTATAGCACCAACTTATTTCGTAGCCCTGTAAAGGCATCTCATTATGACGAGAGATGTACTTGCTTGAAAACGTTCCATGAATCTAAATACTATTGTTCTTAGTTTGGATACAAAAGGAAGCAAATTGATTTCAGCATCAGTTACATTTCTTGCTCAAAAACATAATGAGGCAGTGTGCTTGTTACACCCTCATCATAAAGCTCCTCACTGCACTAAATACTTAAGGAATTTGGTTTAAAATCTTTATCAAACACAAGCTGATTAAAATGTAATAGTGATATTTAAATACCCACTTTACTATTGCAGGTAGCCTTTTCCCGATAATTATAATACTTGTTCCTTAAAATTGATATTCAGTTATATTAATTCACACCCTCGCCAAACAGGATAAAAGGAGGAAGATACTATAGGGTTCTAAGATGTTTCTGTAATGAGCCATCTAATGCAATGAGCCATGTGGATGAAATTTATAATGACAATAGAAACCAGAAAAGTAAGAATATATTTAAATAAGAATACCATCACAGCTTTGAAACAAAAAAGATCTTATAGTTTGGTATAAATTACATTATTTTAGTGTGGCTCCATTTGAACGCTCAGGAGGAAGACCTTCTAATGGGTTTATGGCTGAAATTAGAAGCTTCTCCTCCTGCCCAATGTATAGAGAGCACATAGCTTTTTATTCTTATTGAGTTATAGACAAGAATAAATCATGGTTTTACTGTTGCAGATCCAGCTAACTTTTTTAAAATCGGTATTATGAGTTCTGTCTGTATATTCTACCTTGTACTTAAGTGTAACATTTTCAAACTTTTTTTAAAAGGCATCACATGGGCATTAAGTTGCAGCCTAATGCCATAGGCCAATCAAGTCAAGTGTAACCAAGCACATAAAAAATGGGTAAAGCAATAACGTGAAAGTTTTCTCATAAGCCGTACAGAGAAATATTTTACAAACAGGACAAGTAAATGTATTGGCAGCTCTAGCAATATTTAGCTGGAACATTTCCTAACAGAATTTTCTTTTAGGACATTGTTTCTAAACCTTGAGCAGAGTTCTACAAAACAATCCTATTTTTTACTGCAATGTTCTCTACAGAAGAAAATTGTACATTTAGTTAATAGACTGTTTATTGGAGTTTTGGGTCATACTCTGCAGAGTTTACATCACTATGGTCTAGCTGTATATTATGGGGGATGTGGTATATTTGCATTTGGATGAAATGTGGTGCAAATTGGGACATTACTATATCTATATAGAAGCCGGCCATAACAGTCATAACCCAGTGAAAATTAGTTAACATAGGATACATTGCTTAAACATTAGTCACACATGCTCCATAAACACTTGCTTTCATTTCTGCTGCCTAAAAAGAATATACTCTCCCTAAATCAAAATTATATGGTTTACATTGCATACCCAATTAATCGCAGATAGTCTTTTATAGTAATTATATAGTCTAGGGATGTTAAAGAAACCAGTGTGTGAATACCAGATGCAAACCATAATGAATAAATCAATACCAGAAAACAAGCAAATACGAAAAGTATTCCTCACTGATATTTGCATACAGAATCCTCTCCTTCAGGATAAGCAAATAATTGAGTATTAATTGCACAAAAATGAATTCACAGTATACAAATTAGGGCCTAATCCCAAAGTAAATGTCCCCAACAAAATTGTCCAGATAAGTCTCACCCTCATAAGGCCTTTTTCTGTATCACAGCTTTTATCAAACAAACAGTTTCTTACCTGGCAGTGCTGCAGTGCATCCTCTACCTAAGCAACACAATTTCCCTAAACTGATAGTGGGTTATATCTTTAAGTCTGAATGCTAACAACTTGAAAAAAAAATTGTTTTTTTTTTACTATAAAAATCTAAAATTTTTGTGGAGATTTGTCATTCCCCGAGACTGCAAAAAGTCAGAATCCAAAAAATACTCCATCTTCAACCTGTCATGGTCGTGTAGAAGTCAATGACACAGGTATTTGAATTTGAAGATGTAATTGTCTGCACTGGGTTTCGTATGATAATCCTAATATTTCGCCTTTTCCGCTGATCTCACAAAAAATTATGACTTTGCTGACATCAAATCTGAAAAATTCATATTTTTCACTAGACAATTCTATCCATGCAAAAGTCCAAAAAAGTCGCAATTCTTGTTGATCAAATTTTCTTGTGGTTTTTTTTTTATTGATAAATAAGGGTAAATCATGGATTCTAGTTTGGCAAGACTTTTTTTTATTTAAAAACTCATTGATAAAAGCTCAAATTTGTTTGGCTTTAGATAAGTGTTTTCTCTAACAGTATGTAAAGATGCCAGTATTATTTGAATGAGAAAAAGTTGAAGCTGCTGTACATTTCATGTTCTATTTAAGGCAATTGAATATTGACTCTTTCCCTTGTTGTACCATACTACCTCCTGCTGGCAATTCTATATTAGCTTCACTGGACTGCAAAAAAATGTGTTAGAAGTCAGTACATAAGACAGAAGCAATAGTTCCCTTTAGAATATCAGTGGGAATTGTTGTCTCTAGACAGAAAAATGTGTAGAGCTTCAACAACACTTCCACACAGCTGTTTCTAATGCTAAGTAGAACACAAAAGAAATTCAGTCTATCAATATAAAACAACAGTTCCATCAGCTTCTAAAACACATTTCTAAAAAAAAAAAGCAATTATGTTCAATATATTAGAAAATCTGATCAGTGTTCATTAAAAACACAGATGGTAAATTCCTGGAAATGTGTTCTCATAAAGTCACTGGACTGTTTCAGTTCACCATTGATCTAAAATGAAGCTAGCTTCATTCATAATTAAACATTGTGTGTTGGTTTTAAATAGAAATCCCTTCATCCTACTGCTCTTAAATGATAAAACAGAAAAAATAGTTATACATCATCCTGTATAAGTTCTGAATTAGGTAAGCAGCAAACTAATGGAAATAAAATATAATAAAAGGACTTAAATTCAACTTCATGCAGTCTACATTATTATTATTATCAGTGCTAGTTACCAATCACTTTCTGCAATTTAATCTTGTTCTAAAGCATAATATGTAAGCCACATGTTTAAATTGCAAGTGCATCAGTTTAAAATGCTTAAAACAGAACTAAACCCTAAAAACAAATATGCATAGAAGTGGCATGTCTTATATACTGAACTTATTCCACCAGCCTAGAGGATCATCATCTCTAGAACAGTAATGATCTAGAACTTAAAAGTTGTGCAAACGAGTTCCCCGTCTTCATTTTGTTAGGAGTGTCAGTGACTGTGCATATGCTCAGTGGGCTCTGACAGCTGTTGAGAAGCTGGACAATTGGATCAACGCAAATTAGCAAACAGAAATTGAGGCTCTTCTGATGCTGCATGACTGATTATTAAATCATTCAAATTGCAAGTACATAGTAGCTCTGAAACAAGCAATTATCATCAGAATTCTTGTATTGTGACGTTTATATTCTATATATACAGTATATTTTAAGTCCGTCCCTAAGCTCAGTAAGTGACAGCAGCACAGAGCATGTGCAGTGAACGAACATAAAAGAAGACAGGGAGCTACTGGGGCATTTTTGGAGACAGATCTTTACTGCTTAAGGGCTGTGGTTGCAAATATAATGTACAGCATTTCTGCCCTACTTCTTTTTTACACTTTTTCTACTCCTTTAAAGGGGTGGTTCACCTTCAAGTTAACTTTTAGTATATTGTAGAAGGGCCAATTCTAAGAAACTTTTCAATTGGTCTTCATTATTTATTTTTCATAGTTTTTTAATGATTTGCAATTTTCTTCTGTTTCTTTGCAGCTTTCAAATGGGAGTCAATGACACCATCTAAAAACAAATGCTCTGTAAGGCTACAAATGTATTGCTATTGCCACTTTTTATTACTTATCATTCTATTTTGTCCCTCTCCTATTCATATTCCAGTCTCTTATTCAAATCAATGCAGGGTTGCTAGGGTCATTTGTACCCTAGAAACCAAATTGCTTACACTGCAAATTAGAGAGCCGCTGAATAAAAAGCTAAATAACTATAAAACCACAAACAATAAAAAATGAAAACCAATTGCAAATTGTCTCGGAATATCACTCTCTACATTATACTAAAAGTTAACACGAAGGTGAACAACCCCTTTAAATTATGTTTTAAGAACAGAGCAAAAACCACTTCTATCCCTCCTCAAGGATCAAAATACTCTCCATCTTCAAAAATGGTCTAGCATTCAGCTAAAAGCAGATTGAAGCCTCTTACTTATTAACTCTTAATATATTTATGCATTTTATAAACATGCAGGTGAATGAATGATGTTGCCTTCACCCTAAGAAAACACAGATTCTCTGTATAACTGCAATTTTTTGTTGGGCTAAACAGCTTTGACAAACTGAATGGATATCTGAAGAAAACAACAATTTGGTAAATAAAAGTGCTTTGATATTAATTTTTTTAAGTAGCCCTGCATTCTGCATTTTGTTTGAGTTGAGGTGAACCACAAAGAAGTAGGTGTAGCCAAATATGAACTTTTCTTGAGCAGGGCAGTTACCCAGTAGCATAGTGTCTCTTAAACTGTGATGCCAGCTTTACTTTTGGGATGTGTGTGGTTCTTGTGTGGCGCAAGTGGATTTTGACTCCCCAACTATAATGTCTAACTTAGAATGGAACAATGTTATAAAAAAAGTAATAGTTGCGTTGCAGACACCTGTGAGCATAATGTAGTTTTCAGACTATGATAAGAATGTGAAAAAATAATGAGAGACCTTGCTGTAGTAAACAATGGTAAGCAGCAAAGATTAGAATGATATGAAAAGCTCAGAAGACATCTGTGTTATTGTTTTGGCACTATTGGTAGCACTGCAACAAACATTTTGCTAAATGCCAGGCTATTCACAAATATATATATATATAATCAAATCTGGGCAGCACTCCGCTTCAATTCTACCACCTGGGTGCATGGCAAAGATGTACATCAATAATGACCAGCAACTCCAGGATTTCTTATAAAAACACGGTTTATTAAAAAGTGCACATACTGTACAGCTAATGTGACATTTGCTCCCTGTTGGGACCTTTCTCAAGGCAACAGGCCAATACTTCAATCACATACTTATACCCTAAGTGAACCAATCAGTGAACAGTGACATCAGCAACTATGGTTACTGTTTTTAACTGTATTAATGTGACATCTGCTATGTATTCAATTTATCAAATACATAAGACACATGTAAGTGCTTACTCTTTTAAAGCTAATGCAATAAATATAATTAATCAAAAATTAAAAACCTTAAAATTGTATACTTTATTACATATGTACTCGCATGACCCATAATTTAAAAACAAATCTACAGTCTGTACTAATGATGGAGTGTGTGTTGGCATTGATCATCTTACTTCCCATAGATGTAGATGCAGTCTACATTTCCTCCTCATGTTGGACCTAAAATACAAAATAGGAGTGGGTGGGTCCGTAACTAAGGTATAGTGAGGTTAGCAACACAAATCCGGATTGATCCGGTGGTATTATATACTCACAAGTAGTGGGTTTCAACTAGGAACTTAATATAGTAGTTTCAATATTAAATAATAAATATTAAATGTTGCTAACCTCACTATACCTTAGTTACGGACCCACCCACTCCTATTTTGTTCTCTTTTCTTCCTGTTTAAAATAAGGGTGAAAAATCTATAATTGAACACACATGGTGAATAAGTGAATCACAAGTGTATGTTCTTTTTGTATCACAGTAAAAAAGTGTTCTAATAAGGTTTGGAGGACACTGTGGGTGTATTTCACTTAACATTGAAACTACTACACTATATAAATTCTCCCCCCTCCCCTATGAGGGATACAGCAACATCGTCTATTTCTGTGAAGCTTTTGTTTGGGCAGAGGAGGGCCCTAAAAGAAGTTGCTGGAATTTTTTGGGGGAACTTCACATTTGGACTTTCTACTTGTAGCAATCAAAACATCCAGTTTTATTCTATAAAGAATCTGGGAGTCATATGGCACTGCATGGGAATGGGATGCAATACAGGGCAAATACTGTAACAGAGTTTTTGCTGCCCAACAAATACTAGTGATCAAAGCATGGAGTACACACTGAGGAGCAGAACATTTGAGTTTCAATTTTTTTTTTTCAGTTAAAGCTGTCATGGTCCTATAGAATTAATTTGCAGCTGAGTTGTCCTAAGGGACCATTTTCAATCAGTTAGGGGCAAATTCACTAAGAGGCCAAAATGCGCTAGCGTTGCCTTTGCTAACGTTCGCTAATTCACTAAACTGCGAAGTTACGCTCAGGTCGGCGAAGTTGCGCTAGTCAGTCTACTTCGCTAACAAAAATTCGCCAGAATCAGTGTTAGTGAATTTGCGAAGTTACGAAATGACGTCACGCTGGGGAATTTTCGCTAGCGTTAGCCACTTCGCCGTTTTGTGAATTTGCCCCTTAGAGCTTTAGATATTTACTGACTCTTTTGTTAGTAATTGCTTGAAAACCTTTAACAAATAGTGATATTGTGGCTGACAATCAAATCTTGAGGAAAATTTGTTTTGTCAGAATTCAGTTACTGATAAAATAAATATGTGCAGTTCATATTGGTTAACGTACAATTAAATAGAGGAATCGTTTTGATTATGGCAGTTATTTTTGGTTGACTGAAATAATGTTAATCTCCCCCGCATAGTAGACACATGTATGCATAGGCTATAGATGTTTTACAGCTATTGGAAAAAGTGGACATCATCCATACTCTGGGACAAATAGATTAGAATGTTGTTTGGTGTCTGACTACATGGGGGTCATTTATTAACACTGGTCCATTTTGCCCATAGGCAGTAACCCATAGCTACCAATCAAATTGTTACATTCATTGTTCTACCTGCAGCTAATCTCTGATTGGTTGCTATGGGTTCCTGCCCATGGGCAAATTTGGCCAGTGTTGAGAAATGAGACCTGATTGTTTTGTATAAACTCTTTTGTACATCCTTCAGCCCTAGAGTGTGTGTAGTCTGTATTTTAAGACATTAGATACTGGCATTTTATTCTGAATTTAAAAGGCTGTCTGGTTGCAGGGGCTCACTGATCTAAGCAAGTAGATAGCAAATTGATTATTAAGCTAGAGTCCATTTGAATAGCTCTTTAAACAGATATTGGTATTTAATCAATTTGCAGCCACCTAAAGCATAGCTCTTCATTAGTGGGATAGATATGAAAGACTAATACAATCTGACACACACAGCCTTATCTCCCTAACACATAATGAATAAAACTAAAGATCTGAGCTTGCTCTTTCTTTAAATTAGGTATAACCTACAGCAACCCACTGAAACAATGTCGAGGTTGAATTTGAAAGCTCTTGCACAGCAGATTCCTTGGCTCATTTTCCTTGGCATCGGGGCAGAATACATTTCAAAACATGAACGCAGGTGCTGCCTCTACCGCCTTATAAAGAAGCATTACTTGCAGTAGTGACAATGATCCTTCAGCATATAATAACTGATCTACAAATTACTCTCAAAGGCTTAGAAGACTGCTCTCATTCTTGGCACTGGCTCCAACTGATCTAAAAATGAATTATTCATGCTTCACCTTAGTAGAAAAATGCATTTAATCTCCACTTCTTGTTCAAAGAAAAGATATTCCCTGATTGAGACCGACCTCTATCCTTTTACACAGAATTCAGTCACTTTTGATGTCGTTGTATAAGTTTTCAGTGCACACAGGGAGAAAATATCAGCATCAGCAATTATAAGTTTAGGCATTGTATCCATGTAGATGTTCAACCGAGAGCCACAGCGTAATTGTACAGGACACATTATGCCAGAAGAATGGCTATTATTTACTTATTTTAGGACTGGTCCACATGAAATCAATGTTTTCTTTTTAACAAGGGAATTTATAAAGTTAGAGAGAAAAAGATGATGCACGGACAGTCATTACTTTAGTTACAGACACATAGCCATACATACAGTATATCTATGTTTTAGCTCTTACGCTTTCCAGCTGTATTCAGGTGATCCCAGTGGTGGCCAATAAAAGGGCAACAATGTTTTGGAGCTTAAACCGTGACAGCAAGTAAATTGCAGATAAACCTTAGTCCCTGTGTTAAATGTATAATGAAGTAATAGAATTCTTAGGGGCAGATTTACTAAGGGTCAAATTTCAAATTAAACAAAATCCGAAATTCGTCCATTTTTAAGGTTATTTTCGATCGAAAATAGATGGAATAGGTCTGTTTTCCATTGAATAAAAATCATTTGAAACGTTCAAATGCATCATTTGATTCCTTAAATGTTCCAGGTGGTTCCCATTGGCTAAAATAGCAATTCAGCAGGTTTAGGATGGCAAAGTGTTGAATTTGAATATTTTTAACGAGACAGTATTTCAAAATTCAAATTTTTTCAATTTGCATCGAATTTTATAAGATATAATAGTCGAAAAATTACTTATTTACAAATTTTTTAATTAGAATTTTCACTTCGACCCTTAGGGGCACATTTACTAAGGGTCGAAGTGAAAATTTGAATATAAAATTTCTAATTTTGAATTTATTTTTGGCTACTTCGACTATCATATAACCCAAAGTTCGATTAGAACTGAAAACATTCAAAAATTACAATTTTCAAATTTCTTGCTCTCTCTGTAAAAAAGAATCGAATTTGACACTTCACCACCTTAAAGCTGCTAAATTGCTCTTTTAGTCTATGGGGGACCTCCTAGAAACTATACAGAGATTTTTTTCAAAGTTTTGGAAAATCTAAGGATTCTTTCCAAAATCATTCAAATCAAATGATGAATTGAAAATGGACCTATTCAATCCATTTTTGATCGAAAATAGCCTTAAAAATTTCAATGGTCGAGTTCAGACTTTTTTAAATTCAAAATTCAACCCTTAGTAGATCTGCCCCATTGTAAATGTGTCCCAGGTGAAAGTGAGTGTAGGACTGGCCAGACCAGGGAGGACTTTGACATAGTTGGCCAGCTTAAATATATTGCAATATACAGTATGAACAATTCCTGTTTGTTAGAAATGCTGTATTCTGTATACTAAATATAAACATGAAGTTACTGCACCAGAAGTCTAATAAGACAAATTATTTATGATTTCAAAGTTGGTGCAGGGGGCTGTCATCTTGTAACTTTGTTAGACATCTCTGCAATACCAAGACTACGCACATGCTCAGTGTGGTCTGGGCTTCAGTTGGGAGGTTAAGCTTAGGGATCATCATAAATGATCAAAACAGCACAAGTCAAATAATATCTACCATAGAAGCCAATACAGCAAGACTGATTAATAATTAGAATATACAGACTGCACTGGGTCTGTAGATACAAATCTCTACACAGTCGCTGGCTGTTTTACAGGGAAACAGACAAAGCTGCTCAAGTTCTGGGAAGTAAGGTGGGGGCTCCCCTACTTGTTTGAAAGTATGACTGTTTCCCTGCAGAGCAGTTAAAGACCGTCTGACAATTCCTATACACAGCAGTAAATGAAGGGGAATTTCAATGCATACAGTCAGGTTTATCATAAAAATGGTACACATTTTTTAATTGAAGTATATTGAAGATAGATTTCCTTTTCATTAAAGAAAGTAAAACTGGGATTTAATTTTTTTGCCTTTACATTCCCTTTAAGGCATAAATGGGGTTATGTAATAAAATGCACTAAATTTGCCCAGGAGCAGTAACTCTTAACAGGGAGCATTTACTGGTCAAAAATTTCAAAGCAAACACCATACGTCGCCTTTTATTACATATGGGGGATGATGCCTTAATATCTTAAATAAATTGATAATGGATTGAGCGCAAAGGACCTCTTGTATTTTTCTGTATGAATTTTTTTTGGTCACAGCCTAATTGCCCAGCTTAATGGTTGAAAACTTAGTGGTGAGCACAACTTTCCCTATGTTGTTATAGTTTATACAGGAGCAGTGGGCAGCTCCATGCTCCCACCATTTTCAGCTATATTCAGGTGATCTCAGTGATGGCTGATAAAAGGACAACCATGTTTGAGAGTTTTAACATTGAAAGCAAGAAAGTTGGAGGTAAAACACAGTCATCTGTTACATGTATAATGAAGCAGTTGAATTCTTAAAGGGGTGGTTCACCTTCAAGTTAACTTTTAGTATATTGTAGAAGGGCCAATTCTAAGAAACTTTTCAATTGGTCTTCATTATTTATTTTTCATAGTTTTTTAATGATTTACACTTTTCTTCTGTTCTTTGCAGCTTTTAAATGGGGGTCATTGACACAATCTTAAAACCAATGCTCTGTAAGGCCAAAAATGTATTGTTATTGACACTTTTTATTACTTATCATTCTATTCAGTCCATCTCCTATTCTTTTTCCAGTCTCTTATTCAAGTCAATGCAGGGTTGCTAGGGTAATCTGTACCCAAGAAACCAAATTGCTGACACTGCAAACTAGAGAGTTGCTGAATAAAAATTTAAATAACTATAAAACCACAAACGATAAAAAATTAAAACCAATTACAAATTGTCTCAGAATATCACTCTCTACATTATACTAAAAGTTAACTCAAAGGTGAACACCCCTTTAATGAATCAGCTAGAAGTAGAGTGTAGAACTAGCCAAACCAGGGATGACTTTGCTTACGAACATATGTTAAACATTGCTATTACATGGTGAATGAATGTGTTAATTGTTTAATTGATTGTCTGGGACAATGATTAGTTTTGTTATAGCTGGTGTTTCCCACCAGTGAGTGAATATAAGGCATTACTATGAATCATTTGGAACTTTGAGAAAGGCCTTGGGGAGGCTGAAAAGTCAGTCCTGTGTAACTAATAAATTATTTATTTTCCTCTATAAGGCATGTGAGTGCGGCTCTTTCTACAGTTGTTAGAGATATTTTTTTGTTTCTGCACCTAGGCAAATTAATTCTTTTTTTGGGAGCTGTTCTTTAATATATTACAATATATGGACAAAAAATTCCTGTTTTGTTTAAAGGGGAGGGCATTTCTTTGTAGCCTAAGGCATTTGTCTTAATGTATTAAATATACTGATAATGGGTTGAGTGCAGAGGACTTGGTGCTAAAAGATGCACCTACTGTACATTTAAAGTGGACCCGTCACCCAGACACAAAAATCTGAATAATAAAAGTCCTTTTCAAATT
>CM044434.1:101735879-101775142 GCA_024363595.1 Xenopus borealis
GAAAGCTCCTTTGTTGTTAAAGTATAAAGGACTGCAATGCTAGGTATGTGACTATTTCAGCTAGGCTTTTTACTGAATAACATATTGTGTTAAGGGTTGACATGTCCTTTAATATATGTGCATATATAATTTATGTAAAGGTATGGAGGGGTGTGTGAGTATGAATGTGGGGTTTTCATTTGGAGGGGTTGAACTTGATGGACTTCGTCTTTTTTCAACCCAATTTAACTATGTAACTATGTACATATTTTCTTATGGCAGACCGAAGCAGTATTTGTCACAGTTATTTTAATCCACCTCAGACAAGGCATAAACAGATCAATATGAAAAATTCAGGGGCAAAGAAAATTGTAAAAATGAATGACGCACAACACAGTGTTCTACGCCATTAATGTGGTTATGTTTATTGTATGTAAATGGCACTTTCACTTAGCTTTTTAAATATACCCCTTGGCATTATATATACTGTGAAGAGGAAAATATGTTTTATTACTAAGGGTATCTTCAGGGCAATATACATGCTCAAAGAAACTCCACAGTGCAATTAAAACTTCCCAGGTTCCTCTATTACAATCATGATTTGTTCATCATCATACTTGATAGCAACAGCTAATTTATGGGAATGGAAACCAGTACCCTGTACTCCATGAGCATCTGCTTGGACCCAGAAGAGCAGGAGAAAGAGGTGGTTTGGAGATTTTCATTAAGCAGAGCAACAGGATTTACTTTAAAAATAATTGATATATGCTAATTTAACTTGAGTTTCTTGTTTCAGTTTAATTCTGTATTGAGGATTGCATGCTGATACTGGTCAAAAACTCTGACATTAGCCCCATTCCTCCTGCATATTCTATGTCTCTCCAGGCTGTAAGTGATCATTTTACCCATTAATTACATTTTATGGAATTATATCTTTGATTATAACTCTTTGATGCTCACCATGAAGCATCACTATTCCTTTATAAAATTGCAAATAGTCGCAGTCAGTTTAATACACTCCCCCACGTATAGTACTGTACATAAAGCTTAAACATATATTCTTTTACCACTACAGTATGCTGAAACTATTTTTACTCCAGTGTCCAAATCTATAAATGAACTAAATAAAATTGGAAACCATACCTTCTATGCATAGTGTTTGGGCTAAAGTCTTCCCCAAGTGGAAGACAACACTCTTGTCCAGCTGTTCCATTTTGCAAAGATTTCCTCCGTTCAGCCTGTGCATCGGCAACACTGTGAAAGCTGTCTAGAGTTATCTAGAGTTGCAGCATCTGTTCCTAGACATCCATTCAGGCAGGTACAGTTTGATACAAACAATGGTTTCCTCTCAACTTGACATTTTCTTAGTGGATTATTCTTACTTTCAAGATACATTTTATGGTTTGGGAGTTGTTTTCTTTCCTAAAAATGCATTTGAATTGAAACATTCAAATTTTATTATTAAAATATTTGATTTATCATTATACTAAAAATGTTCCTGTTGAATTGCGGTCACTGTAATAGTTTTATAGGTCTCTCTGTACAGCTCTGAGCAAACATACATGGACATTCCTGTCCATGTTACCAATAAAGAATTTCATTGTTGGTGGTTCTGACTAGCCACAGTTATGCCAGACCACACCTGGCTACCTTCTTCTAATGCAGGGTTCCCCAACCTTTTTTGCTCGTGAGCCACATTTAAATTTAAAAAAGAGTTGGAGAGCAACACAAGCATGAAAAAGTCCATGTGGATGTCAAATAAGTGCACTGATTGGCTTTTTGGTAACCCCTATATGGACTGGCAGCCTACAGGAGAGAATGTTTGGCAGTACACTTGGTTTTTATGCAACCAAAACTTGCCTCTTAGCCAGTAATTCAAAAATAAGCACCTGCTTTGAGGCCACTGGGAGCAACATCCAAGGGGTTGGAGAGCAACATGTTGCTTGCGAGCTACTGGTTGGGGATCACTGTTCCAATGTCTGTATAAAACTGCAGGAGGGGTATAGGAGGTGGCATATGTGAAAATGAATTCATCATGTGCTACTTTGGGATTTGTAGCAACCTTATATTTTAACATTTGCTAAAAAGACATCCGACCCTTACTTCAGTATAAATTGCCTGGCTGTTAAACTGAAGGCTTACAAAATAAATGTAGTACTTTAAGGGTTTTTTGAACAATCGGGAATGCTGCAAAAGCTACTTTCTGTGACAAAATTTTGACCAAAAGACTTTGACAATAGAATGTTAGCTCTTGAGAAAGTCACTCTTGTGTCGAAATGACTGTTTGGGAGTCCTGCACAGGAATTGAGAAGGGTCCTTGTATGCAAACATGGCTGTGTTGAAGTCAGAAATGTCGGAATATGGTTTGATATACTGAATTTGATGTTACAATGATTGGAGTGGGTTTAATGATCTAACTGGCTGTGAGGATGTTTTTGTGCCTAACAATTTTGCTTGGGGTATAGTGTATAAAGGAGATATTTATTTAATACCACATCATACATACTGACTTTAATACCAATTTGACAGTACCCCTGGGAATTACACCTTAAAGGCACCCAATAATATTCAATTACCAATTCGCTGAAGAGCTATGGCATCTCCTGGGTGTTCATGGAAAATTTTAATGTAAGCAACTCGCAAACTGATAATCTGTATTAATACTAAAATGATTTGATCAATGCACTTATTGCCTGTTTATATTAACAACATCAGCAAATGTGCTTAGAACCTACACGTTATCACTTACAATCTAAAATACAATTTACAACGTTGTTTGCCATTAAAAAATAATGTATTTTTTACTATGAATAAAAGCTGGTTTTAAAAAGTTTCAAGGTTTTTAAAAACATACATAAAGGGGCAGATTTACTAAGGGTCGAATTGTTGAGGGCTATTAGCCCTTGAATTCGACTGGCGAATATTTGGTGAATAAATATTCGCCGAAATCGAATGGAATATTCCCAGTTTCAGTGTCGGACTGGGGTACCAAGGGCCCACCAGAGAACCTGAGCTCAAGGTCCCCCTATTTATTGACACAAATCGGTTATGAAAAAAGCATGTACACAACAAAGTGCACATTGTTATTTGAACTAAAATAGAAAATGTGTAGTATATAATTAATAAATAACATAAAATACCAAACACTATTATAGTTGTATTATAGACAATATTCTTGTAATAACAGTATTTTGTAAACATACCATAAAACCATACCTTAAGAAGAAGTAACCAACATGCTGTTTAAAAGATTACTGATCTATTCATAAATCTTACCAAATGGTTATTCACATATCAGTTAATATTGCCCTTTTACATTATTATTAACATGTATTGATCTAGAGCCAACATATTTCATAGTGTATTTTCCCTTGAGTCACCATTTTGTTTGTGTCACTCTGATCACCTGACAGAGATAATGCAGGTTCTGACTTTAACAGGAAGACGCATGGGGGCTCAGTCCATTCATTTGCATGTGTGCATATATGCTCTTTGTCTGTAACTATAGTACTTATGTCAGTTTTTCGAAATGGGATACTCCATCTGTCAACTATTGGATGAATATATTTTTGCAATTGCAAAAAAGGCTGCAAAAACAGTTATTTACATATGTGTTCCATTATGCAATGTTTGTATAGAAACCGGCAAAGTCCAGGCATAGAGATTCTCGTTAATTCATTGTTGAAGCAACCCACGGTGCTATACACCTTGCACACTGTTTTAAAGAGTAACACAAAATAACATTTTGTATCTTGCTGTTCTGAAAGGGACAACCAGAAGAAATTTCAAAGCTATGTTTAATATTTCACATTAGTTTATCAGCAAAGTACTAAAATAATTGTATTCTTTACATATTATATTCTGCCATTTGTGCAAAAAGAACTAAACACAGCTGAACTGAAACTTGAAAGGTAGCCCACATGACTTTATAGACTATTGCAGCTTTTGTGCACAGTTTTTGAAGAACAAGTCATGGTAAATTATTTTTTGTATGTATGTAATTGCTTGACTTTTTCTCTCTATATATACATAATGTTTTTGTTACCCCAAACATATGGCGCTATTGCCTTTTGAGCCACCCTCAGGGATTTATATGGAAATCACCAGCAGGTGGTCATGCAAATGCTTCTCAGGTGATTTCCTACAGAGAACATGGACTGGAGTGTTTTAATGAGAATATTTTCTGACAAATATGTGTTCTGCAAATCACTCTCCTAAAATGTGGCCCACTGGCCCATTAAATGGGAGGTCTATTTCATTAAATATAACTAATTTATATAAACACACATGCAAATTGTATTTAATCCAGTATTCCATGAATTTTATTTAGTAATGTATTACTTATGAATTGCAATTAATGTAATCTTTATTTCCCCCACTCCCCAGTCCCCCGCATACCTAAAATGTCAGTGTACACATTCCTCTGGCCAGTGGCTTGATCCTGGTGCTCCCCTTTGACATGCTGTTATCTCTTCAACCCAGTTTTTTTTCTTCAAAGAATTGACGATCCATGAGATTCCACAACTACAGCCAGGATCCACTCCACAGCACCAGCAGTAGTACTACTACTACTGCTCCCTCTATGACACACGGTGGCAGCGCACGCACCCCTCTCTTTCTCTCAGTCTCAGTCTTCCCCTGGGCCCGCCCCACGTGAACGTTGTCGCCGTGATGTCATCAGGGTGCGCAAGGCAAGCGTAACTACAGAGGGGAAACTTGTGCATGGATTAAATCGAACAGGCAGGCACACAGCAGCAGCCAGCAGCTAGACGCGGAATGAGACTGAGTCAAGGAGCAGAAACCCAGGTGCCAGCAACAACCCTGTGGGGGCCCATTTACATTGGTTTGGAAGCGAAAATATAAGGCAGAAAACGGGAGCCGGAGCCCTGACACAAAAAAAAAAACAAAGTGTGGACACATGGGGCCCAAAAGTACTGCGGCCCTGCCCAGTTTTGAGCGTATATTCGACTATTCGCCAGAATTGTACGATCGACTAGTCGCCGAAAAAAACGCTTGAATATTCGCAAAAATCGTACGAATCGAATGTTCGAAGTGTTCGATTGTACGATTGAAATTCGGCAAAAGACTTAGAAAAAAAAACCTATGGGGGCTTCCCATAGGCTTCTATTGCAATTCGGTAGATTCAATCTGGGGAAGTAGGCAGTCGAATAAAAATTTAAAGGGCAGCTACTTCGACTGGCAAATAGTCGAGCGCTCGAATATATATTTATTCGATCTATTCGATGCGCCCGAATATTCTATCTTCGATGGTTGAAAATACTTAATTTGCATATTCGAATAGTCGCACGATCGGGCTATTCGCGACTATTCGCGCGAATATTTGAATCCTTCACACAAATTTAGTAAATCTGCCCCATATTGTCTGCACCTTTCTTTTAACATATTTTCACATTGGTCACATTGATTTTAATTGACTTTTGCAATATGAGAGTGATCTAAGATCATAGGATAAATTCCGAAAAGTCATAAACTTTGTTAACAGATTAATGCCAGAATTCTTTGCACAGGAAACTTGGCATTACAGTATACCCACAGAACTTTTTTTATGCTTGCATTGCTTCACAACTCTTTTCATCTGTATGTGGCTCACAGTTTAAAAAAAGGGTTGGGGACCCCCCTCCGGTGCATATTATCTAGTAATTCCCATTAATATTTGGACTGGGCATTCTGACAATTCCTCCTGGCTACAATGTACTGTACTGTACCTCAAAGTAGCACAAAGCAATGTAGCACGCAATACCCCAAGTATAACTTGCGTACAGACCTGCTCCCACCCAAAAAAAGGAAACACAAATTGCAGCAATAAAACAATAAAACAGAGAGCTAAGTAAACCATAAATGCAATCCAAGATTCTTTTCCCTGAACATTTACAAATTGCAGTCAAATTCATCTTGTACAAAAAAATAAAATCGAAATGCTGAATCATTTTGCACAGATGGTATTATCATAATTGATTCAAAATACATTTCCTCATCTCTAACCATAAAAATCAGAAGGTAATTTGCAGATTGTTATTCTATACTAAACATGCAGAATGTGGCTTTAATTAATCAAAAAGGTATAAAGGAGAAATATTTTGCTACACTAAAGATTTAATAAATCTCAGCTAAATGGTAATGCTTTCTCTGCATTCGGTGACATATTTAAAACTACTGGGGGGATTAGTGAGCGGCAAATAAAGATAGAAATACAGTGATCTGCAATAACATTATTGCACTTACTGTCACTGCAGTTTCAGGGAAGCAAAATACAGTAATATTTGAATAAAACTAAACTGAGTCAGTTAGTATTGTTGCTTGAGTAACATTGATCTAGATTGTGCTATTAAATGCTACATAATTAGGTCTATACGGCCTCTTTTTTTCTATACACACTCACCCCCATAAATAATAGGCACTAAGTTTGCCCAGACCCACATCAACCAATAAGAGGTTTGTTTTTAAACAGATGACCAATAAATTGCACTTGCCAATTGATTGCTATGGGTTATTGCTCCCGGAGTCCCGGCCAAACTTAGTAACTTATATGACATAACCCCATAAAGCTACAATACTATAGAACAGGGGTGTCCAACCTTTTGGCTTCACTGGGCCACATTGGAAAAAGAAAAACTCTCTGGGGCCACACACAAATAAACAAATACTTTGTAAAAGTAAAGAAAATACACAAAAAAGTTGGATAACCAGATGGAGCTATTCATTGGAATATGGGACACCTGGATATTAAATAGACTTACTTTTATATTATTATTACTAACTGAGCTATGGGAAGTCCCCCTCCTATATCCTTTGTGACATGACGTTTGCTTGGGAACCAAGCGTTTCAAGCTGGCCCACATTCATGGCCATCCTGGGCCACATGCGGCCCTTGGGCCACAGGTTGGATTCCCCTGCTAAAGAACGTTCTACTGTCATTGGTCACACAAGTAGGGGAGTCTGAACCAAGGCATAAACATATTTTGAAAAATTATTATTATTATGAAAGCATTAGTATATTATACATTGCTGTACTACAGAAAGCTGTGCACATCTAACATTCACAATAATACAATTTAAACAAAAAGTAATGACAGCCCTGCTCATTATACATTACAATCCAAAAACAATTATATCATTCCTTAAAGTTATAATATTGAAAACTTAAAATTTGGTGAAAGATCACAAAATCAAGATTGCTACCATAGCAAGATATACAGTATATGTACTGTGCATTGATTCAGCCCTCACATTTTTTTCCCTTTGGTAGATTAATTTCTAACTACCTTTACAATTTAACACTTTCATTGCCACAGATAATTGACCGGGTTTCTGAACCCGAAAGACTATGGGGCCTATTTATTATGCTGTATAAAACTAAATTAGCCAGAAAAACTTTGTAAAAATCTGTGCACAATAAATGGTTGATTTATTCTTGTATGATATTTTGCACCATGAAAATGCCAGATTTGGCTCCATTATTTTACACTGCTTCAGACCTTTGGAAGTAAGTTCCTGGAGATGTTGTACCTAGAAAAAGCGTGTAAAAAAATGATGACATTTTTACGCAGTTTTTTTTTTCACAGCAATGAGTGTCAAATTATTCTGCTGTTTTTAACACCACATGATAAATCTGACCCTTAAAAGTAGAATTCATAAACATGGGTAGAACAACCCAACTGTAATCAGCTATGATGAATCATCTGCAGTTAGGGTAGAACTACACAGCTGCGTCAGCATCTGTCTTGTTGCATCGGATCAACGCTGTGACACCATCTGACTTTACTATTACTTACCTTATTTCTGTCACATCCAACTTGATGCAGCCATTTTGTCGCTCAATGACTGATCCTCCATGGGGCAAGTAAAATCCCTTTGCACTTAAGATGACATTTGGTGCAAACATACATAGAAAATAAATATATCAAATACTGTATTTAGTCAAAAAGGATACAAAAAGAAATAGAAAATCTCTTTGCTAAGATTAGATGCTGGTATTTCTTCAAACATGCCACTGCATTTGCCATGTGATGATATATCAGATTTACCTTGCTTGACAGTTCAGCTTATACATTTTGGAATTACACTACACTGTGTTATGATCTGTGGCTACAGCTACTTCATCTTTTGCGTACAGCAATCAAGAAATAGAGTGCATACTCGAAGAAGGGAAAAACATTACCCTAGCTCTTGGGAGTCCGGTGAAAAAAGAACATATAGAGTTATTAATACTTGAGAAGCGACTCCTGAACCTAAGATTACATCGTTCAACACTAACAGAGTATGTACATGCCAATAAAATACCACAAGGATTGAGAGTTATTAACCCAATTTATGTGCTGCTAATCCACTTATGAGCACCCATTGGCAAGAAATAAGCAATAAATGCTCCACTGACTTTATGATCCTAACATAATACTGATATTAAAGAACTATCTGCAATGGTCGAAATAGTAAGGTCGGAAGTGACAGAAGCATTAGGCGCACTGAGGGTAAAAGCAGCACTCGCTGAGCATAAGGACATCCTCAATTAACTACAGGCCGAAATTGTAGAGCGGAAGAAAAGGAAATTTCAACGTGACTTAAGATGCGACACGACTGTCAGATGCAAAGGCTGCGTCTGAGATCAACGCTGTGACACCATCTGACTTTCCTATTACTTACCTTATTTCTGTCGCATCCGACTTGATGCGGGCATTTTGTCAGTTTGTACTTGCGATGACATTTGGTGGAACGGCATTTTCCTTGTGATGATGTATCAGACTTATAGTGTTACCAGGTGCCTTCCTGCTTTGAAAGCCATAAACCAGTTATAAAAAGGTCGGAAGTTCATCAGGAGAGACACTTGTTTTTTTTTACACCAAGCTTTGTGGTTCAACAAAATGATGTGGGGGTTTGGCAGGGATAGTAAATTATATAGACTTATCTGTACAAAACTCGGGTGTGATTTTCTGGCTGTTTTACTGAGTTACTTCTTATGCTGAAAGAACTGCTCCTCAGCAGTCTCTAACATTTTAACCTGTTCCCATGAATTACCTGGCTGTTTGGATGACATAACTATGTATACAATGCCACTAGGTGCAATGTTTTTTATATTACATTACAGCAGATACCTGCACATGGTATGGTTAATCCTTTTTTTTAATGAAACACATATATTGTATATGTATATATGCGTGTATACAACAAACAAAGGAAACTTAAAAAAGTTTAAAAGCTGAAATTAGAAAAATAGGCCTTAATCCGTGTTTCTACAGTGCATATTTTCCAATGGTTACATGGCTACACATACACATGGGAAGAAAATGATGTCCTACAACAACTGATCTGTCATTCACAGGTCAAAGTTTAGATGCAAGCAGAGAGGTACATGAGTAGCAAAAGGCATCTGTGTAAATAGCCTGAGTTGTACCTCAGAGCTTTTTATCTTTTATCTTGTAACATTTTGTTGAGCGTGGATCCTCTGTTTCCCTCCACTAAATCCTTGCCGGATTGATTTGCCAGGAATTGATCAGCTGGCATTGATTACAAATCTTGAAGCCAATTATAGAGATGACTTGTTCCTTGTCAAGACCCTAGGCTATCATTGATAATTGGTCCCAGTTTAATCAAACCACTTATACATGCTCTCAGATGCATTTGTGCTAAACATTATTCTTATTCAGCATTGTGGATTCATTGGCTGCTTTGCATTGGATTATAGCTTCCATTTTTTGTGCAAGCCTTTGAAATATATAATTTGCATTGAAGCTGGAAACTTATTGAAATTATATAAATGGATGGTTTCAGAATTTTCCACCAAGTAAATATATTTTTAATAGAATTTAGCTGATTTAACTGGACATCAAGGGTAAAAGCTTGATCTAATTATATATTATTTTTAATATATTGAATTAATATTCATACTTGTCTGTACATGAGACTTTTGTTGAGTGCCCGGGATACTGCTTAGTCATTAACAGTTGAAAGTAGTCCGTTTATGGTTTTAATACCACTGTTTAAACATCCTACATCTGTTGAGATTATGCTGTTAATACTACAAAGCTTTATCTTTTGGAAAATGTGTCTTTGAAAACTAATAAAGTTCATTAAACAACAGTTGAAAGTAGTCTTGCATAAGACCACATAAGCCATGTAACCATCTGTCTTGCAAATCCATTAATTAAAATATTTGATTGCTTGAACAAAATGTGTTCAGGAATGGCTGTTGCATGTTATAGGTTGTTTTATTTACGCCTTTTGCTTGAAATACAAGTTGCCATGTTTTTTTACTTTGTCTTTTTTGGTTTTCATAATTTTTTTGAGGTCCACAATTTGGCAATCCCCTAGTTTACATATCCCTCATGTGTACTTGTATATCTCAATGTACAGGGAAAAAAGCAATGTTGTACTTTCCAGGTTCTTAACAGCCCTAGGCCCCAGGCAGCAGTGGAAAATACTCCTTCTATTGTTATGGCATATGCTACTGTATACAGCACTTCCTTTTGGTAAGAAGTTTATTAGCAGCCTCAGATTCTGCTCTGATGAATATATTGGAATGGCTTCTTTTAAGTGCCCTAGAAGCAAAAAATTGCATTTCATATAAAATTCATTTAAATGATGAGATGATTATATTAAAATATTGTGGCTTTGTTCTGAAAAGCTCTACATTGATTGAAATCCTTTTCTGAGGCCAAATAATGAATGTATAATTGAGAAAGCTTTCACTTCTATTCTTCCTCTATCTGCACACAAAGCAGAATATACAAATGATAATGGCTTATTTGATTTTTTTTTTCCTTTTTCCTGTGTACTAGGAAATCAGACATTTAGCCTTTACTATTTTGAAGCAAAATGTGTTATTTTAAGATGAAATCATCCTATTGGTATTCTAAAAATATTCATTATTATGAGTAGTTTATAGCCATCATCTTTGTGTGTCTCCAGCCATCAGAAACTAGAGGCAATGGCTGTATGTGTGTGGTTTTGCGTATAATATACAAATCATTTTGGTGTGCTTACAGTAGTTCTGTAACTGTATGCTTCTGTATCTTTATTATTAAATCTAGAGTGAGCAGTGATGTGAATTTGGTTTAACCAATGGAGTATGGAGGGGTTGACTTACTGAAGTAGATTGGCCAGAAATATTGGATACTGGACAAATAGACAAATATTATTGTATAATAAATACAAAAAAATTTATCATTTTCAGTAGGGGTATGTTATTTTATAGCACTAAGCCTCCCCAAACAAACTAACAACTAATTTTTTACAGGATGGAGTTTAGTACTGAACTTTTACTTCCCTTTGCTAGAGTCATGCATGTTACCCATGGGTTACTTCCAAAAAAAATGGGTAACCTGCAGGTTGCAGGTAGAATTCATGGATTTGGGTTGATGTGGGTTAGTGTGTTTGCAGTTAGGGTTGCGAGTCTTAACTGTAGCAGGTTTTACTCATCACACGTTTTTTAAAAACATTTTCTGCCTCTGCCAACTTTTAATGACAGCACTTCCTTTTTTATGATGGTCAGGGGTCACAGATCATGTTGTAAATAAGACAGTTGCATTGTGGGTCCCAGTTGGGTCCAGGATTCAGAAATTGGACCCATGCTGGACTCTACCATAGACAAGGTCACCAAACGAATGGATCTTTCTGATATGCCCATCAAAGGCAGGACGATATTGGGATTACAACAAATGTAATAGGCACCATTGGTACAAGTCGGAAAAATCAAAACTGCTGATCAGCATGTAGGCCAGATAACAGTAAGGGAGGCATGTGGGAAGGACCTAAACTGGGGCATATTAGCTGCTAAATCGGTCTAAAGGACCTGAATCAGCATCTTAAATCTGCCCTTTATTGCCACATTTAATTATCTAAGGTTTTACTCATTTAAAAAAAAATTTCTGCCACTGCCCACTTTTCCTTATGTCTGATTTGCAGCAACAGCTCTTTCTTTTTTATGGCGATCAGAGGGTTGCAGGTCCCAGATGGATCTGGGATTCAAAAATTGGACCCACTAAAGACATTAGCAAAGGGCTATAGGGTGATTATGCATACAATTCAACTAGTCCATGTACCAGGCCTGCCCAATGTATAATACCCTACTTGACATGTTTTCTGAGGTATTATACATGGACAGGCCTTGGGATACTGAAATCTGTGTTAAAACTGTCTTTAATTAGCTGCCCCAAACACAGGCCCGGACAAGCAATCTGTGGGTTCTGGCAAATACCAGAGGGGCTGCTGTAAGATGCCATGGAAAATAACTAATTAGTGGGCTGGTGAGGCTGTTTGGGCCTTTGTGTAGTTGGAATGCCATGGCCTATTTTGACTCCCAGTCCAGAACTGTACATACATATATATCACCATCCACTTATGCACTGCACACAGGAAAAACAAGCATAAAAAGTTTATACTGGCAACAAATATTCATTTAGATGACTGGAACATTACTGATACAAATCTTCCAAATAAAACTTTACTTATAGTCGTAATGTTTTGTACAAATCAAATTATTATGTGATCAGTTTCTGCTAAGAGCTTCAACTATTTCCCTGAAGTTGATAATTGTCTAAGAAAATATAATCAACGGATTTGCTATTAGAGCCTGCTTTAATAAATTCTGCCACTGCCTTAAAGGGCAAGGAAAGGCAAAGAAATAAAATCCCATTTTTACTTTTCTTTAATGAAAAAGAAATATATCTTCATTATACTTTAATTAAAAAATGTGTACTGTTTTTATAAGAAACCTGACTGTATGCAGTGAAATTAGGAAAAAAATAGGAATTGTTAGACGGCCCCTAACTTCTGGCAGGGAAACAATCATACTTATGAACAGCAGGGGGAGCCCCTGCCTTACTTACCAGCCATGCAGAACTCAAGCAGCTTTGTTTTTTGATCATTTATGACGACCCCTAAGCAGCACAGATCACTCTGAGCATGTGCAGGGCCAGAGGCAGACAAATATTTTTAACAAAGTTACAAGATGACAGCCCCCTGTGGCCAACTTTGAAAGCATAAATCATTTGTTTGATTAGGCTTGTGGTGCAGTAAGTTCATGTTTATGTTTAGTATACTAAATACAGTATTTCTAGCCTTATTCTATTTGACACTTTCCTTGCCCTTTGAGGCCCCTCAGAGATGAAGCATTTCCAGGTTGAAATGGTAAACTGCTGTGGAATGAACAGCAAAAAAAAAGAAAATTATCTACAGGGGACCTTTTATTTGTTTAGGTATTAAACTAGAATATGCAGGGCTCTTAACTGACACAATAATAAGAACAGGCAATACAGTATTACCGAAGAGCTTATAAAGTACCAGCAGTCATATTATTCATACAATCAAGACCATGCTGCCATCAGTAGAAGTAACATTCATTATTCTGTCAGTGCTTTAATGTAGAAATTAAACTGCATAATAATCAAGGGGTGAACTCAAAAACATTTCATAAAAGCATCCATTTATGTGCCTACCTGAACGGTATTCGGTAGGAGGCATCGAAAACATGATTTATTATCATTACCTAGCAAAGCTTTCCAACCTTCTATATATTTTATTTCACCAATAGTGATGGGCGAATTTATTCGCCAGGGGCGAATTCGCGGCGAATTCCCGCGATTCGCTGCTGGCGAATAAATTCTCGAAACTGCCAAAAAAATTCACCCAAAAAAATTCGCCGCGCAAAAACGAGTTGCGCGTCGTTTTTGACGTGACGCGCCGAAAACGACGCGCGCTGAAAATGACGCGACGCGTCGGAAACGACACAACGCGCCTCAAAAACGACGCGCGACTCGTTTCGCGAATCGGCTAAAAATTTGCGAATTTCTCTGGAAATTCGCTAATTTTTCAGCAAAGCGAAACGCGGCCGTTTCACCCATCACTATTCACCAAAGGCACCACATATATTTTTGCTTTTAAATACAGTGTGCTGGCATATTTTCATGGTCTCTCAATATACAAACTATAAAAGAAAAGGTAGAGTTCTTGCTCATGTGGGGGATTAGAGAATCCTGCCCCTTGTTCTGCATGTGACATTATGAAGCCTGGGTATTATCAATCCATAGTGGCACGTGGGACACTTAGGCAAGAACAGTAGCACATCCATTAAAAAAATATACATTTACCTCAATGTTTCTGTTAGAGAAATGCAAACAAAAGATAACTAAAAACAAAGAAGCAGTTGTCCTTCAATGTTATTGTGGTTTAACATGCAGTTAACAAAATCACAAGTAGTTATGCTTTGCTTTAAATTTCCTGAAAGTTTGAATGGATTGCATTTAAAAGCTGAACTGCTTTATTTACACTGTTTTGAGCTTAAAAATCCTTTTAGCATTTCCAAACCTATACTGTGTGGTACATGAAAAAGTTCTAAATAAGGCTAAACATGAATTTAAATCTCTGATGTATAACAGGAGTTGCAGCGTTTTTATTCTGACATAAAATCTAAGAAAAACATGCTAATTCAGACATCACTGTCAGCCTTGGACAAGCTCTAGTATATTCTTGGCATCTAAAGGAAGCTGTCAATTTCTATCAAGTGTTTATTTTTTTTGCTATGTTCTATTTTACCTTCCATCCCTGTTTGTGTAAACATCATTGGGCCTTCAAATGATAAATCAGGAGCTTTGTTTACTATTAGTTGACTGGGTGCAAAGTAAAAAATCTGTGGCATCCATTATGTTTTTTCCCACAGTTCAACACTTTCCATAGAAAGGGGGAAAGGGAATAATTTTTATATAGTGCTTTTCTACCATGGGGCTCAAAGTGTTTTTACAACAAGCAAGGCAGACATTATTGGTGACCTAAGTAGCCAGGAGATTAAATGACTTGTCCACGGTAAAAAAGAGTTGCCACAGGGAATCAAACCAGGATCTCTAGCATGAGATCCATCATCCTACATAAAATGCTGCTCAGTTAACTTCTCAGCCAGCTCCATTTTTTAATCCATTGCTTGGTGCATAATATTGGATAATATGCGTGCCATTCTTATATGTTTTCACAGCAAGTATTTTATATGACATATTTATGTGCACAAATTTTGCACTAGAAACTCTACCCTCTATAACTTACTGATGTGTTCTTGCATAAGTGATATTACCAAAATTATCCACACAGCTAACTAAACAACTTTTTATTCAAAAACCAAGGATATTAATATAAAATGGATGCTCCCTTTGCTGCTATTACAACAATCTGAGAAGGCTTTGTCCTAAATTTTGGAACATTGTTTGTTGGATTTGCAGGTATTCAGCAGTGTTGACAGGCTTTCCGTTGCTTGTGTGTGGGCAATACAGGATATTCACAAGATAGGGGTATAGTCAGAAATACAATATTTGCCAGGGCAGGTAATCTCTGTAACCCTTACCAAAACTCCAGATCTACTGTATATCAAAGGAGCTCACGAGAATTTGGGCATCTCTTACTGTGTACCATTACCATCAATTCACTGCATCTTTTCATTTATACAGTATATGTACAGTATACAGTATGTATGGGAAGCATAGTATTGTCCATGCCATAGTTTATACAAGAATGTCACTGTTGCTATTTTCTTTAAATAATTTTGATGTTAGCTCTGTAAGTCAAGCATTCCTACATATAAAATTTACAGAGAAGCTTTGCTCACTCAGAGTAATAGATTGTGTCTGACTTGTACTGTATATTGATGAAGAACTAGTAATAGCTTTGTTAATTAACAGTACACCAGATAAGGACAGAAATACCATGCTGATCTATCAAAGACAATGCTTTGAACAACAAGTATCTAAGTTTTTCACAAAGATATCAGAAGAATGCTTCTGACCTATAGTATCATTGCTGCCAATGGTAACAGCCTGCAAAGCATAATTGTTATCTATTTTTCCATACTTTGTTTCACTGATACACACAATTGAAGGCTACCACTTATTCACCATCAAACAAGCATTTGAGTAGTAGATAATGCGGGAGCCCAAGGCTAATTCCTCATATGTTCTGTCACTCTAAATCTTTTAAAACAAAGTCATACACGATAATGATTAAGCCAGTGCACTAAAACCTCATTTAACATGCCCGGAGCTGATTAATAAAAAAAAAACAAATTGGATCATAACAGTCCAATATGGGAATTTACCCCAATTATAGTTTTCTAGTTAAAGAAGTATTCTAACTGCATTTTTTTTATTTGATTTTATTTACTGGCGTCTGACATGAATTACATCAGGCAATATGCCTCACCTCTCAAATGACAAACTCCAAAGCTTCCAGCAATACAATAACATTCCTGTTTATGTAACACTTGGCAAGCAAATTTGATACCTTGGATTTTGCTTCAAGGAGTCCAGTGTTTCACAAGCTTCTTTAAGCTGGCCACAGATCTTTCCCTGATATACCATGAACGACAGGGCTATATCAGGGGTAATTCCATAAGGCGAACAATCGGATTACGACGAGGGCAATGGGCTCTGATGGGTCATCAGAAAAATCAAACCTTCCCCATCAATATCTTGGCCAGATTTCGATCGGAAAGACCAGTCGAAAGCCCTCATACAAAGGCAGATAAGCTGTAACGTTGGTCTAAATAACCAATATCGGCAGTTTTATCTGCATGATATGGCCACCTTTACTCTCGTTGCTGGTTTTGTCATTACAATCACATGTAATTGACTGGAAGACTTGAGGGAAACCATGTCACATGAAGTGTTGAAGCGTCAAAAACGTGCCGCGACTTGTTTCGCTAATTTTTTCGCCAATTCGCGAATTTCGCTGGAAATTTGAAAATTTTTCAGCGAAGCGAAACAGGATAGATTCGCCCATCAGTACCTATGAAACCACAGTTACTGTTATTATATTTACAATTTTTGTTTAGTTTCTGTTGAAACAGATTGTATGGTGAAAGTTTCCTAATGTATTCTGGTAATTTTCTATAAATTTAATTGAAATAAGTGCACAAATATTTAAGATATTTTAAAATACGTATATATTAAAATGAATATTAGTAGAATAACATGGGAGAACCAAAAATAAAAAAGACCAGAAACAGTTCCATAAATATGTCATGGCAATGGGTTTGAAGAAAAAAGTGAACGCAAAGAAAGGAATGGAAATGCCCAACAAATAAAAGTGACAGCTACCAACTGATATTGTCAGAAATACATGAGGAGATCTTATCTGTAGCTGATATAAATCTTTTAACCTGTCCGTTTGAATAAACAACAAATTGCCATGATACAAAAAATGACAAGACACTACACATGGTCTGAAAATCCAAATCTTGTTTTCGTATGACTGTATCTTTTGTCTATGGCCAGCTCTAGGGATCTTTCTGTTGATCTTTAATACAATCAGTCTACTTAAAATGAATGTTTACATTAAATAACCCCAAATAGGACTGTTTTGCCTCTAGTGAAGATAAATTATATCTTTGTTTGGACCAAGTAGAAGACATTGCTGTATTATTACTGAGAAAAAAGTTAAACAATTTAAAAAATTTGAATTGTATGATTAAAATGGAGTCTATGGGAAACATACTTTTCATAGTTCAGAGCCTGTGTTATAATGGGTTTCCAGATAACAGATCCCATACCTGTACTTTTACACTGCAGAGCAACCTGTCTGTGAAACACTATTATTATATTAATTGTGGTTATTATTCCCTGTTCATGACTCTTGCACAATTGCTGTCTGTCAATTAATGGTCAGAACATCATCTAATTTGTTATTTTACCTACTTTTTTAATCTGAATGGTTAATGGTATGTCATTAGCCTGGAAAAAAAAGGAATCTGCACATCTATGATCAGCTTTACCCCAGGTCCCGAGCGCTCTGCATAATAGGTCCCATACCTGTACCTAAAAAATCCAGGCAGGCATTTGTCAGATGGTCTCCCATGAGTAGTTGGGTTTGTATTTTCAGGCTGCTGTAGGTCCAGAAATCGTTTGATGACTATCAGGAGAATAGGAGGAGAAAATAGCAGGGACAGCACTTTCTTTACACTTTTTATTTAACAACCATGGCCCCCTGGTAGCAGATTCACTCATAACTTGGTGAAATTATCCCATCACACACAAATCAGTGTTCGTGTAGCCAGATTTACTGCTCCACTTTCAAGATACGTTAAAGGCTATCAGCCATGGACACCATGTGTGAAATGCAATCTGTTCTTCACGATATGTATGAGTGTTTGGTGTGGTATCTATTTGTTGGCAGTGTCTTTTTTTAGTATCCTATTTTTCTTTTCAAAACTGTTTCAATGCAAATAATATAAGTTAATGGTATCCTTGGCAGGATTCTTTGAACAAAATCAGGTCTTCAAAAATAACCTGTGGGGGCAGTTTCAGGAAATTTTTGTTGTAACTGCTTTAACAATCTACCTAAATGAATGGAGAACCACTAAAGTGGCAAAAATTTTTGTGTCAGGGATTCTGCGCCAATGAGGTGACGTGAAAAACTTGCCACAGGCAGCAGAGCCTCAGTGGTTATCAGGGGTGCAAAATTGCTGATCCTGGTAACTCAAGAGAAAACTACACCAGCGTTTTTTGTTGCATGCATCAAAATATTACTGGACTAAATGAAAATTCACAGGTAAGAACTACACAGTCCGACTGTACGATGAAGATGCTGCTTGCTGCGTCCACATCCGACAGTCATGTCTCATTGGATCTAATGTAGTTCTTAACCGAGACAGTCCAATTAGAATTTTGACTCCTTTGTCTCTGTCCGATTTGTCGCTTGCGTTTTGTTGCTGGGCCTCGATCTAACAAAAAACGTTTGTGTAGTTCTACCCTTAAAGGAATTATTCTATATAAAGATAAAAACTGTAAAATCTGGCTAAATAGTTTGTGCAAAATTAAAATCATTTTCAATATAATTAGTTTGCGAAAAATGTAATGTATAAAGGTTGTAGTGACTTGATATTTAACAATGGCCAGAACACTACTTCCTGCTTTTCAACTCTCTTGGTTTCCACTGATCTCACCTGCACTCAGACTGAGGGGCCCGGGGCTGCAGTTTCAGGGCCCCCCCACTGCGCCAAGTGTGTGCATGCACAAGCACAATGTGTTTTTGCAGTGACCAGCCCAAAGAAGGGAGGTCGTGGCAGGAAGAAGCAGCACAGGGTGCGGATCTAGGCCAGCAGGGCCCACAAGACTTGGGGGCCCACTGGATTTTTTCCCCAGTGTCAAAGCAAAGTCCGACCCTGCCTGTATGATAAGAATCAATTGCAAACTGTGGTCCCTGTTATAATCACTGGCTCAGAGTTAGAGAGCTGAAAATCAGGAAGTTCTGTTCTGTTAGACATCCAGTCACTCCAGCCTTTATACATTACATTTTTAGTTAACTAACTATATTAGAAACAACCTATCATTTTAAATAATTTTTATTTTTACACTGAACTTGTTTTCAACAGAAATTTGGTTCTTCTGGTGCAGAAAGCACATATGACAGCACCTGATGACAGCACCTAATAACGTCTTTTTATAAATATATCTTACTTCCAAATCCTTAGAAAGCAAAAAAAAAAATGTTTCTACATGAATAGACCTAGCAGGAAGTAGGAACATATGCATTGTCTAAATAAAGAAAATAGCTAGAAGACGGCACTCAGAAGAGGGGGTCAGGGGTCAGGGACAGTTCCTAACATTTGCTATCTATGTAAATATAGATATGAAGCTTCTCTCATTACGTTTTTTTAGTGCCCTTTACAGTATAATTAAGGATGCACCACATCCAGAATTAGTTTCGGGGATTCGGCCAGGATTTGGCATTTTTCAGCAGGATTACAATATTTTTGTGTGGCCGAACTGAATGCTAACTTGCATATGTAAATTGGGTGTGGGAAGGGAAATCACATAACTTTTCATCTCAAAACAAGGAATTAAAACATTCTTTTTCGTTTCCCTCCTCTAATTTGCATATGCAAATTAGGATTTGGTTCATTAATCGGCCAAATCTTTAACGAAGAGTCGGGGTTTCGTCCAAATCCTAAATAGTAGATTTGGTGCATCCCTAGTATGAATCTCTCAGAACATACTGTATTACTTCTGCCTTTCTGTATATACATTTGACTTAGTATTTTTAGATAATTGAAGTGCTGTACATTAATCGAGATATGTGTCATTTATAAAATCCAAATATATTATTTGCTATTTTAGTGTGATACAGTACATATAGAGCAAACTATACAGTATGTAGACATTTGCCTCAGATGCCTCACCATGTCCTTTGATATCAATGCATTTAAATATATCATCACATCCTGTTTTCATTTAGGTGAATGCTGTCGTGTTGTGCCATGGTGTGCTAGGTTGGAATTATGAACTGTGCGGTGTTAAAACAAAGATTGCTCCATCTGTTTCTATAAGCCTTATAATGTGTGGTTCCCAAATCTCAAGTGCCCTAAATGGCATGCTTTCCTAGCATATTTTCTTAATATTTCTACCACAAAACAAATGGACCAGTGTGTTTGACCTATGCACATCCATGTTTTATTTGAAGTTGCCATAGAGCAGGGGTGCCCATACTTTATTAATGCGGGGTCTACCTCTGTTGAGGTTGCCCCATTATGATCTACTTCCATAACAACACTGTTTGCATTCTGTTCCATGGAAAATATTACTTAAATATCATTGATGTATAAGAGAATTTATTTTGGTATTTTAAATAAACAACAATTTCTTATGTAGCCTTGACCTAATAAATCTCGGAATGAAAAGCATGAAACAGGAGGGTTATTCAGACAAGCTGTTTGTTGACAGTGTCTTGTGATCTACTGATCATCAGCAAAAGGTCAACTGGTAGATCTTGATCTACGTTTTGGGCACCCCTGCCATAGTGTTATCCCAACTTTGTGTGGATTGTCCAAGTCTGATTGGTCATGTTAGTTATTAGTATTAATGGTCTATAAATAAATTGTTATTATTGTTACTATATTATTATTAATATTGTATTGTATTAATGGCCAACTGAATTGGCAACCAACACAAATATCTAGATGATCTATATGAGGCCTTTGGTCCAAACATGTTCCTGTGCTATGGTATGTGTGCATCTTGACTATTCTGATGAATGGTCCACAAGTGCACCTGTTTGAGTAGGCAAACCGTGGGTTTCCTCAATGGGCAGACCATACATGCAATCAGTAAATTGGAGGCAAATTTTATTTTGAATAGGGATCAATTATACTAAAGAAGATATTTTATGCAGTTGTACATGCACAAAAAATATTCACAATAAGCAGCATATAATTATTGCCTGCAATGTTTTGATTTTATGGGCACTACAGTAGAAACATTAATACAACCAAATTATTTGTTAATTTATCATTAACAATATGTGCCATTTGTTTCTTTCCCTTGGATAATTTTAATGAAAGCAATTATCATCACATACTGGCATGCATTTTTTTCTTTTTTTAATGCAGGCATCCAGTAACTACATTCCATTCATCAGCCCATGCTGTCACATGATTAGAGGGAAGCCCTGTAAATTAAACAATTTGCTTGTGTTCAGACATTCACGATTGGCCTCAGTAAAAGTACCTGTGCAGACAAAGTTCCTTGAAAACCGGAGAGCTGCTACATAAAAAGCAAAATAACTCAAAATCACAAATAATAATGTCTAAGAATATAGAAAATTAGTGATGGGCAAATCTACCCAGTTTCACTTCGCCGAAAAATTCGCAAATTTCCAGTGAAATTTGCAAATTGGCGAAAAAATTCGCTAAACGAGTCGCGGAACGTTTTTGACTCATCGCGTCGTTTTCGTCATTTTTTGGCGAATTTTCACTGGCGTTTCGTCGAATTCGGCCCTGGCGAATAAATTAGCCCATATCTCTCTCTCTGTGTCATACTAAAAGTTAACCCCTTTAACTTAAACTCTTTGCACGTTCAACAAAACCACTCATAAGTTATTACCTATCCTTTAGCAATCATAAATATCTACTGTACTTGTTTCATGGAATTCAAATATCCACCATACAGTGCTAGTGTATAAATAAAGTTAAAAAGGTTACAAATTTTGGAATAGGATATCCTCAATGGGAAATATAGATTGTAAAGTGCTAGAAGTGCGTATTTAATTCATATACAATTCATTATAGTAATAAATATTTAATACAGGTGATTCCTAATCAGACATTAATTAATTGGATTATCCTGTCATATATCAAATTAACAACTGATTGTTACTAAAGTGCGGTGCTCATGAATAAATAAATAAATATCGAACGCGAATAGTTAATCTAGGATTCCATGATTATTCATTTAAATTAATTAAATAGGTTGGGCTGGTTCCAATTCAGAAAAGAGTAGGAAATAGGAAAATTAGCAGGTGGAGTTGTCCCATAGGTCCCTATCTTATCATTGGCTAATCTTGGGACACCACAAAGGAAAGAAAGGCAGGGTTACCCAGACTGTGGTCTCAACAATTAAGCTTGTCCTGAACTGAAAGGAAACTATCTTGCCCTAAAAAACCACAAATCAAAGGTCCTGTGTGATTCCCAGGTTGGGATATTGAGAAAGTATGGAGAAGGAGAACTGGAACGATAGTTTTGCCCACATATATGACCCTCAGGACCCTACTAGTAGGAGAGAGAGGAGCATTGCAAAAAACTTTGTTGTAAAATAAGAAAAAGAGCTTGAGGAACAGCAGATACGCCAACGTGCATTTCGCTAAATGCTTTGTCGAGGCGAATGGCGACCGCGTCGAGATTCAGGTTTAAATAACATCCGCGTTTTACGTATTTCAAATTACCTTACAGAAAGGACTTACGTCACTGATCACATCTCGCGGAAGTTGAGTAGACTTACGTGCCGCAAAATTAGCATATGCTCTGAGCGTATCATTCATTCCATTAGGATATAGGGCGAGCATGCGCACTCGTGATTAAGTAAACTACAAGGATTAAAGACGCCTCACCATCATTTTCTTCTGTTATTCAGTTCTGATATAAACTTAAACCTATTATGAATTTTCGTTTAGTATTAATTCACATCAATTTGCAAATTAATTAAATGTAACTCTTGTTTTATTATCAATTATCCTATCTAATAGAATGAATTATAAAAGAAACCATAAAATTTATTTATTAAATTTATTAAAAGGAATTTTTTAAAGATTTTTTTTAACTATATATGTATTTATTATTTTAGAATAAGGATATAAAACCATATTACAAAATCAAGCTGTTTCTGAGGTAATCTGTTAAAAAGGAGAAAGATTCATTGGGATTCTATTATTAACATCATTTTAGATGAAAGCTGTATATAAATTATTCTCATTTATCCAGTTGCGAGAGATGGTACAGTATCTAATTTAAAAATCCAGTAACTCTCCCGTTTAAGGAGAGCTTGTTCTAGATTTCCCTTACGAATCCCTTTTCTCCAATGCCCAAAATTTTAATTTAAAAGGGTCCATATGGTGAAAAGTTTTAAAATGATATGCCACCATGGTCAGTGTTAGGTCATTGTTAGTTTTTCCCACATTGCGAATGGTACTGCAGTGTTGTTGCATTCTTGTCTTGAGCAACCCAAATGCTCAAGACAAGAATGCAACAACACTGCAGTACCATTCGCAATGCGGGAAAAACCAATAATAACAATGAATAATCACATAAAAACATTGTTATTACAGCCAGTCAAAGAATAAGCTAGAACATCTACATTAGATAATTATTGGAGTTATCATTACATAGTCTGTAAAGAATAGCTTAAAATCCGGATGCTTTCCGATCTCTCATACTGAACATTATTGTATATTTTCTAATATAATAAATAAATGTAAACATGATCTTGCAGACATCTTATCTATTACATTTTGCAAGTAACATTTTTACATATATTAATAAATAACTAAATTCTTTCTATCTATAACTTCTATAACTATAAGAAATAAACATACCTATTGTGTGTGTGTGTGTGTGTGTGTTGGTAAATGAGTTATTAATAAGAGGTTTGATGTCTCCCATTCTGAAGAAAGATATAGATGGATTGAAAGGGAAAGACAGAAAAAGAGCAGTAAACAAGAGTTTAGTTATTATTATTATTATTATTATTATTAATAATAATAACATGTATTTCTATAGTTCAAGGAGGAAACATTGGCCATCCCTCTCAAATACATGAGCAACAGACTGGCTTGTGTTTTCTTAATAAAGCTGTGATCAGGGGAAATGAATAGGTCACCAAATAATTGGGATCAGCCCAGTAAAACAGGCATCCTGCGATGAAGAGAGAGTGAGCATCAGATTGTGCTTCATGCAGGCACAGTCATGGCTGGAATTCCTTGGTTCATTAGCATGTGTTGCCATTCTTAACAGGTCAGTCACACCAAAAATGAAAAAGTTTTCAGTTACTTTGCAATGGAAAAAAACTTATAGGTGAGTTTAAAAGCTCTGAGGTAGCTTATATAAATAATATATATTAATGATCATGGCTCCAGTCAGAAATGGCAGTTAGAATAAGTGCTTTGTAGATGCCCTGGTTCATACACAGGTCTCCACACAAAAACCAGAGCCTTGAGTGCTCTGTCAACCCCGGCATGCACCATGGCAGGAACTTTGGGCACTCCACCCCCAATCAAGGCTCAAAGAGGTGAAAGACAAGTGTTGCACGATGCATGTAGGGAGGGATAGGGGCAGTGGAAGTATTCATGACAGGTTGGGGGACCCTATTATTGAACCTATGCATCTAAAAGTGCACATTTTAATGAAACTGGGAACTCAGTAGCTTTGGTAACCCAGGACGTCTGAGATATAGAGGCGCCGGCCTCAGTGGGGACCTGTCCTAAGTTGTGGCAGATGGTAAAAACAAGGCTCCCCTGCACAGATTTTTAATGGCAAGAGGAGCAGAAAATATCTTTCACTGGGGCAGGTAAATCAACCCTAAATTTTCACTGGTACCATTGCCTTCCTCATGTGTTCCACTTGCAGCCACTGGAAGTAATATCATGCCTTACACATATTACTGAGGAAAGTTTCTTCAAAAGCCAGGAAGTAACTACATAACACGTGGACAAATCTGTGCATAGACTTTCTATGGTTCTTGACACACACTGAATAGAGTTTGTACTGAATGTCAACAATATTGTGCTAGGTTCTGTTATTTGGCCATGTGTCCAGGATGAATCGTGGTTTTACTTTTTGTTTTCAGTGGGGGATGACCCATAGAACATAGTGAGCATTTCAATCATTATTGCAATTGTACTAAGTATTATTTAAGTAGTTTTAGTCCAAGCGGAAGATTTACAAATATAGTACTTTTTTTTTTTACAAACAGTAATAAAGGTTACCATTTGGTAAGGAAATACAAAGCATTAAATATTTAACTATTTGTTTTCTCTTCTCCAGCGTGGGAAAGACTTGTCAGGACCATTAAAACTACATGCCAACAACATGTCATTTTCTTTTAGGAATTAAAGATTCAGAGAGGTGCTAGAGCTCCGTGATACTACTGACCTCTAATACCCAACCAAATGGAATGATAGTAGAATACTGATTCAACCGTTTTGATAAACGTGTCAGTTTGTAAAATGCCACAATGCAAATCTTGAAGGATAGCCAGAATTCTATTATTTTTCCCATTTTTTAAAACTTTTCTATCAGGAGGTTTTTAATGAAAGTTTTAAAGATAATATCTGTGTCAAAAGTTTTGATACACAAATTAGTTTGTTAAACATTTAGCAGCTGCTTTATCAAATATCAAAATGTGAATACTGAACGATTATTATTATTATTATTTTCTCTTTTTTTAATTTTTTTTTCCTATCAGGATAGTTTTATTGAACTGACATATTTATTAAAGATAATACCTGTATCATTTAGGTTTATGGGGTGATAGTGCTTAATGCAGCTCTGCAACAATTGTAAGCACTAACACCTGTCTGTATCCTTCCTCCCTGATTGTATTGCATGTGGGGAGAAAGAAAATTTGGTTTAGAGAACCCTTAAATTGTAGCGTGATTCCTAAGTTTTTTTAGGAAAATGTGTTAGAGAAATAAAAATGGAACGTATTAAATAATTATAATTTAATTTTAGAATCATTGATTTACTTGCTATTAGGTATACTGACGATTGAAACGAGAATAAGAAAATCAAACATCATAAAGAAAAAAGATGTTTGAAAAGTTCTTACACTGATTGCAAAGGAGATATTAAAATGCAATACTCATCCCTGAATTCCTCAGTAAGGACAATAACAGATGGGAAGACTAGTTGCTTGAGATAATTTCCTGTACTGCAGGCGATCTACTGCAAACCTTTTCCACTAGCAATAAAATAAATTGTCAGTGGGAAAGCAAATGTGACACTTCATTTTTTCAGTCACCTGAAGTTGCCTCATGAACACTCTATCAATCTCTCTAAGAAAAATGTTTTACTTTCTGGAGCACATTATTGTGTCTAGTCTAGTGATGCACTTAACAGCCAATGCCCAAACCTTGTACCTGCAAGCTTTTTGGACAAAGGCCTCATTCCTACTATGTCTCTTACTAAATGGCAATACGGGCCCATTTAATAATAAGCAACTTTGTTTTTAGTTTTCCTATGTTTCTAAAAAGCTCAAAAAATTTTGGAATTCAGGAAGTAAAAAAATCAAGAAAACCTTTTATACCAAACTTTGCCAAGTAAAAGTTGTCGAGGTGCTGTAGAAGTCAATGGAAGCTGCACTTATTGGACAATTTAATTAATCAATTGGACCACTGAATTAATCAATTCAGACTTTTAGAAGTTGTCAGATTTGTGTTTTTCACCAGGAATTGTCCAAAAAACTTGAATATTTTTGGCACGTATTCCACATATTCAGCTCTTTGTTCATTCACACTTTTTATATTAGGATCATCTAATAAATTCAAGGACAATCATGGTTTTAGAGTTTGTAAGTTTACTTGTGGTTTCAAAAACCTCTAAAACGAGTAAAATTCAACCTTTAATAAATGAGCCTCTAATGGGGCAATGTAATATTGGTCTGTAATGCTAAAATCTCCTTTGCAAACACTTTGCCCTGCACACCACAGTCAGGGCCAGATTTCCCTCCACAGTGCCCCGAGGCCTCATGGTCCTAGCACATGCACACTCTCCCCCCTCCCAAACGCGGGTATGCACTTTATCACTGAGGAACTCTGCGTTCCCAGCGCACTTTAGGATGTGGTTTTTTGCCGCACTATGCCCATGCGCCAGGGGCCTAACAACAGTAGAACAGCAATTGCGAGTGTGTAGTATATGTAATAAAATTTCTTAATGAAAACGTTTGCTCCAAAAGCCACCTTCAAGCCGCAGGTTCACAATTCACAATTAAGATTCACAATGCAATAAAAGCCTAATGAAGAATGTTACATTGCCACATGCCCATTTGTATTCTTATTTGTGAGCAAATTTGTTTTTTTTGCGAATTTTATTACATTTCCCCCAAATCTTGGTGTAGTTGAATTTATTTATTGTGTTTCATAAAATACTTGTTTTTGTGTATTTCCTTGCTTTGTGTATTTCCATTTATTGTAAGACTGAACAGCGCTGCATATTCTTATAGTGCTTTATAAATAAAGTTATGCATACATCCATACAATATTTACTGGATACTTCTGCTATAAAAGAACTTAGGAGAAACAATGAGGTAATTGCCAAAGGGGTAATTTACATCCACAACCACAGTTGCAATTGCAAAAACTGCCCCCACAGTCATTAAACACAGCCTTCTTCAGTTCTTTCTGCCTCCAGTTCCAAATCAAGTGCAGCTGCATACAGAGGTACCCTGGTCAACTCTGGACCAGGTAGTAATTCCAGGGCTCCCTTAGCACCATGCATCAATAGGAGCAGCACTTGTGTCTAAAGAATCGAGCACACATGACTTTAGTGGCAAAAAATGGAAATGACACCAGCTACATCTAAAAACCTTCCAGCACAACTCAGAGTCCAATTTACCATGAATTGCAAGCACATTCATTTTGATGTATTGGCCACAACTGCATCAAGCACAAAGCTCCCTTCTAACCACAACATCGCTGAAAATCTGAAATGCTGCATTATGAAAAAACCATGGCAATTGGTCTCAAAATTGCACTTTGCTCAGTGCACTTGTGATCATTACTGACCCCATAATCATCTTGGGGAGCTAAGAGAGAGTTAGACCCATGTGTTGTTTGTAGTTATACCTGATCACAGTCACCAAAATCGCATCATCAATGATGGACTGACTTAATATAATGCAATATGAGTTCTGCATGAAAATGTAAGTAAAATGTGTGATTTGTATTGTGTTACATACAAATATATGTCAATTTATAAAATGTGTAAAAATACAAATAAAATACAAACATAAAAACAATAGTGCATTCTGCATTGTATTATTATTCATTAAGCAATTATTACATTATGAATTGGTTTAGAATTTGTGCCATGGTACAAATATTCTAATTTTACCTACACATATTAACATTTTAACTCCAGTGCCCTTTAATTACTTCCTGTCATAGTTCAAGCATTATTTCAGCATCATAACTGAGCCAACACAACACACAACTAATTATAAAAACTGTCAGAATGTATAGCTCTAGCCCAGTATACAGGAATAAGCATGCTGAAAAATAAGTCACTTTATTCCACAGAAATGGCACATGTAATTACTATGTACAAGATACAGTATAGAGATTTAATTAAATTTGAAGTGTAATGTTTAATGAAAAATCTAAAAAGAGCTGTATCTTGAAAATATTAGTCTATTCCATTAAGTATAATCAGGACTAAAGCTTTCTTGGTCTGCAAACAATTCAGTTTATGTAGTAATATACTATTAAATGCATTGGATTCATTCCATTCCTTCATCCAGGTCAAACATAGAACTGCTATTAAAGAAGATGGAGAACAAATGGACCATGTGTTTCTCACCACGCACTCCTCTCCACAAATCCCTGTTGGATTGTGATTAGAGCAATGACTGTGTCATTGTACTCAAGTGAATTATGAAGGGCTACTTTTCTTTAGCATGGACTTGGCAGCTTCATAAAGAAGAAGGAACAATGAATGGTGTAAAATACAAGAAAAACTGCCAGATAATCTGTTTTAGTCTGCTAAGAAGAAGATCTTAAAGGAGAACTAAACCCCCCCTCCAATAAGAAAAGCCCCATCTACTACCCTAGATAGTCCCCCTTCCTGCTTCCTACCAGCATAGTGCATTATTCCAGAAAGTGTCTCCAGACAACATGCTCACTTATTTTTGAAGAATAGCCCATTGGAGCTCATGGGAGCCATCTTCCTGGTCTTTGGTCTTCTTCGGATCTGCTTCCTTACCTTCAGCAAGTCACAGACCTTTTCCGTGCAGGGTAACAGTACATCACATTGTCATTCCTTTAAAACACTTTTTATTTTTTGGTGTTGCTGTTCCTTTAACTGATATATATATATATATATATATATATATATATACTGTCCATGGTGATGGCACTAACAGGATTTTCACATGAAATACAATATGTATAAAAAAGAAAAAAGTTAATTGATCCAATATTTCGGTCCTTGGCGCCAAAAATTCACAACTGGGAGAGGGTATATAAAGTTTATGTCATTTATGCACAAACATCCTTGAAAAAGGTCTCAGATGGGACCGAAACGTTGGATTGAGATGCAGTCGCACTGAAAATAAAGGAAACACTTTCTTCATCTATTTTACAGTGAGTGCTGATACTTCTTCTAAAAAAAAAAAAAATATATATATATATATATATATATATATATATATATGTAGTTCTGTCAAGAAAGTGCAAAGTATCAGAAATGGCACCCTTGCTGCGCTACTAAAATGAAAGAGGCATATTACTTTATTATTTTTATTATTAATTTTTGTAATTCTTTATTTTTAATTATTTTCAAAATAAGGGGAAGGGGGGGATACAAAAGGAAAGAAGGGAGGGGTTAGGATAAGTTTCACATACATTATAATAGCATGTATACATCAAGTACTGACAACTTGTAGTAGCTTATTTCATCGAATATAATCTCGTTATCTAGACATATAGCAATATCTGCGCTATTATCATAGTAATAATACTGTGAATATTGGTATGATATTAGTCTAATCCTGTAAGACATATATAATCCTTGTTTTTGTAATAGTATTCAGAGGGATTTGATATAGTTTATCCAGGGAGACCAGATTTTCAAAAATTTATTGCTTTGGTTATGAATAATATGAGTTAATTCTTCCATTTGTCTAATGTCTTCTGTGTTTATAATCCAGTCTTTTAAAGTTGGAGCTAATTCTGTTTTCCATTTCTTTGGAATTAAGGCCTTTGCGGATTGGAGAAGGAAGAGAGTTAAGGTCTCCCATTTTTCTTTTTTATCATAAGGTAAGTGTAATAGTATTTGTGCCTGATGTTCTATTTTGATATTTGAGCCTGTAAGTTTATTTATTGTATTTAGTACTTCTTCCCAGTATTGTTTCATTTTAGAACATGTTAGCCATATGTGACTATGGGTACCCGCTTCCTTATTACACCGCCAGCAGAGATTAGAGCTGTTCGGGTACATTTTTTGTAATTTAACTGGGGTGTAGTGCCATCTGGTGAGCAATTTATAGTTTGCTTCGTTTGTTTTGGAAGCTTTGAATGTTTTGTATTGGTATTTGTATATTACTTTCCACTGGCTTTCTGATAAATCTATGTTCAGTTCTTTGTTCCATGTCGTGCAAAAGGACCAGGTTTGCTGAGTGCCAGAGCTAATTAAGAGTTTGTTTATTATTAATTTTTATTACAAAATAAAAATAATGTTTTACTTTGATTACATTATCCTTTTAAATATCACCTGTGTTTATTGTAGTTCCTTCCTAATCAGTATTTCGTGAATTTCACTATGCCATAAAACTACTTCAGTACAATAGCTTGGAAGCTTAATATTGCTGTCATATCTTGTCGGGAAAACTGATGAAGTAGCATCCTTCTGCACACTAAAATATAATGATTCTGTGATTCCAGGAGCAAGGTGACAAAGGGTTTTATATCACTGAAACTGCATTTTCTATCTTTAATATTACGGTAATAATGTTGCTTTGGAAAGACATTTTCACGCACCATGCTATTATAGTAGCAATGCAAACGTCTTAGACATTAAACAATTAAATAAATGGAATTAGTTGGTGGGGAGACTGACAAGTGTAATGTGGATGCCTTTCTTTTCAGCCAGTGGGAGAAAATAATATATATGTGAAAGTTTGATACTGACTTTTGAATGTATTTTCTCAGCATAAAATTCTCTGTTTTGAAATAACATCTAACAGAGTATTAGAAAATGATTGCTGTGGCTTATTAGACTAGGGTTTCATTGTATATACAGGTATGGACCTGGCACCAGTATTGTGCCACTGTATGTAGTACATCTTGATAGATTTCCCTGTTTTCTGCTCCATTCTGCCTTCCCTATGCTCCCTGTGTGCAGTACTCTGCCTGCCCTATGCTTCTTGTGTGCCATACTCTGCCTGCCCTATGCTCCCTGTGTGCAGTACTCTGCCTGCCCTATGCTCCTTGTGTGCCATACTCTGCCTGCCCTATGCTTCATGGCTGTGCCATACTCTGCCTGCCCTATGCTCCTTGTGTGCCATACTATGCCTGCCCTATTCTCCTTGGGTGTGCCATACTGTGTAACAGTGTGTATCATACTCTGCCTTCCCTCTGTTCCTTGTGTGTGCCCTGATCTGCCTGTGGAACATAAGCCTGGTAATTGTTCTGGGGGTTGTTAGCATTTGGAAATGATTGCCAGGGACCTGTAAGGTGTCTTATCATGTGCTGGGGGTGCTGTGTTATACACAGGGGAGGATGAGGCATATGGAATAAGGGTACATCTTAATATGGTTTAACTTTTTCACAAATTAGTGACATTCCTGCAGTGAGCACCAACCAATTGTTTTTTTTGGTGTGTTACCACAATTAATGTAGACATGGTCTTGTGGTATTTAGATTATTTTATTGTAATGAAGTATATGGAAGATGTCCTTTCGATAATTTGGAGCTTTCTGGATAATGGGTTTCCAGATAATGGATCCGATACCTATCAGCATGTGGAATTGTGCAAGACGTTGTAGGTTTTTCAGGAAGTAACTATCAGTCAGTAAGGTCTACTAGAGATGTTTAGAACCAATTTGCAGTTTCGGATGTATCGGATGCAATTGCCTCAGATTGGAGGTTGTGACATTTCAGGCACTCAGTGTTAAATTTCATCTGTGCATGATTCTTAAGGCACAAAAACAATGCATCTGATTGATGTAGCTCACTGTAGGAACCAACTTAAAGCTGCCAGTAGCTCCAGGGTTCTCCATTGTTAAAAGGCACACTGGCACACAATTCAGGGGGGTGGGTAAAGTGGCACTGGACTCAACTATGCGGAGCAGCTTTGGACACAAGTATCTTTAAAGGGGAATTCTGCATTGAAATCCATTTCTCAAAAGAGCAAACAGATTTTTTTTCTTTTTTAAATCTGACATGGGGCTAGACATATTGTCAATTTACAGCTGTCCCAAGTCATGTCACTTGTGTTCTGATAAACTTCAATCACTCTTGACTGCTGTACTGCAGGTTGGAGTGAAATCAACCCCCCCTCCCAGCAGCCTAACAACAGAACAATGGGAAGGTAGCCAGATAACAGCTGCCTGGTAGATCTAAGAACAGCACTCAAAAGTAAAAACCCATGTCCCACTGCATTCCATTTAGTTACATTGAGAAGTTAAAACAACAGCCTGCAAGAAAGCAGTTCCCTCCTAAAGTGCTGGCACAAGTCACATGACCAGGGACAGCTGGGAAATTGACAAAATGTCTAGCCCGGTGTCAGATTTAAAAACTGAATATAAAAAAATCTGTTTGCTCTTTTGAGAAATGGATTTCAGTGCGGAAGTCTACTTGAGCAGCACTAGTGACTGATGAGTTTTGAAAAAAAAGTCTTCCCATGACATTATCTCTTTAATGAATGCCATCAATTTGTGCAACAATATAATTCAAAAGCCCACCAATTAGCAAACTGTGATGTAAAATCTTGGAAAACCATAAAATGAAATTAAATTGGTTGGATCACAAATTGTGAAAATTGTAAAAATGTGGGAATGCAAAATATTTTTACAGTTCTCATATGACTAATGCTTTTATATTTCTTAATTGTTCTGAAGGACTGTGAGGCATATTTTACCAAAATTATTTGCATTAGAACATTAGAAAAGCCAAGTTCTTTGAGTCAAAGAATGATGGAAAAGCTCAGGCACACTTATATATGTGTGTATATTTCAGTAGAGCACACCTGCATCTCTACTTCTCAGATTTTATAACATGGGTCTTGGCCTTCAAATTCCTTTCAACTAAACAAAAGTAGTACAAAAATACAAATATTTGTAATCTGTCTTAAATCTTTACCCTGAGATTCAATGAGCTTAGGTTGGGTGCTGCTTGTATAACAAAAACAGTTCAATAAAATGTGAAGTGTTTGCTTTCTTCAAGCCATTGCTGCATGCAGATAAAATGTTTCCTACAGGATTACATTATGTATGTATTTATTTGCACATGCAATATTTCACAAACATTTTTTTTGTTTAATTTATTTTGAACTTTGCATAAACAAAATGTGTTTATTGAATGAATAATGTGATATGGATGTTAGGTTTACAAGTGGCTTTCAACAGGTTGTGGGTTCAATTACATATGCATCAGAATAAAAGTTTTAAACTAGCTTAAACCCAGAAGATGTGATTTATTGTTTCTTCTAACTCTCAATTTAATTAGCATTACTGCAACATATTTACAAAGGATTTTTTTTGTTCTGCTTTGCTCATATAATAAGGGTTAAAAAAATTCTCATGCCGCTGATTTCTCTGTTTTTCCAATTTTGTGCCAATTATTTCTCTTCCATAACACAGCATTTTTTTATTATACAACTTCATTCAGTAGCCAGGTTTGTTTTCTCATACAAAGATCCTTTTGTAACTTGTACAGATTTTCTTTACGGTGACATCATTTTAAGTGGTAAAATTTGAATCGTTTTCAGATGGTATGCAGGGCTCTAACTGTGGGATATTCAGAAACATTCTCAAAGCAAAACCGAGCTAAAAACACTCATTTATCTGCAGTAGTGTTACTTGAATTTAGCTTGTGTGTGTACTTCAGCAATAAAAACACAATCTCCTTTGTTTTATACTATACAGACAAAGCACCCAAATACAATATTTATTGCTTTTTGAAACACAAAAGAGAAAGTTCTGTAATAACTAAATAAGAATGCATGGAGCAGATACCGAACTAAAGCAAGAATAGAAATCTTGAAGCCAATATGTTAATGGTAAAGAATAATCCACAAATCCTTTTATTCGATATTCGATCATTCAACGATCAAATTAAAATTTATTCGATCAGTCGAACAATTTATTCGACACAAGTCACATGACCAGGGGCAGCAGGGAAATTGACAAAATGTCTAGCCCCCATGTCAGATTTCACAACTGAATATAAAAAAAAATCTGTTTGCTCTATTGAGAAATGGATTTCAGTGCAGAAGTCTACTGGAGCAGTTCTATTAACAGATGCGTTTTGAAAAAACCATGTTTTCCCATGACAGGATCCCTTTAACAATGCAAGGGGATCACAGGTGTGAACTATGCAGGGGAGTAGTCTGAATTTGAGGTTTAAACAAAGCAAGAGCCAGTTAATCTCTGTAGTCATGCCATTTAAAGCTTACACATGGTAAGCAGACACAACAGGTAGGTGGGGGGCCACAGAAGGGGCCCACGGGCAGCCAGTTGGACAGCCCTGTCCTAAAGCATAATATTGCTCATTTGTCAAGACTTCACACTTAACAACCAAGAATAAAAGTTTATTTACTGGAGCAGAATTTGGATTATGCTTTGTAGAGTTCAGTTTTACTGGCCTTGAGCATCACATGAAACCATCAGTGGACACTGCGTAAGGATTATGTTCTTTTTCTTGTTACTTCTGTATAGGGCCCAATTGAAAGGAAACCAGTAACATTCTATTTTTTTATTTACTAACAGGGACACTAGGTTTTTTGTGCATTGTATTAAACACTGTATTGACATTGTACCCCAATAAAAGTAATTGGCAGCCTGATTTGATGCACACAATTAATACTTCCTAAAAAAAATACTTGTATCCATGGTGACCGCATTTTTGCAAGTGATTTTCCCAAGAAGCACAAATCAGTCCCAGAGTTTCTCTGGGGTTTCTCCTTGCAAGGATTGGGTGCCCTTGCCAGCAATAGGTCCATTTTCGATCAAAGAAAATTTGTTCGAATCATTTGATCGCATCGATTTTGCACAAAATTCTTCAGGACAGGTTGCTACAATGGCAATTCGGCAGCTTTATGGTGGCAAATCGTCGAATTTTCTAATTTTTTCAATTTGAATCTAATTTTGGGCAATTCAGTAGTCGAAATAGCCCAAAATTGCTTCGAAAATTTTATTTTTTTAAATTCTAATTTTATTAGAATATTCACTTTGACCCTTAGTACATGTCCCTTAGTGTCACACTAGCTTACATTTGAGTGTGAGGTAATTCTCTAACACTCATTATTAATTGAACATCTAAATTTGGCAGGTATTCAAATGTATAAGCAGGGTTGCTGGCAATATATAGCCAATGAATATGTATTACATGTAAGTTCAGCCTTTGACCTGCCCCCAACCCGCCAATGGTCAATCTTTCTGCTTAGCTTACTTTCATCTCAAATAAAATTATCTAGTGCAGATAAAGATTTTGTGATATCTAATCAATTTCCTTTCTCTTCTCAACAACATTTCAATGCTAAAACATGTTGGGAGCTCAGATGTCCTACAATCTATTAAAACCAATGGACATGTACAGTAAACATTGTTTTTTATCACTCCACTTTCTCATGAAGTTAATGGTACCATATCTGACAAAAATAAATTAAAAATATTCTAAGTACATTACCTGTTTATTAAAAAAGCAGTAGTAACTGTAGGTGACTGCAGCATCCAATGGTTCCAACAAGAAATTTTCATCCAGGTCATGATATGCAACAAAACTGAAAAGATGATGTGTGAATTTTTTTTTAAAGACGTTTCAGTTCCTTTGTGTTATCCTTTAGATCAGTGATCCCAAAGCAAAGCAGGTGCTTATTTTTGAATTCCTGGCTTGGAGGCACGTTTTGGTTTCATAAAAACCATGTGCACTGCCAAACAGAGCCTTAATGTAGGCTGACAATCCAAATCCTTTTACTTCTGAATGTTGCTCACAGGTTCAAAAGGTTGGGGATCCCTGCTTTAGATGATACTGAATAATGGGAATTGTTCAACATTGTGCTTTCTGGCAGGCAAAAATTGGTTTTGTTCTTGAATTATCTTCTGTTTATGGGACTTCTTGCAGTTCATCACATCATATTTAAGTTTTAAAGATAGAGAGCTGCAGCATAACAATTTAATTCCACTACAATGTAATACCATAAACCACAAAGAACTGTTTGTATCATGCTAAAGGATGATTTCATGGTGAACTTTCTCATTTTAAAGAAAGAAATGTCCACATCTTCACTGTTATGATTTTATATAAATTGTAGTACAGGGAAATATGCTGCAGTGCTCATCACCCTTCACTCTCATAGTCCCATTAAGAGTATAAGTAGTATGCATATTTTAAGACCCCAGTGTATTTCTTTCCTTTATTTGACATTACATGGTCAAATTAACAATTTGCACAGGTTAAATAGGTAGAGTTTAGAGGTGTCCTGATTTTGCAAGCTGGCAATTCAGTCTAGAAAGGTGATCTGAAATGCTGGTGTTATTCATGTATTAGTTTATGCAATTAAAGTGATTTTATGAAAGCCAAGGAGAGTGGTTCAATATTTTTCGAATATACTGTGAGGTGCGTAGTTTAATACAGAAATATGAACATGGAAAACCAATTGGTAAGTGCAGGATATAACATCTCTTTAATGGATGTTTGCATACTGTACCAGATAAGGGAAAGATCATCTATGCAACAGATCTACATACTGTATGTGGGGGGAAATGTGTTGGCAATTATATTTGTCTTCAATTATAAAATAATCATGTGACAGAACAAAATTTAATAGTTATACTAAAAATTGTACCTTGGATGAAAATCAGTCCAGCTTTAGTTCATTCATGAGTACCATCCTGATGGGGAATGATGGTGTAGAGGCTGTTTACATCCATGGTAACCAACAAAGAACCCTCTGGTATATTAAGGTGTTAGATCAAACTAATATGATGTTTGCTGTCTTATAGATAGGAATTCAGTTGCTGTATTAAGGTTTGCAAAATTTGTCTAAAAATACAGCAAAAAAAGAGAATCAGTGGCAGAAATAATAGGAGATCCTGTTGGCTAATATAGAAATTTATGGATTTGAGGTATAGTATAAATAAATTGTAGCCTTGCATAATCAGTAAATAGAGGTAGGTAGAGGTATCAAGCCATCCTGCATCAATGCAGAATTTAAAGAGATTATTATTATTATTATTAACATGTATTTCTATAGCGCCAACTTGTTGCGTAGCGCTGATTATCTAAAGATGTTTTAAATTTGAGAGTGGGATTACCAGGATGTTTATGATAAATATTGGTGTCATATAACTGTGCTAGTAGTTCAGTAGGGTAGTACTGTTTGTCTAAATGTACAATGACTCCCACTTGTATACAGACCTTACAATAATGTTTGGGCCATCCCTTGGTGTATTAAGAGCCTCCCATTCCCCTTTAGATAAATTATTGTTAGTTCTTTAATGTTTCGGGGACAAAGATAATTTACAATCACTGTGTGGAAATACCTGGTGGTCTAGTGGGGTGGTGGGACTACTTTTCTCTTGTGATGCCCATTCCCACTGCTTCCAAGATTTAGACACGTGTACCGCTGCTGATGTCATTGCCCTTGGTGCAAATTTTAAATATTTAAATGCACCATGTCCCTATTTACATTGGCCAAGGTAGGTTATTTCCTAATAGTTCCTGGGTCCACTTATAGTTTTGATATCTGTTCTTTGATCCTTACCTGTCCCTGACTAATTTGCTGTCTTTACCAACCCTTGCCTATTACTGACCATTTTTCAGATCCTGACTTTGTATTGCATTACTGATTGGAATTGCCCTGGGCCTGTGACCTTTAGTACACCTCTGCCTCCTGATTTATACTTTGTCTGTTTGGAATTTGTTATGTGTTGATAGCCGAGGATGATCAGAGTATAACAGTACTTTGTTAGCAGGTTCATGCAGCCATTACACATCAGCAGTAACTTGAACTCTAATACTTCAAAACTGCATAGAAGGCAATGTGCATGTACAGCACAACTCCTACACTTAGGCACCTTGCACAAACACAACAGAATTGACCCCAGCCTGTCCCTCATAAAAGCTTCTTGTTCCCCATCCTTAAAAAGTACATCCTCCTCTGAGGTTATTTTGGAGGTTTACACTTTAGGTTTATACCCATCCAACCCTGACCCTGGCCATTGCCCTCTGTCTCCTTCTGAGGTACCTTAGGAATTTAGGAGTCACCACTTATAAAAAAGAAGTGCATAGGAAATCAAATGAAACCCTGAAGAGTTCCCAACAGTGGTAGGACTCTGGGGTTCAAAGTTTTAATCTCACCTCTCACCTAACTACAATTTGTTTTTAATTTTTAACCACTCAACTGACCTGTATAGGGACTCATATTAGGTCATATGAATGCTTGGTAAGAATCTTATGCTACATACAGCAAAATGTAGGGCTGTTCCCACCAATAATGGGATGTTGCAGATATGGGAATGGGTTTATGTTTGTGGTAAGTTGATAAATAGGTGCTGTACGATAGCAAATATAACTACCTTTACTTTAGTGGGAGTAACTCATGATTAAAATCAAGAGGGGTCCTAACTCCTTCATCTGGAACCAAATAATCTGCAAAGTATAGCATCTGAGTGTCCTCAGAGTGTGCTGCAAGCAAATTTTCCAGACATGTCAAATTCAGACAAAAGATAACCAGAGAGTGCTGAATTACAGGAAGGACATCATAACATAATCCCAACAAAGCTACATATCCAAACTGAAGGCAAAACAATACTATTGGGTTTACTTAATGTTTAATTTTTTTACATAGACTTGTGTGTGTAATATATATATAGTATATATAATGTATATAAATATCTATGTATTGTTGTTACAGCCCCATTGCACCCCCACCTAATGGTTTTAAAAATTAGTGGTAAGCACAACTTTCTCTTGTTTGTTGTACACACACACACACACACATATATATATATATATACATACATATATGTATTTATATATATATATATATATATGGTACAAACAATACACCGCACTCCAGGGGCTTGTGAAAA
>CM044434.1:101776730-101836832 GCA_024363595.1 Xenopus borealis
TTTGGCTGCAAGAGCAAACATTGATTTGATAGATGAGCATATTGATTGCAAAGTTCTGATCATTCAGCTCTGACAGGTGTTGTACATTTAGCATTTAACTCTTCCTAGGTTTGCACTTAATATACCTTGCCTTGTCCATTGCTATGTTCCTTGACATTTGTAAGCTATAATTCTCTATAATTTCTGCTGTAAAGTAAAGGAAGGGCTTGCTGTGTATTGTAATTTTTTGTATCATCACAGTGGGTACAATAATTACAAAATTACATCTGCAGAATCTTATGTGACTGGCATAACGGGTGCAGCAGCAAGACTGCATACGCCCCTTCTTCCCAATATGACCCCACAACCCCAATAAAACCCCACACAATTTGGTTGCAAAGAGAATGCCACAGTTACTTATTTATTAACAGTAACACTTAGGAGCAGATTTATCAAGGGTCGCAGTGAAAATTCAAATTTAAAAAATTTAAATTTCGCAGTAATTTTTGGGTACTTCGACTATCGAATAGGTCAAAATTTGATTTAAATTGAAAAATTCAACCCTTCACCACCTTAAACCTGCCAAACTGCTGTTTTAGCCTATGGGGGACCGCCTATAACCTATGGAGTCTTTTGGCAAATTTTTTTTAAATCAAATTTTTTTGAGGAATCAACAAATCAAAAATTTGGTTTGAATTCGATCGAAAATGAACCTATTTGATCGAAAACAGTATTTTCACTTCACGCTTGATAGGGGCAGATTTATCTATAAGTGTGAGATTTATATAAGTGTGAGATTAGAGCTCACCAAAATAAAACTCACTCACTTCTCATTCCTATGGGATTTCTAAAACTATGTTTATCAATTGGTGAACTCCATTAGTAAATACAATTCTTAAAATCACTTAGGAATCAATAGAAAGTGAGTGAGTTTCATTTTGGTGAGTTCTAATCTCACACTTTGATAAGTCTGCCCCTTAGCGTCAATTGTATAGCATTAGCAACCTGTAACAAAACAAGTTATATAATGAATATATTACCGTGAACAACAATGGTTACTTGCCTCCCAGAGGACTGACCTTGAGCCCAAATGTAACGCCTGTTTCCTGTCTTCTTTTTTCCCCAGCTCTACGCTGAGGTTCAATACCTCCCCATCAGGACTTCAAGCTTATCTAGCTACTCACTCTCCTTTACAAACTCCTGCAATACAGATTAAGGTACCCTCCACCAACTGCAATAATAAAATAACTACCAACCTCATAGGAAGGGAGGTTGGAATGCTGTGAGTTGCTGATTCTCCCACCTTCTGGAACCAACTAAAGATTACATTCCCTTAGGTATGCCTCACCTAGCTACTACCAGGGAATTTCAAATTACCCTATGACAAACTCCATCAGGAGTAAAAGAAGGGGAGAAGACCGGATTGCCTCATAACCCATTTTGCCCTGTTTCCCTCCACTATTTTAAATTCTGGTTTATGCAACCTTCTAAAACATTGTTTTTTATGATTATACTTCAACTTTAAAGTAACCTCTACAATACTAGCTGATCTTGTTCATAATACTCAAATCAGCTTTGTGTTCTAATAAAGCCACATTCTCTAGGATTCTCTAATGTATACACAGAAAGGATCTCCATCTACAGGGATCTATACATATAACAAGTATAGTTCATCCAATATAATATAAACAAATAAAAACAGCAAGTTCAGCCTACTTACTGGCATAAAGGATCAACATATAGTAGAAATAGTGATGTGCAAATCTGTCCCATTTTGATTCACTGAAATATTAGCGAAACTATGAAAAATTGTGAAAAAAAAAAGTCCATGGCTGTCAAATTTATTTTACACGCAACAAATGTTTAAGCTCAACATTACCTCTTGCATAACCTTTAATGTAATATCTCCAATGATGTATCTCCAATTAATGTAATATCTCCGTTTTTGACACGCGTTTACGTCGCGTCATTTTCGTTGCGTCGTTTTCAGTCGCGCCGCGTCAAAAATGACGCACGACTCGGTTTTTTTGGCAAATTTTTTGTTGGCGAATTTTCGCTGGCGTTTCGCGAATTTATTCGCCAGCGGCGAATCGTGGGAATTCGCTGCGAATTCGCCTCTGGCGAATAAATTCGCCCATCACTATTTAGCACAATATGTAAAATTTTTACTAAAAACTAGTGTGGATCCAGTTGGTGTGTCACTTATAAATATGTTAATGCAGTGAAAAACTTTTCTTCATCCTATACTTATAAAAGCTATAGCATTAAGCAATTTAGCAATTGCAATTCTAAAAAGATTATATGTCCTACTAAATGTAACAAACAAAAACTCTGCAACTTTCTTGTCCAAATGCAGTAAAGTCAATGGGCCTTTTTTCTTATGGGGACTTTTTTGTCTTGGCAACAATATTGTCTTGGCGATTTTTTTGTTGTGGCAAAACAACGCAAAGACTTTTCTCTCCTTAACGACCAATTTCAGTGAGATCCGTCACATCCGTAAAATTATGATAAGGCTAGTGGGTACCGAACAATTGTGCATCTAACAATTTTTCAATTGACATTAGGCAGAAAATCGTTTGGCGAATTTAGAAGATTGTCATTGTTCACATTGGAATGTATCCATTGTCCAATTGTTTGCAGGGCCAAGCAGGCAGCTACCCAGTTTTTCTGGCTTCAACAATATCTCTTGAAATTATCTTTTTAAAACATATGTTTAGACAGTTATTTCAGGATAAGCTTGATCTTTTACTAATTTGAACATCTATGGCCACCTTAACACTCAATGGGCTACCGCAGTCCCCTTCCACTCCTGTCTTTCTTCAGTACATATCAGGACTTCACTTTCTCTGAGTTGTAAGGACATTATGATTCATCTGTGATATTACACTGGAGCATAAATATTTGTCTCTGCTTTTTTGTTGTGAAGACCATTCACATAAACACAGCTACAAACACTGACGGGAGCAAAAAACTATAGGCAATGATAGAACAACTAATTTTTTTCTTATTTATTCCAATATTATAATCATTATGCTATGATTTAGATGAATAGACATTTATGTAGCACTTTACAGAGTTTGTTTATCATCCACCTCAATAACTAAAAAATCCAAAATGACAAATCAATGAAGTATTATATAGTAGACAGTTCCTTGATCCTGCTGGAATTAGGGATAGGCAGAAGAAGCACATGCCTAGGGCGCAATGCTAGGGGATTACTAGGCACATACCTCTTGTCTGCATACACCTAGTCCTGGCTCTCAAGTCCCCCCAGTCCTGCCTGCTCTTCTCCACTCCACAATATCTCAGCCACCCACCCCTGTCATCATAATGTGCTTGTGCATGCATGCTTGTGTGCAGTGTCGGACTGGGACACCAGGGGCCCACCCAAAAACCTTAGACCAGGGGCCCACCATAGAACCTTAGACCAGGGGCCCACTCTCAGTCCTAATATTCTTCATCTCCTCAATCAACCTCTATTATCCTAGTTTGTTTTCTTTACAAACTGTAATCAATTATTGCATCTAATTAGCCTCTTTGTTCTCATAGAAAAAGGGAATGGCATGAAATAAGCCAAAAGTTTAGCAGCATGAGGGCCCACTGACACATTGGCCCACCGGGAGTTTTCCTGGTATTCTGGTGGGCCAGTCAACACTGCTTGCATGGGGGGGAAGTTTGTGGAGCGAGGTGTCATAGGCATCCCAGCTGTCCTGACCCAGCCCTCCTTAAAATTTTTAAATAGAACCAACTCCCCCCAATTTGGATCCTGGGTGTAACACATATAACTCTGCATGATGCAGATTTAGACTGCTCACTCTCTATTTCTCTATGTCTTGTGCTGATACACCTCCATCTCTAGTTCTACCGTAGCTATATCTATGCTCACTGATGCTCTCTTTTTTTCTTGGATTTGGTTTGGTGCACAGCCCCAAATAACCTTGAGCCACATCTTCACACTGTCCTACAACTGTCTGTACCATGTGAGGAACTTACATCTTCTGCTTAAGGGGAGTACAGTGGCCAGTTAAGAAATCTCAGTCTCATGGCACACAGAATACAACAGCAACAACAATAATAATAATAATAATAAATGATAAATATTTCAAAAGAGACAATATATTTCACAGTCCTGTACAATAGCACTGTGAGACACAATTTTAACACCAAAAATACCAGTCAATAAAAAGCACACACTTTAAAAAAGAATGTCATATAAAAAATTGATCACATCTTCTTACAAAACATTACATGGAAAGAGAGTTTACTAAGAAAATATAACAATACAGGTCTCCTAGTTATTTGTGGATATCAAGATGTTCCATTTAAGTGGATTTCACATATATATATATATGTGTGTGTTTAATACATATATAGCCAGTAGAAGTAAGGGGGCTAAAAACCTCAGGTTCAAGGACTATTTTATAAAAATGGTAAAATAAATGTACGCAGAAAACTTCAAAATTCAAAATGTACATATTTGTAAAAATAACATTTTGACAAGACACCAGAATATTTTTACGCAATAGTTCAGTGTTGCTGGTTTGTTTTAACTTTATAATAGCTTTTAATTGTGCCAGCTCCAAACAAGAAGTAGTTGACCCTATAATATGCAAAGTCATTACAAGGAGATGTAGGGACTCTAGTGCTTCCAACACTAAGCCTGCTGTATTCCCAAATTATTTCTATAATGCAGCAAGACATTTTGCTTGAGGGGCAGATTTAGCAAGGATTAAAATGGGAATCCTTCAGGTTTCCAGACATTGTACCTTTTTAGGATATTTTATTGGTTGTGTTCAGCTGGCCTACCAAGCATTCCAAGGATTCAACTATAGCTTTAGGCAATGTTAACATATATTTTCCAGTTGACTCAGTATTGAACTCAGTATTAGTATTTACAGTATACTGATCACATTAAAAGGTGGGTAATCTGACAACCTAAATTAGATCAATTCAGAACAAATCTATTGAACTTGTTATTTACAAAGTATTAAATGGCAAAATTGTTATGGATTGATTAAAACTGATCAGTCTATTACAAACTGCAGTGAATCTTTATTTGAACCTGATCCTTTCCCAGGGAAAGTTTGCCAGGAGAAAAGACTAAGAAAACTCAAAAATGTGTATGGCAATATCTGTGGTTAAGGCACACAGGAGAGTATTGTCATGAAATTGATGTCTTCACTTGAGGAATAAATCCTCTGTACATACTATAACCATCTGTCCCTATAACCTTTCCCTGCAAAATGAAACTGGCAAAAACAGCAAGCTGAGAAATAAGCTATATTGTTTTCTGATCTCATTGTACACATCTTCCTGTCCTTTTTTTATAACCCCATGTTGCAAAAAGAAAAAGTTGGGACATTTTGTAAAATGTGAATAAAAAGAGAATGGGATGATTCGCAAATCATTTAAAATGTATGTTTATTACAAAGACAACATATCACATATTGAAACTGAAAAATTGTTATTTAAATGCCAGCAACATGTCTCAAAAACATTTCATGTTTCCCACTCAGTTGCTGTTGTCTTGAAAAGGAAATGTTGTGTCATTCTTGCCTTTCAGCAGTTTTGGGTCTCCTTTCTCTTATTTTTGTTTCATAAGGCATCAGAGGTTTTAATGAATGCCAGGTCTGGACTGCAGGCAGGCCTGTTTAGCACCCAGACTCTCTTACTACAGATTGTAATGCAATCAGAATGTGTGACATTGTCTTGTTGAAATAAGCAAGGACTTTCCCAGAAAAGACTAGATAGCAGATTATATAACTTCAAAATCGGTATATATTTTAAGTATTAATGGTGCCTTCCCAGATATATAAGCACCACAAGCCACTAATGCCCCCCAAAGCATCAGAGATGCTGATTTTCAAAGTATGAGCTTATAACAATTTGAATGGACCTTCTCCTCTTTAGACCAGATGATGCAGCATCTTTGATTTCCAAAAAAGAATTTAGAATTTTGATTCATCAGACTACAGGACAGTTTTCTACTTTGTCTCAGTCCATCTTAAATGAGCTTAGGCCCAGACAAGGCAGCATCATGTGTTAATCATGTTTATATATGGTTTATTTGCATGGTAGAGTTTTACTTTGCCTTTGCAGCAATAAACATTGTTCCAAGACAGTTTTCAATTGCTGAGATGTTCCCCTGGATGCTTCTTTTTAACAACAAACTGTTGTGGCTCCTGTCCCATCTTAAACAAAACTATTGCTGGCATTCAAAATGAGTTTATATTTAACAGAAAGCAATAACATTTCCATTCCAACATTTGATATGTTGTGTTTATACCATTTTCAACTAAATACATGGGGGAAAATTCACTAAGCGGTGAAAATTCTCTAGTGTTGCCTTCGCTAACGTTCGCCGCACTTCGCCAGCGCTACGCAAATTCACTAAAGTGCGAAGTTATGCTAAGGTCGGCGAATGGTAACGTAGTTGTGCTAGCGTTACTTCGCCAGGCAAAGCGCATTTACGCTAGCGATGCCTAATTTGCATACAGCGTGAATTTCAAATTGTTCTACACAAGCCCAGGAAACCTTTAATAAAAAAATTAAGTTGTCCTATTGCCCTAAACATGTGCACCCTCTATTTTTCAATTGCCATATGTTAGGAAATGTAGGGGGGAAGGAGGGTAAACCCCAAAAATTTTTTGCTCTTTTTGAGACTATCACCTTACACAATGTAAAACACGCCAGCGGTTTTTTTGAGACATAGAAAAAATTTCCATTTTTTTTTCAAACTCCTATCTGTTGTATTGAACTTCACCAGGTCTGACCTGGCAAAGTAACGTCTAACATAAGTGATAACGTTCAGTAAAATGGTCATCTTAGGGAATTTGCGTAATTACGATCCTTCGTCAGAACTTCGCCTGGCTTAAGGCTGCTAAGTTGCGCTAGTCTATGTACTTCGCTAGCGAAAATTCGCCAGAGTTACACATTAGCGCTAGTGTTATATGGTTCGCGCTTTAGTGAATTTCCCCCATGGTTTAAATGTTCTGGCCATTGATAATCTGGTAAAAAATCATTGAAATGCAATTGAAATAATTATTATATAATTATATTTCGATAATTCCAACTATCAGAAAATAGATTCCAGAAAAAGTGCAAATCATAGATACTGTATTTGTGGAGCAATATACTAAGCAGAATATCAAGAAGATATATTGTTGAAGAGAGAAATGCAAGTAAGGTTAATGCAGTCCAACAATGTTGTCATCATTTATAAAAGCTCAAGGAAAGCTTATCTACATTTTAACCTATTTTGTTTGCCTTTAAGATAATAAATTAACCTAACCGCTAGGTTATCACAACCCTCTCAGTATTCACTGAGTATTTTTTATTAAAGGGACATACCTCAATGATTATATTTACTTACCTGATACCCAAGGCCAGTGCTTCTGTAAGCAGAAAAATGCAGTGACCTGTGGTACCAAGCAAGCACCACAGACCAATCATACTCCTGCTCCTTTCTGCTTTGCACAGTTGCATATGCATTGGTGGGGGCCATTGAAGAAAGAAGATGATGATGAAGCAGATTACTCTATGGCCTCCTGTGGTATAGTAGGGGGTAATACCACCCGCAATCTATTCCCTTTAAGACTTGTCACTATCGGCTCTCTATAGCCAGAACAGGCACTCTACCAATGAGCGCCCCACTAGGTACCAAGGATCTCAAACATGCCACTTCTGGTACTTTAAAAGCAGAGCACATAATTACGTTCTGGCCCTTTCCGCTCCCCTTGTGGACCTCCCACTCTGGCGCAAAAAAGTGAGAGCACGGGGGAGGCAGCAGCAAGAGCAAGCTGCCTCAGGCAGTGGAGGGGCCAGGATCTCCCCTGGCTAGGCTCTCTGGTCTCAGCTCTGCTTCTGCCTTCACTTTGGGAGGAGCCCTCTGCTTATTGGATGCCACCCAGATCTTAATAAGAGAGGAGCCAAGCAAGAGTTCTGGACTGGCAATGGGTCACGGTCGTTATCAAAGATTTTTGGATGGAAGGTACAGTTCAAGGAATAAACGGTGAGCATAGGGCCGGGTCGGTGCGGCAGCATTCAAGGATAGTGAGACAGGCCGGGTCGGTACAGGCAGCGTTCAAGGATAGTCAGAGAGGCAAGGGTCAAATCGGCAGAGTTCAGAATGGTTAGACAGGCAAAGTGTCAGAATTGTCAGAGTTCAGAATGGTTAGGCAGGCAAGGGTCAAAACTGGAATCAGAATATGCAGACACACACACCCAGCATACTAACAAGTTGGACCAAACAACAGGCAATGAGTTAGAGCTCAAAGCCCCTTTAAATATTTGAATTTTGCTCCACTCAGCGTGATGATGTCACATGCCTGGGCATAATCCCACAGCGGGTGTACCTGCTAGACCACCAGGGTAAAAATTTACAACAACTACCTCCACAATTTACTCAGTCATTATTTTCTTCTAACCCTGAGATAAGTCCCTGAGATGGATGGGAGCAGCACAATTATGGCATCACTGTGCAAGACCAGTAGCCATCTTGGGAAAGGCAAAAGAACTGCAAGTCAAAAAGGTTAGATCCTTACATTAGTAAACATTATGAAATTTGAGGACATTTACGTTCAACACCTAATCAAGCAGATTCTAATCAGGGCTTCCTTGGCTCCATGATGCCAGCATTTAGAACCAGGCAAGCTTTTACATACAATTCACCATATTCTAAAGCTGGCCATAGACGCAAAGATCCGATCATAAGATGATTCCACGATCGGATCTTTGCATCTCCCGACCTGCTCCCGACCTGTCACTAACCTTCAGATCAACTATAAGTAGTAAAAAGCACAGATAGCTGACGTTCTGCCCCTGACAAGGATCGTACGAAAGTTGTACGATTAAAAACTAGTGACGGTCTCCCACTGAAAATCGTACGATCTGCAATAGACGCAAAGATATTATCGCCAGCCGACAAAAATTTTCTAACCTGGCCGATCGACCAAACGACCGATCGGCATGGCACGACAAATGTCGGAGCACTCCACACACGATCCGAAAATCGTACGATAGTCGTACGAATCCTCGATTCGTACGACCAAGTCGTTGCGTCTATGGCCAGCTTAAATGAAGGTAAAGTAGGGCAAATAGAGTAAATTTTTATGGGAGTTCAAAAAACTCTAGAGTCTACATCTAGCATAAGTGATTTAATTGCAGCAAGAAATAAAAGCATTATAGGGAGTTCATTACAATACTGTATTCCTATGATTACACCCTATTGTTTAATATTTTACTGCAGCTTTAATATTGTTGCATTATTTTTGGCAATAGTAGACTTTTGGGTTTCATTTATTTCTATGTTTTTAAAAGTTAAATGCTTTGATTTATGCTACTTAAAGTTTTAGTATCTCATTTGCTCATCTTGAATATTTCCAAGCAGTGGCTTAGTAAATGTTTTTTTAGCCTTTCAGATAAGGTAATCCTATTGAGCGTGTTGGGACACTCACCCTTAATTCACATGCGTGTGTCCCAGCATTCCCATTTGCACCAGAAAGGGGCTTAAAGTCATCCCTTTATATCAACACCTGTCCCATTTTAGCATGGCCTGCCCACCACAGCCAACCATTATGATACTTTTCAGATGATGGCTACCCTAGGTTTATCTAGAGAGCAATCTTCCTCTCACCCCCTGCCTCTCACTCCTCCCAAAAGTCTGCAAAAATTTACCAGACACGTTCAGGGGCGGACCCCTTTGTCAGACATCTTTGACAAAGGGGTTCCTCCCCTGAAAAGTATGTGTAATCTTTTATATGTGTGTAATTCAAGTGTGATGGGTTGATCTTTAGTAAATGCTCATCATTTCTACACTTGCCTTGATGTTCACCTGGTGTATAGTCACACAGAACAGTACCCTGCACACTAGCGTTGTGTGGGTTTATCTACAGGTCAGGTAGGTTCGGACTAACTTCCAAACAACTTTTGCAGGCCATGGGTAGGCATGAGCTGAACTTTTCCATGATCCCCTAGCACCTTACCTTTTAGTGCCCCACTTCCACCTCCAGGTTTTCCATTTTTTAGATTTGTGCCTGCATGCCCTGCTCCTTCTGTGACAAAACTCCCTGGTACTTGTCCTGAAGTCAGAGTCACATGCAGTCATGGATTTGCTCCAGACTCTCATGTTTAACAGAAGGATTTTCTTGATTCTTATAAATTGTTCATTAGTAGTGATGGGCGAATCTCCCGCGTTTCGCTTCGTCAAAAAATTCGTGAATTTCCAGAGAAATTCGTGAATTGGCAAAAAAATTCGCAAAACGAGTCACGCGTCTTTTCATGCGCGTCGCGTAGTTTTCGGCGCGCGTCGCGTCAAGAACGACGCGCGACTCGTTTTTTGGGCAAATTTTTCGGCGGCGAATTTTTGCTGGCGTTTCGCGAATTTATTCGCCAGCGGCGAATCGCGGGAATTCGCCCCTGGCGAATAAATTCGCCCATCACTATTCATTAGAGGTCTCTGCAACCATGTGAGGCTGTAGAATAATTATTAATTTTCAATGATGGTTTGTTTCTATTTAAAGATCATCAATATCAAGATTATCAATATGTTGTATATTATGTTACCATTTTTCTGGTAATATGGCAGTCTGGTATATAGTATGCAGGCCATTTTCTGGTAATTGTTCCTTAGAGCAGATTTCTGAGAATACAACACATTACAGCACAGCTGGCACTCTATACTTCAGGCAGGGTTGTCATCTTTATGCTTTATGTGATGTCGCATCGGCAGGGGGACAGGAAGATTGCGTCAGGGGTGGGGCAATTACTTTTGATGACATCCCTCAAGCTGCAGAATATAACCTGGGCTACTGTATTATACACAGATGATACAAATATTTTATATTGTGAAAGAGGCAGTATCTGTTTATTGGTAGAAAGATTGAATGCCATGGGCACTATTACACTCGAATTTTGGCAAATATTATTGTATATTGTAAAAAAAAAAAAACACTCCTTTTGCAAATGAGCCCTGAGTTAGCTGACTTCTAGACTAGAAGTTTGTTGGACATCACACATGGACACAATTTATTTAGAATAACATAATTGTTCATAGTGAAATGAATAGTGACTATTCTGGTCCATAGGTATTATTGACTGAATGCTCTTTTGCAATCTAGCATAAGTGAGGAGGCATTCAGGTTACAGTTAGAACTAACTGGCAATGAATAAATTACCTGATTCGTGAAATTTTTTAAGTAAAACAATGGGTAGAATACATTTCCAAACAATGCTCTGTATATGGTCTTTTTATAGAAAAAAAATATTTGAAAACTACAAGCATAGCATTTTCATGCTATTTTCGGGCCACATGTTCTCACACAAAAGCTTTCATCCCTCTGTAAAGGCAAGGCCATCATTTTACATTCATAATTCAGTGCTCAGATAAATGCAAAATGCTTATTTGTTCTATGGATAAATATAAATACATGAATTCATAGGACAAATCTAATGCATTGACACCACAAATACAATCAAGAACAAACAACATACACACACATTCAAACGTGCATGAGTTTCTAAGCAAACTAAACTGAAAAGCATGCAGTACAGATCTACAAATCCTCTAAATAAACTGGGAGCAGCATAATGCCAGAGGGGCTGCTATAAGGTCCCATAGAAAGTCAGTATTTAGTGGGCTGGTGGGGACTGTTTGGGCCTCTGTGTGGGCTAATTGGGCCTCTGTGTACCTGAAATGCCAGGGCCTATTTTGACTCTCAGTCCAGGCCTGCTGGGAGGTTTTCCAAATAATCTCTACATAATGGAGCTATGTATGAAAACCCAAGGAGAAAAAAAACTGCAGGTAAAAAAATGTAAATAACTAGTTGGTTGTGTGCAAAGATGAGACTAATGTATTGCATAAAATCCACTCAATAACACACACTATAAATATTCAGCAAATAAATGCTAACACATAACCACAATAATTACATACAATAAAGTGCATAAGTGGGGTTCCAACCTGAGTCGGATAAATCCCAAGGGAAATTCAGCCGATGAGTAGAAATAACAGCAACAGTTCCGTCTGAGTATTTCTCAACAGCTGTCAGTATTTCTGTCCAGGTCACATCAATGGCACATAAATGGACCCCATATGTCCATTTACAAACTAAATTATTAAATTACCCCATAGGTAAAACTGTGCATCCTGCACAGTAGTTTGTAGCATAAAGATATATATGTATCAGCAGTAACTGATATCAGCATTATTATCACTGTTCAATCACAAATATAAGCCTACATTACTTTATAATTAAAGGGATTGAAAATTCAATCCATTATTTTCGAATATGGTTACCCCTGTTTTCAACTCTCTCTGAGTATCTCATGGATATTCTGGGAGAAGTGTGAGTGTGGCGTTACATAACTCTCCTGTCTTCTCTCTTCAAGTGCATGTGCCAGGGCCCAGTCAGTATCATTACAAATGTGATCATGGCCTCTTTCAGAAATCACATACTACCAAGTTAGCAGGGCCATACCCCCGTCACTCCAATGTATGCAAGTATAAACCAATTGGTCACCTTGATGGAGGGCCATTTTAACAAGTAGAAAGTGGTTCCAATGAAAAAAAATGACATGCAAATGCGGAACCACACCCTTGATACACCCAGCCATTTTCAGTTATATCAAAACATTCACCCCAGGACCTTCACCAATTCTCCAACAAGACCTACTCCCTTTGTGATCCACAGTTCTCACTTGAAGGACCCACTGCTGTGAAGACCCTGACTGCAGTACCCCCTAAACGCACTTAAAGGCAGTCCTAGTTGTAATTGTACAAATATGTGTCAATATCAGTTTATCTTGCTAGGATAAAAGTGGAAGACTTGCATGTTTGCTCTGCTTAGAGTGTTGCACTTGAAAACAGCAAGTAACATAACTCAAGCTAATCCATATATGACACTCTAATATCCTCTCAAGCAACCCTCTGGTATACCCTAAAAATGGAATGGTGAGAAAAAACAAATATGAGATTTACATAGTCCTGACAAAGAAGCATTTGCACTGTCATTGATCATGGGTTCTTAAATAGTAATAAATACTGAGCTCATGATTAATAGCATTTCCAAAACTTTGGTTTCAGCACAATAGCTAAACAAGTGTTTGGAAAATGTCTCAAAATGTTATGAGAACTCAGTTTTGTACATTCTCTAAAATATAGGTGGAATAGCTGATATAGTATAATAATTTAAAATTCATGCATTAGTAATAAATGGGAGTCTTAATGAGCCAAAAAAGTCAATGTTTGATATGGGGGGTTTAAAACTTGTATGAAGATATAGCTATATAGCTATAGTAAGGGAAATAAGAACTGTAACACCAGCAAATGACATTCAAAAAGTCAATAAGTGCCTTATAGATATGTCACAGTATCATTTCCTTTATGAATGTTCCAGTGTTATTGAATATGGCATTGCTATGGCAACTGCAGTACAAATTAGGCAACAAAAGAGCAAAGAGCTTTACAAAGGGAAGGAGATACAAATGGAGAATGGTGCAGAGGGAAAAAGCAGCTCTCATCACCAGTATCAACACCTTTGATAATAGAAATCCATAAAGGTGAAGTAGCTTGTAAGTGTTTGCATTAATAGAAATATCTTTATAAAAACTTATACCATTTGTATGCTTTTTTTTAATATGAATATACGGTAGATGACACGTATTCACTCCGACATTGTCTTTTTAATGTATTGAAAAACACACAAAACCATATATCTAAAGTTTATAAAAAAAAACCTGTCTTTGTAAATACATGCACTTACATATACTGGATTACTTATGAGACAGGGGACCAGAGAATGTGCATTGATCAATCCCCCTTCTTTTTCTCTATTGCTGAATACTACTGTATTAAAGATTTTTTATAGTATATGAAAATCCCATTATGTATATAATTATTTAAAGCAGGATGAAACCCATAGCTCACTGTTTAAGTAGTGTGTATGCATTACTGAACAGTAATGACTGCTCCTTTCTTTTCATATGCATTCTATAGTCAACTCCAAAACAATTGCAAGAAGCCCATATCACTTGTAGTGTGATTTTTGAGTGACTGACTGATTGGCCTGGAGGTGAATATTTCATCACTCATCTATAAGAAAAGGTTAGCATTACCACCTGCTCAGTAGATTGCAAAATGTTTTAGCACAAAAAAACATTTTGTGATTGTGACATTTTATTGCATAGACTCGGTATGTTCGCAAAAAAACATTTGTTTGCGAGGAAGACATTGAGGCCTGAAACTGGTCAAAAAGGACATAGCCGTGATTGTTTTTTTTTAGCTAGCATTCCCCATTAGGTTGGATTTACTGTATTTTCACTAGTCTTTGTCTGAAAAACTAACATATTAGGGTTTTCATATTTTTCATTTCATCTTTTTTTTGTACTTTTTATATTTGAACCTTTTAATAAACTACTAGTCATTTGTGATTTAGAAAAAAGAGTTTAATCATAGTTTTAAAAAAAAACCTGTAAAACCACTAACATTTGAAGGTTGAAATGGGCCTCTCAAACTCTGATAATTAGACTTTTTAGATGTGAAAATGTATTGTGTTTCTACAGAAAATGTGTCTTGCATCAAGCTACTAGATATTTGTAAAGCAGCCCATTCACTCCCTATATTGTCTTTTGACTGCTGGACAAAGCCAAAACAACAGCATGGAGGGACAGGATATTATGTTCTTAGAGAAGAAATCGCTCTGCACTTCCACACCACAGTAAAAAGGCCTCACAGGTTCTAAAAATGGTAAATTATAAGAAGCTATTGATGGTCAGAGCCCCCTTATAAAATAAAAAAAAGCTTTGTGCCAAGGCCCCCCTACATTAAAAAAAAAAAACATTGGCATCAGAGCCCCCCATAAAAGTTTTTTTAAAAAACATTGGTGGTCATGGCCCCCCCTTTCAAGTTACAAAGAAAAATGAGGGCCCCAAAGAATATTTAAAAAAAAAAAAAAACATTGGTGGCAGGGGCCCATAGAGTATTAAAATAATACATTGGTGGCCGGGGATTTAGTAAAATAAGAAAAAACCTTGTAGTGTAGAACTGAACCTGAGGCTTCGGGGCTTTAGCTTTGGCTCCTTCAGTGGCTTTGGGTCTTTTCGTGTCTACAGCACTTACAAGTTAAAAAGTAAAATTGGGGCCCCAGAGAATATTTTTTTAAAAACGTTGGTGGCAGGGGCCTATAGAGTATTAAAATAATACATTGGTGGCCAGAGGTTTAATACAATTAAAAAAATCCTTGGTGTTCAGTAGAACTGAACTTGAGGCTTCGGGGCTTTAGCTTTGGCTCCTTTCGTGGCTCCAGGTCTTTTCATGGCTTCAGGACATCAACTTCAGCTCCATTCGTGGCTTTGGGTCTTTTCACTGGTTCGGGGCTTCTTTTCGCGTATTCATCTCTGCTCATGACTTCAGGACTTCAGCTCTTCGGGACTTCGGCTCTTTGGTTCGGCACAACTTTGGCACTGTTGAGGGGGGCCCGGCTATTTCGAAAAGCTGAGCACAGCTGGGCCTGTTTGAGGCTCAGGCCCGATGCCCCTTGAAGCCCTGTTGGGGCACCTGGGAATCTTACATCGTGTCTAGCCCCATGTCAGGTTTCAAAATTAAATCAGTTTGATTTTTTTAAAAAATGATTTCAGTACAGAATTCTGCTAGTGCAACACTATTAACTGATGCGTTTTAAAATAAACATGTTTTCCAGCATCAGGATCCCTTTGCGTAGCATGTAGCCTTTCTATGGTAACATTCTAAATACACTAATTAACTTCATTTACCCATTTGGGAAACATCTGGATCTAAACATCTGGAATAGGAATATTTGAGATATTCAAAGCCATAATGCTGCTGAAGATAAACAACAACAAACTCTCTTGTTTCTATGCGCAGTATCAGAACACAGGGGGAAAAAATCTCATTAGTATAATTATATTTAATTAACTTTCAGTGCATGCATTCCCTGTTGTCTGGATAACAAGTGTGTTTCAGTTTTTCACTTTACATACAATGTTCCTGTAAATACAAGCAATTGTAAGCAGTCATTATACCATAGCTTAGAAAAACATTATTAGGGCAGTTAGAAAAACGTGGTTACCATGGAAACATGATGGACGTCGGTCATGTATTTACTTATTGAAACATATTGAACAAAGCACTAAAGACTAAGAATGTACGAATAATGCCTTACGTTCCCGGTCTTTCATGCTCTATTTCTGCTTTGTGGTTAGCAATGATCAGTTAAAGGAATATGTCAGCACTGTACATTTGTAACTTCCACAATCACAACACTTTATACAAGGACAAGACATAGATACATACAGTATACAGTTAATATGTCACCAAACTTGATGCAGTAACATTTGTATATTGTTAATGGATTATGAACAATGATTGTTACGGATCCTATACCTGTATACACAAAACATGACGCCTTTTTAAGAAATATTAGCAGTTTATACAGAGCACAGAATTACCACAGTAACAATTAAAAGTATTTCTGAAGCACACAAACTATCACAGAATAACATTTATTATGAATTCCCTAAACTGTAGCTCCATATAGTGTGTACACAGATCAGATGAACTCATATAAGTATAATACTGCTGTATGGACTTAGGTTAATGTGAGATATTGTGCTTCTTTCAAAACACCAATAATGACTGTTCCTTATGTCACGGACTATAAGGCATCTTCCTGTGCAAGAAGCAGAATTGACCGTAAATGCACATTTGAGCATTTTCAGGCCCAAGTTCTGCTGTTGTGAGCAGTAACAGATGAATGCTAGTGAATTCAATGACATGAGGTGCTGTTAGTATCAGACAGCACTGACATTTCCTCAACGGGAGTTATTGCTCTGGCAATTAATCACTGCGCTTGACATGAGCCTACAGTTGCAAGACAATGTGGTCACATCTATTATTCTAGAGTTCTAAGGTTTTCCAAAGGTTAAAGGTACAAACGGCGATTTGGAGTGTTTTGTCATCCTAGCATTTTGTAGTTCTATGGGCAGGGGACAAACTGTTTTAAACTGCCACTTCATTAAAGGATAAATATACCCCTGAACACTCTATAAAAATATATTGCATAAAACTCAAGCTCATATGTAAAACCCTAGTTCATATACTGTAAATAACCCTTTTCATAATAATAATATACTTTCTTAAGTAGTGCGTGCCACAGGGTAATCATAAATAGAACATTGCCAAATTAATGGACAAAGTTCTGTCTTTTGCTTCCACACTTCTTCCTGTAAAGGTGGCCATACACGGGCTGATAAAAGCTGCTGAGTCTGCAGTTTATCGGCCCATGAGTGGGGCCCTCCGACAGGCTTCCCCAATCGATATCTGGCCAAAAGTCGGGATTAAAAATCCCGTCGGATCGCGGCCTCATCTGTTTGTTGATGTGGTCCCGCAATCCGACCGCCCGTATCAGCATTATTCTGATCCAATCGTTGGGCCCTAGGGCCCACGGTCGGATCAGCCCAATATCACCGACCTCAAGGCGATGTCGCCAAACGAGCGGATCTCTCCGTGTATGGCCACCTTTACAGTTAGACCTGCAGTATTTCTGGCCAGGTGATCTCTGAGGCAGCACAGAGAACATCATAAAGTGGGGAAGCAGAAGCCATCCATTTGTGGAAGTCATATTGCAATCCTGTTCATGAAAGAGAAAGTGCTGACCAGCAGGCTGCCTTCACTTGCCTAATGAAAATCATAAATAAGCATTGCTACAGGGAATAAATAGAGGGAATGAAATTGCACACACTTTGAAACTCAAAGAAACAAAAACACAAGGAAAAGTACTGAATGATAGAATACTGTGGGGCAAATTTACTATTATTTCCCATAATTAGCTCGACCAAATTCGCAATTCGATAAGTATTTGACTTATCGAATACTTATCAAATTGTTTTGCTCGATATCCAATTTCTCGATGAATTCATACGATCGGATACCGATCGTTCGATTTCACAAAAAAATCGTGAAATTTCCTTCGAGAGTCGTACGATTCGAACGATAGAACGCTCCCATCGTACGAATGGTATTCGAGCAGGACTTAGTCTCTGAAGCCTATGGGGAGCTTCCCATAGGCTTCTACTGCAATTCAGTAGGTTCAATCTGCCGAAGTAGGCAGTCGAATAAATTTAACATTTTGATTCCTTCGAATTCGATCGAACTTCGATCATTTCACGTGAATTTCGTAAATCGGCCCTGTGTGTTTAATAATTAAGGAAAATCAGAGATATATGTTATAAGAAACTGTTGTACGCTGTCATATATAAAGGGTGAATTACAACTAAGTTTAGAAGTGCTCAGGGAAAATAGTGGAAACTAAGAAGCAATTATGTAATAGAGTCATAACATTGGTTTATATTTCATTGTGCTCAATTTAGTGTGTACTTTCAGGTGTAAATGGTCTTATAGTATATAACTCAACAGCATCTGGGTTTTGGTCACAGGACTACTCTTATACGAATACTTTCAATTTGTTGTCCCATACACCATGTGATAAGGGCTCTTACACATGGGCGTTTTCGATCTGCGCTCCCGTGTGTAAGGGCCCTAAGTCTCCTCCATTTTTTTCCTTATGGAAGGTTCATTTCAGCTGCAGCTACAAGGAAGTATAAGGAGCACAATAAATAAAGCAACGTGTGGAATATGTACTACATAGGCGTGTAGAAACTTATGTGTTTTGTATCTACCAATATTCATCATAATTTCAGTAGAAGCAATGTTAATGTATTTAAATTTTACAACAAATTGAGGTTAATTGACAAGGAAACCCATTCATGGAACCTTCATAATTTAGCATTGTGAATCCATCCCTTCTAATAAATATGCACACTTATTTTATCTGATGTCTTATCGGTGCCAGGGTAGGTAACAAGGGGTCATTGAAATAAAAAGTAACAATAAGTACATTATAAGAAATACAATTCACATAAATATAAAATATAATTACAGTACAGATTAGTGCTCAGTATCAAGAAAACAAAAGGCTAGTGGACCCTACCCTGTAGGGCTTACAGTCTAAATGGTAATATTCTTGCCTATGTCTCTGTCTATCAAAGGTTGTTGTCTGCAAGTTTGGATATATGGCTGTATCTGTGCTATAAATCCAGCGGTTCTAGATGCATAGTTGGCCAAAGGGACATAAAGGACATAAACCTTTTAAAACATTTATACAGATGTTCTCTGACTTAACTATAGGGGTCTGTTTCCTCAATATCCAACAAGAACCCATTCCCTTCCCTAGCCGCACTCTTACCTGCGGCAGGGAAGCAGAGCATGTTGGCACTGGGCGGGTAGAGGGTAGATTGTGCATGGGGAGGAGGCTGGGTCTGGGCAGTAGGTGGTTGCCATCTGGACGGGGAGTGGGCAGAGTCCAAGCAGGAAGTGGGAAGCGGGTGAGAGGATGAGGATTGGATTGCGCTGGGCCCCTCTAAATATTTGTTTGCAAGGAGGACTAGTGCACTCTAGTTATGCCACCATCTCTGACTAGAGAGGATGCTTCATGTCCTGATCGTACAGGGCCGCCATTAGAAATCACTGGCCCCATACAACAAAATATATAGAACAAGACAGATTTTTCGTGGGTGTTCCAAAAAGCACACAATTCCCCAAGATGTACATGCTATAGTGGAAACCCATCCAGCAGCTCCGCCATCTTAAATACATTCTAAAATGAGAGAGAAGTCCAAATTGATGAAGGATGGTGCCCTAGTCTATTACCAGTTTAACTTTAAACATGGTAGAACAGAACATAGGGGTGAAGTTTATATTAGGACTTTGCCCCAGACTTATACCATTATACCACTCTTTTCATTTCATGAAGCATCATCAGCTTATGTAAAGTATTTACTAGTAGGTTCTACTTACACATATTGGGCTTGGATGTCATGGTAAAATGTAGCAGGCACTCATGCCCTGTTCAATCACATGCCCTATATTCACTTCCTGGTTAATGTAGATGCCTCCCTTGTACCTTAAACCTCTATTTGCTCTGTTGCTCATTCACATTGCTGGATACAACACTCACTCTAGGACCAAATATATTAGGCCATAAATCGTAAGTGAGCCCTAAAATATTATAACTAACTTTATACGACTTTAGAGACATCCGAAAACCACAAAATCTTCGGATTTTTGAATGAAACCCCAGCACAGATCAGAATATCAAAGGGATTTCTGCCATTGTAGAACATGTACTGTAGTTCGTAGCGCTACAAAATATGTTGGCACTATAGAAATACATGTTGATAAATAATAATGAAGTTGGCAGGTCTGAGCTGGAGTACTTCTTTTTTATTCTGACTTTTAGCAGTATCTGGGTTTTTTCTACGAGAAAATGGTGTTTTCCACTTTAAAAGAATGACCAGAAAAAAACGTACTTTAAAAAAATAACCCACATACTGTATAATAATAGAGGTATGAGATCCCTTATCCACAAACTCATTACACATAAAGTTCTGAATTATGGGAAGGCCATCTCCGATAACACCCATTTTAAAGCAAATAATTCTAAAAGTATTCCTTTTTTCTCTGTAATAATAAAAAAGTATCTTGTACTTGATGGTAACTAAGCTTCATGTATCTATATTGATGGCAAAACAATCCTGTTGGGTTTATTTAATATTTAAATGTTTTTCTCAGCAGACAAGTTATGGTGATCCAACTTACAGAAATATCCCTTATCCAGAAAACACCAGGTCACAAGCATTCCAGATAATATACTTTAATTTAAAAATATGTACTGTTTTTTATAAGAAACCTGACTGTATTCAGTGAAATTCTCACTTTACATTCTCCATTTACTGCTGTGGATAGGAATTTGTATTGGATTTTAGGGACAAAGATCATGGAACCAGATTTAAACAGAGAAACTGGGATTTGGAGGATTATTTTCCTGCAGCTACTGGTTCTGCAGAGTTGGAGAAAGTTTGTATTAAAACTAAAACATTTTTTGCACTAAACAAAAACTATAAAATCCACATTATATTACACAACATCACAGGACCCAGTGCAGTCTGTATATTCTGATTATTAATCAGTCTTGTTGTATCGGCTTCTGGCAGATATTATTTAACTTGTGCTGTTTTGATCATTTATAACGATCCCTAAGCAGCCCAGATCACACTGAGCATGTGTACAGTCTTGGTCCTGCAAAGATGTTTAACAAAGTTGCAAGATGACAGCCCCCTGTGGCCAACTTTGAAAGCATAAATCATTTGTTTGATTAGGCTTGTGGTGGAATACATTTATGTTTATATTTAGTATACAAAATTCCAAACTGGAGGTGAACTAGAAGCTAAATAATTAAAATACTACAAATAATAAAAAATGAAGATCAACAGCAAATTGTCTCTGGATATCACTCTATAGAATGCTAATAATTAAGTTTAAAGTGACCAACCCCTTTAAGCACAGATAATGACTGATGAGGAACTAACACATATTAAAGGATGGATTTATAGCTAATAGTTTCTCTTTAATATTATTACATGTTTTTGTCACAATGGACTTCTATACACTATAATGGAGAAACAGCAGGCAGTCACAGATTCCATGGGCAGGTAAAGTAAATAAACTGCAAATGTATTTTTGGAAAATAACAGACATAACGTAGCCTTATGCATTTTGTGCACTAGGCACTTAATCATAGCCTAGGTTTTATAGGCTTTATATCCTAATCCTGTTGAAAAAAGAAAGGGCTATTGGGTTCAACATTTTAGCTAATATAGCTAATTGGCAATATATTGCACCAGTGCAGTTATCTATATGTTTATTTTGATACAGTACTGCACTGTAAGTTACTAATAGACCTCAAATTTGGTTTCTTACATTTTAGTGAAGAATCTCAGGAGTTTGCTCTTAGACAAATGCTTTTTAATGTATTCAGCTGCTAGAAAAAAAGAAATAAAACCCAATAGTTCCATCCCAGCACCTACCAAAAAAATCTCACAAAAATTTCAGTTGCTAGCATTATCATTCAATTTGTCAATGTCATAACAAACAGACATAAAGATTATTTATCCAGATGTATAACTCTAGGCAAGTGTTTTCACTTTCAGCAAGCTCCAATATGTTATAGATGTGAATGTACTGTTACAGAATGCAAAACATTGATGTTTAGATATTAACCTTTGGTACTGTTTCAAAATCATCTGCTCGCTTATAATTACAGTGGTTGTATGCGCAGGCAGCACAGTCAAAACTCTGATACAGCTCATTATTCTTTCTCTAACTCCACTGCCTCCCATGTACCGTAGCTTACTTCAGTTGTGAATACAATTTTCCAGGATGTGGGCAAGCACAAAGACTGATATTTCACAGTTTAAGAAATGAAGGGTTGCTAAAGCAAAGTTTCATCCCATTTAACTCACAATTATGTAGTATATTACATTTAATCAAGTGGTGATTGAAAAAGCCTTCTAAAACCCAAGATGGATTATTTTCAGTAAAACTGTGGCACGTGAATGAATAAAAGGATGATGGTGTAGGTAAGTTGTAATATATAGGTTGCACTTCTGGTAGTGCAGTGCTTCATAAGGGATGTGACCCATTAACCTAGTCTAAAGGGCAAGGAAAGGCAAAGAAATAAAATCCCATTTATACTTTCTTTAATCTCCAATATATTTTAATTAAAAAATGTGTACCGTTTTTATAAGAAACCTGACTGTATGCAGTGAAATCCTCCCTTCGTTTAGTGCTGTGGATAGGAATTGTCAGACGGTTCCTAACTTCTGGAAGGGAAACAATCATACCTATGAACAGCAGGCGGAACACCTGCCTTACTTACCAGCCATGCAGAACTCAAGCAGCTTTGTTTTTTGATCATTTATGACGATCCCTAAGAAGCCCAGACCACACTGAGCATGTGTATGTAGTCTAGTCTTGCAAAGATGTATAGCAAAGTTACAAGATGACAGCCTCCTGTGGCCACGTTTGAAAGCATAAATCATTTGTTTGATTCGGCTTGTGGTGCAGTAAGTTCATGTTTATGTTTAGTGTACAAAATACAGTATTTCTAGCCCTATTCTATTTTAGACTTTCCTTGCCCTTTAAGTTAGCCATGCACTGATTTAGCGGATCATTATTGAAGTTGCTGTAATTAAGCGGGTCAGTGACACAAAACAAGATAACAGGAGACATTAGTTTAAACACTCACCACATAGATAAGGTGGTCCAGGTGCCCTGGGCTTGAACCCTCAGATTGGGGGTGGATAAACAAAAAACAAGGGGTATCCAGGCACTCAAGAACTCCACAAGGGTCATATATTTAAAAAAATCTCCAATGGCTTAACTCATTTCGTTCCGCCAAGGTCATGAGCCCATAACTAAGTGCAACAAACAAGAAAAAGTTGTGCTCACCACTAATTTTTAAAACCATTAGGCGGGGGTGCAATGAGGCTGTGACCACAAAATACATATAGACAAATACAAGAGGTCCTCTGCACTCAGCCCATTATCAATATATTTAAGACATTGAGACATTCTGTGCATACAGCTACTAAAAAATGCCTTACCCTTTAAACAACAGGGATTGTTTGTCCATATATTGCAATATATTTAAGCTGGCCAACTACGTCAAAGTCATCCCATATCTGGCCAGTCCTACGCTCAATTTTCATCTGATTTATTAAGAATTCCACTACTTCATTAAACATTTTACAAAGGGACTAAGTTTTACCTGCAACTTACTTGCTGCTCCCATAACTAAGTGCCCTGGGAGGTACGAAATTAGTAGGGCCACAGGAGGTATTGATCTTTTGATGTAGTTTGGAATCATTCTTCTTTCCTGGCCACTTCATGTCAGCAATACTATGGGTACTCTCCTGCCCCCATACCCCAGTTAGCATCGTACCTCCCAACAAAAAACAATAAAGAACCCAAACCCCTAATAATTTGTTGTATTTCTTTGTCCTCATTCAGGTTCAGCGTCTTTATGGGTATCTGTATGATGCCATTTCTTTTGGCAGTTTTTTTTTCAGCTGGCGATCATAAGGATGTATTAGTTCCTATTCAGGTACCTGTCTTGCCTAAGTTTGGATTTAATATTCTCTTGATTGCCTTCTACTGTGATCTTAGAGCCTTGGATTCAGCTGCCCTCTTGGTATGTCCCTTTGTAGTACTTATTCTTTTTAATTTATTCCTCAATACGGATATTGTATCTAGGAGGGGACTGTTACTTCTGGACAGGAAGTACATATTTTCTCTCTCTGTTGTTGCTTACTTTTAGCTTGCCTGCCTCATGGTGGATTCCACACAAAGTAAAAGAAAGAAGTTTGGTTCATCTGAAGTTTGTGCCGGCTGCTTTGATGCTCCATTACCAGGGGGAAAGTTTTTGCATATTGCTCGAGAGAAGATTCTGTTTCTTCGGAGTCCTTGGAGGATGAAAGATTTTTACAAGGTCCACTTCTGATATTTTTTTGAGGAAGCGGATTCTGAACCTACAGCTTTTGGCTGCTCTTTGGTTCCTCCTTTATTAAGGTGAATTAATTCTGGGTGTATAAAAGACAACAGAATATCAGAAATGAACGATCCATGGCCTCTGCCTATGAGGGAAAATCTGTTGACCCAAGGACCTGCATCACATCCAGACCCACAGGGTTTTTTCTTTGATGGCATGGAGACTGAAGGCAAGAGACTTTTAACCTTAGGTTCTCAATTGGTTGTTGCTATGCTGCTGAAAGCAAGAATGCACTCAAACTCGATTACATTACTAAACTTGGGAGAAGTTTCTGCTGTGGCAGAGGGAGAGGGAAACTCCAATTTTTCACCATCTCTACTTCAGGTTCTGGAATTCCTGAAGGATGGGTTGAGTAAAGGGTTGCAATACAAATTCGCAGAAAAAACGAGTCGCGCAACTTTTTTTGACGCGACGCGGTCGCGTCGTTTCTGACGCGACGCGGTCGCGTCATTTTTGACGCGACGCGCGTCAAAAGCGTCCCGCGACTCGTTTCGCGAATTTTTCGCCGATTCGCGAATTTCGCTAGAAATTCGCGAATTTTTCGGCGAAGCGAATCTCGGGAGATTCGCCCATCACTACAGAGGATCCCAACATTTCCACAAAACTCCAGAAGCTGGATCCAGTTGGAATGTTGAAGCAACATCTGCTAATGACTCGGCCATTCTGAAAGAATAAAATACTGCTTATCTTACCAGTAGGCCCTCAGAAAGGGGAACGTCAGGCAAAGTCCACAATTGCTAGGTGGATTTTTAATCCAGAAATCCTACAATCTCCAGGGTAAGCAAGCTCCAACAGGCCTAAAACTCATTCAAGGTGGGCTGTGGGTACCTCCTGGGCAGCAAAAACTGATGTTTTGGAATCAACTATTTATGATATTGCAGCATAGTCTTCTGCCAGAATCTAATTTAAGTTCTATCATTTGAAAACCTTCTCACCATGCGTTTTCTTCTGCCGTTTTACAGTTTCTTTCTGTTGATTAAAATTATTTCTTCCCTCCCTCTTGTTGCTCTTTGCTTGGGTATTTCCAGTAGTATTGCTGACATGAAGTGGCCAGGAAAAAGGAAAATTCCACTTTTTATGTCAGCTGACATGACTTGGACTAAGTTATTAGACAACGTAGTAAGGACGGGTTGATGCGAACTGGGGTATGGGGGGGGGGGGGGGGGGGGGGGGGGCGAGGGAAATACCTGTAATATAGCTGACATGAAAAGGGGCCAGAAAAAAATTGAATGGTAAGTATGATAGGACATTTTTCCCCCTGATATTTTGCAGCCCTTATGAAGCGCTTGCAATTTACAAAGTAAAATGTAGAATGAAGCAATAGAATGTTAATGAATCAGATGCAGTTTGAGAGTAGGACTGGCCAGATATGGGAAGATTTAGCAATATATGGTCAAACAATCCCTGTTGTTTAAAGGGTAAAGTATTTTTAGTTGATGTATGCACAAAATGTCTCAATGTCTTAAATATATTTCAGAGAGCTCATTCAAAGAAAACATATAAAAGAGCTCATTCAAATGGGAAATACAAAATCGGATACAAATCATTTGAAAAGGAGTCACTGAATCTATAAATGAGGCACAGAACACTACATTTTGTATAGAAGAACATGGTGCATTTCAATAGCTGGATTCATGGATTTTGTTATTATCTTTTGATCTTGTAATGATGTCAGTTATTACTTGACTATCAGATATATGACAGGCAAAAGAATTGTGTCGCTGTGGGTGCCATGATTGCAAATCCACAGCTTTCCTGACAATACAGAAAAGTGCCGTAAAAACTGACACCCCTGACAATATCTTGCAGCAGAGAAGGAGATCGTTACGGCAGATTTATGAAAGTTCTTTATATTCTCAGACTTATGTTAGTACCCAATTTAATCCTCAGCTTAAGTCTACAACCAAACCAGAATTGTGACCATAACATTCAGTTTATATACATAGTCTCTCTGCTAAAATGGTGCCAACATGTTAATGCTGTAACACAGGATGAATTGGGAAAGAAATGGTGACTTTTTAATATGCTGTGGTTATGATTTTATAAGACACTGTGGCCTGAAACCAGAAAGGGTCACTAGTGCTACTAGCAGAATTAGATATTATTGACCACTACTTCTAAGAATTTGTCATGCATTTTACAGACAAGGCAGCATTTTCCCAGAATTCCAGTATCAACCTGTTAGCTGGAAACGTTTGTAATTGTCACTTGCTATGGTTTAGTACTGCTATTAAATGGGTATTTTCTTGTTTGCCCTGCCTTTGACATTATTCAGCCAGTACAAGAGAATTAGCAAGCAGGTACAGAGAGCCGTTCAAGCCTTGGACCTAATGGGTTCTCAAGGGAAGGTGTAATACAGAATTTTTAGGATGCTGAAAAATAGGTTGCAGAAGAAGAAAACAAATAATTAAAAAGAAAATGCAGACCAAATGAAAATGTGGACATTATATAACATATAAGTGAACTTCCCCTTTAAGTGGTGTTTATTTGAATAAACTCTGTCAATTAAAGTATGGTAGCTCAGTTAGAACAATTCTATATAGGTAGCACAACTTTAGCTTAACATACTGCAGTGGTTAAGCAACTTAACTTCAGTCATCCAATGCAACTTTGCAGCAATTCCTTAGACCTATATTTATTAAGCCATACCTCCCAACATTTTGGAAATAAAAAGAGACAATAAAGTTGCAGCGCTCAGCATGGCAATTTTGGCCACACCTGTTTTGTGGCCACACCCCCTAATTACCATGCTCATTTTACAAAATATGGCAGGTTATGAAAGTTTGACCATATTTCTGTGGGTTTTTTTTCCAGTTATTACAGTTTTGCTAAAGAAGGTGAATTGCCCTTTAAGATGTGAGTTTCCCAAGATACCTGTTATCTTATATTTCACATAACTGGTACTGCTGATATTCTGAGAATATAACTGCAGCAGCACTTTAATCTAAGACCCAAGGAATGGTTAGTGATATGCTAGGTCCTAAATATCCTCTGTATGTTTTGCTTCTGAAACATCTACACTAGGATCTGGTCCATGTCTAACAAGTCCTTCTACTCAGTTTCCATTTAAACTTGCTACCTGCTCTTTTCCAATGCTGACACTACCCAAGCCTCTGGACATCAATCCTCCTCATGAAGGGGAACTAACAAAATGAATAAATGCTCCCAAAGCCCTTTATATTATCTTGAGAATCACTTGAGAATTCAGTGCCACTGAGACTGAAACCCACCTACATGGTCTGACATCATCTGGTGAGGGTACAGTATCCCTCCCATTCATGTATGCTGAAGCCTTTATCTACTAAAGGCAATAATGCTGCCTGAGCTCGGTGATGGCTCAGCTTCTGCTGAGCAGGTACAATGAAAAAATCATTTTTAATTTCAGTACTAAAAGGTCCAAAAGCAATATATGACTGAATTCACAGTAAAGTCCTTAAAATAAAACAAAATAAAAACTTGCATAAAAGAATGTCCTGCCACTACAAGCCTGCAGTTATTATTGTTTCATAAGCCTGATAATTCAAAGTGCTTTTTCAAGAACAGTTTTGTTTCAACAAAGGGAAATGATTAGAAATACTTTAATACATTAGTGCTCCTTTACTCGATTTTCAAGCTAATGATTAAGAGTCAAGGTTGAGAGGCAGTTCTGCAGTCACATAATTATTCCCTTCATCATTTAGTCTGAGAGAGTGTGCACATTTCCTTATTGTATAATTTTGATTGTTTGCTGCTGCACACTTCATTACTTCTCAAAATTATCAGAAAAAAATATCAAAAGATGTAATATCTGACCCTGTGTTGCATATCATGTTTACCCTTCCTTATATATTTCCTGCTGTAGACTTACAGTAGAATCTGTTATTAAAACTGGCCATAGACATAAAAAAAAAGATCCAGTGGTTATCGTGAGACCACGATTGTCTCAAGACGATCGTTTAAATGTCTGATGTGTCCATCAACTAAAAAGACCATTTCAGGCGATATTGCAGCAAAACTGAAGGATCGCAGCCTGCTTGGCCCTGCAAACATAGGTAGATTGCATGGGGACCTATATAGATTTTCTAACCTGGCCGATCAATCATCAGACCAATGTCGGACGAAAAATCATAAGATGTACGATCATTTGAATCCCACTAACCGCACGATAATTTGACAGATTGATTGGAGTTCGCTAAGGCAAGCCTGTCAGCATTCTTGACAAAGGGGTTTTCACCGCAAAAAAAAAAAAAAAAAGCACTCTGCAATAAAACTAACATGGGCTGGCCCTACCAATATTTCCCCTGTGTACCACTGAATTGTTTTTTATTCCTGCTGGATTAAGAGGTTGCCAAATGCTCTTCACCTGTGCACGAGGTAATTGTTTGTAGCAACATCTACTTCCTACCACATTGTCACACCTAACTAAGTAAGTAAGTAACACGTAAGCTCATATTATGAACACTTTATGAATAAGTACATTACTTTTTCCTTAGTTCACACGGTTTCTGGCAGCCTTGCGGATCTGATAGATAAACAGTTTTTATTCATATAGGTTATTATATCAAGTGTGCAATATGGTAGTACATCCTGTTTGACAAACTCATGAATTGCACACCAGCTTTAATATGAAGGCACAAACGAGCACCGGCATCAATACATAAATCACCTTAGTTCCCTTATCCTCTGGAAGTGTCACCAATGGTATTAGCACCACCCTTGTTGTAAAATCATGCTGGGCACCAGTATTTGACCCAGTTCTCCCAGAGCGGCACCATAACTGATTGCCTGGCAGACTCCAGTCCACTCTTGAATCAGCATCCTATGAACCAAAAGCTAATGGTTTCCCCAGTCAATAACAAAATTTGGCTCAGTTATTAATTAGGAAAGCTACAATATTCTGTTGATGAGAAATGTGGTTTTCATCAGCAAATTCCACTATAAGATCCAGTAGCCCATGTAGTACTTTCATTTTTACATGAATTCTACTGAATATTTCAGCCATTCACAATCCGATTGGTGCAGTAATGTTTTTGAGACTTCCAGCTATTTCTTTTATACTCGAGAAGAAAAAAAACCCATAAAGCTTGTGTTTTAAACTCTCTTTCTCTGTATTTTAGTTTACACATTCATAGGGACCACAAATGTTTAATTGCCCAACTGCAGTGCCATTAACATTTAGAACAGACCTCATTTTTCATTTTTTTGTGTCCCACATCACTGATCATTGAATGTTATTGAATGGCTGCACTTTCCACTCAGGTACGCTATCATATATGCCTTTAGTTTGTGCCATTAGCTCTGCCATCCTATGGGACTTTGTCTCTTTCCAGTGAGTATTAGTAGTATATTATGTTGCTGTAACAATAATAATGACAAGCTTTTGTGTTTTGTAGTGACATTATCAAAAAGCTTACTATCAGAACATTCTATGAGTTCAAATGCAGGTTTGACCATAATTTCATTTATTAATGTCTTCATATCTAAGCAGAAGTCCTGGGTTGAACATGACTATATAACATATAGAAAGGTTCCATCTTCACTACTTCCCCTCCAGCATAACTTTAATGTTTCTGTAAAGATCTTACTAAGTTTCTCTAGGGTATGCTATGAATAGAACAATATTTCATGAGCACTTTTTCTTTGTCTAACATGTCTGTTTTCTGATATTTTCCCATAGGTCTTGCTATTCTATACCTAGTTACTTTTTCTATATTTCTGTCTACCTTTTCATCATATATTTATGTTACTTTAAAGGATGTGTTATCTTTAGTAATAGAATGTTACATATCCTTTTGTGACAGGCACATTTTTAATGTCTGATAAAATTGTTGAAAATGTACTAGCATTCACTGTCCCTGAAACATTGAGTGATTTGGATACAGTCATAATGCTAAAAATATTAGGGAGTTTATACTTTGCACAAATGTAATAGTGTCTAATTAGTCTATAATGGTGTGTATTTTAAACAGTGACTTTAGTGGGCCAGGAAATTGTTTGATATTCTTGGGGACAAGATTAAAATGCAGGCATGTAGTAGTCACTGGGGGGGGGGGCATGGAATATATAGTCCACTGCATAGAAAGCTTCCCTCCCCAGTCACCTTGTAATTCACCGCTCCAGGCAGACACGCAAGTAAGCAGGCAGTGTTATGTACTGCACACCGTACCTTTCCAAAGTGTCATCGGCATCCAGAACCAATGCTATGCTCCCTGGTCTCAGCTCTTGCTCCTGCCTATAACAGCCGCCTTTCACCTTGGGAGGAGCCCTTGGCTAATTGGATGCCGCCAGGTCTTATCAAGGAGATGAGCCAAGCTAAAGGTTCTGGACGAGCAAATGGACACAATCTTCTTTTTGGGCAGAAGGTCTCAGTTTAGGGAATGGACAGAAAGTGTAGTCAAAACCAGTCTGGGTCAGTGTAGGCAGAATATGGAGTCAAACATGCAGAGGTCAAAGCCGGGAGATCAATCAAGAAGAGTCAAGCAGGCACAGGTCGGATTACAGATTTCAGAATAGTCGGTTTACCAAGCAGGCAGCCTCAAGTTATTATAGCAACTTACCTCAAACCCAGGGCCGGTGCTCCTATCAGGAGAAATCTGCACCGGCCCGAGGTATAGAAGCGAGCACCACTCAGAGATCAACACTTCCGTCTTCGCGCTGCTGCACATTTCCCAAGACTGACGCATGCGCATTTGAATGGAAAAGCAAATTTTAAAGTTAAACTTCGGCTTTTCGTTCTAATGCACATGCGCATCTGCGTGAAGACAGAAGTAAGATCTCTGCGTGGTGCTTGCTATAACCTGGGGCCTTTGCAGACTTCTCCTGATAGGGGCACTGGCCCTGGGTTTGAGGTACGTCGCTATAATCACTTGAGGGTGCCTAAAATTTGGGACCCCCAAGTGTAGCACAGGGGGGTTGTATTCTTCTTTAACGACAAGCTTGGCTGCTGGATCTGGAATTTTCTAAAAGAGATCAGTTGCTGTCGTCTGTATGCAAAGAGGAAGAAGAAGACATCTTTTTCTGCAGATTTACTCTATGTTCAGGAGTTAGAGGCAGGCAGCAGAGTGAATTAATTATCTACAGATTATCTAATTATCTAAGTATGAAAATTAGAATGCAAAGGTTGATATATGTAAGTGTGCATGTGTCTATATACAAACTCACATTATATTTGTGCCATGATTTTCAGATTCTTAAATAGATTGTATTTTATCTTTAGCGTTCCATAAGGAAATACAAGCCGAGTAGATGCTGACATTTATCTAAGCCTAGCAGCAAAACAGAGGCAGGTTATTACATTCTGTAAGGAAAGCAAGGATCACATAATCTAAGTGACTGCAATCATTTATTTAAATTGATTTCTCTGTAGCTGTGATGTAGCAGATGGATGACTAAGGGTATCTTCAAGAACAACTTGACCCATAAAATCTTAACAACGGTGATAAATATGTATCCAAAAATGAAACAAAAGACTAGATTATTGCATAGTTTTGCGGCGCTTCCACCCATTTCTTGCTCGGTTATATCCTTACATGGTTCTTAGAGACTAGAAAGGTGAATTTAGTGCCCTCTGGTGGAATTTCATGAAATGAAATCCCATTGCAGTAATTATGTGTATAATTAGATGATCTTTTAATCAATGCAATGCATACTTCATGGCATAAATAATGAAAATAAAGTGTGCCATTGGTGTGCAGAGGTTGTCCTATGAGTGACCACAGGTTTAACTGAATCAAAGGTGAACTGTATTATGAAAATGCTCTGGCGGGTTTAACAACATACATAACATATTTTGTGATCATTTCCTGAAAGTGCTTGCTCATAATACATTGCCTCTTCTGAGCCACAGACATTAATATGTGTAAAATTAGCCTTTTGGTTTGTAAAAAAATTAAAGTTTTTTAAAGTTTTTACCATGCTGTGTTTCCAAATCTTCATGTCAACCTGTGTACACACATCTGCCCACCGGTTGACTTAGTAATACAACTATCCTGAAATAAAAGGGGACATTATTATTATTATTACATATTTACCAAACGCTGTCAAAAATATATTTATACCTAGAAATATGTATATATACAGATGCAGCCACTGGGATTGGTGAGTTAAATACGTCGTGACTCAGGGCTAATTGAAGAAACTGTGTTATCTAAAGTTATCTTAACTCATTTAATGCATTTAACCTTTTCATTAGCATACCAAAGCACCATTGTTTTCAATGGTGAACTCTTTAATTGGATGGGATGCTGTGGCACAATATTCTTGTTAAGTGGGATAAATGGGATAAATGAGTTAAGTTTTTCTTTGTCAAATGTACAATCCAAAGTGGCTTCATCTGTATGTATATATATATATATATATATATATATATATACATATACATATATATATATATATATATACATACAATCTGCGGAAGAGTCGGCACTCTCGATAAGAAGCACAAAATTGCCTGGGTGCAGTGTCGAAAAATTAAATATCAATATCACAAAAGTAAGGTCCGCACTCTCAGGACTTAAAAAATAAAACAGAATTTATTCACATGAATGACTAACGTTTCGGCCTCCTCCAAGGCCTTTCTCAAAGTACAAACAAAGACAACAAAAATGCTTTAAATACATGATATGGTGGGAAAATTAGTCAGTTTGGAGCTGACGTATCTGTTTCATCATCAGCCTGCGTTAAATAATTAACCAACACATTCTAGCCATACTAACATTCAATTACTAAATATATGTAACTACAATTTATAAAAACTACACCTCCCCTACGTACACTGTTAAAATAGTTAAAAACATGATACTATGTAACATTGTACTGCTCTAAGTAGCCATTTACTAGTTCCTTATTCACAGCTGCTTTCTATATTGTGTGTGCTGCACATAGTATCATACATATATATATATATATATACATATATATATAAAGTTCCTTCACAGCATAACTGCTTTTGGAGTGCTCTGTTCAAACCATTGTTTGTTTTATGGTCCAACACCCCTACTACAGTCTGACACCTCCCATAGAAAAGTGGTACAGTCTAAAACCCCAAAGAAAAAGTGGTATGGTCCAACACCCCTTCAAGAAGAGTTGCACAGTTCAATACCCCTCTCAAGAAAAGAGGTATAGTATGACACATACCCAAGGAAACAAGTGGTACAGCTCTCCTTATAACTTCCTATAAAAAGTGGTACAGTCCAACACCCCCTGCTCCCTAACAGTTCAAAGATCAAAATATAGGCTGCTGCTGGTTTTAGGGATCTGAATGCCAATCCCTTCCTTCTACTTTTCCCTTATTTCTTTTAGTACTGCTCTTTCTCTAACTCCAACCAGGGTTTTGTGGAAGTTTAAAACAAACAGGTTTTTTCTTACCATCATTCTAGTCTTTGAGAGGAGTGTGTGAGACGAAACATTGTGAGTGTTATGAGATAGTGATCAGACAAGGGAAATGAGTGTTACAATTCAAAAACTCCCTTTAGAAATGGTACAGTCTGACACCCCCTCAAGATAAGTGTTATGATTCAAAAACCCCCAAGTAAAAAGTATTATGGCCGACATCCCCATCAGGAATAGTGGTAAAGTCCAACACCACCCTCAATAAAATTGGTATGGCCTGACACTCCCCTCAAGAAAAGTGGTACAGTCCAACCCCCTCCCACAAGAAATAAGTAGTATGTTCTGACACTACCTACAGAAAGGTGGCACAGTCCAAAACTTTTCTTGGGGTTGTCATACCATACCAGTTTCCATTTTCTTTGGGGATTGTCAGACCACACCACTTTTTTTAGGGGGTTGTCCAAACATACCACTTTTCTTGAGGGGGTGCAGACCATACGACTTTTCTTTTGGGGATTGTTGGGGGTCGAAAATTTCGAACCTTACCACTTCTCTATAGGGAGTATTTCATTCAAGTAATTTTTTTCTTGGGGTGTGTTGAACCATATGACTTTTCAACCAAAAAAGTAGTGCTTTAAACCAACACAGGTTCAGTTAGTAGTACTACTACTGGGACACTGTGTTAGCAGACTGGGGTGTAGGGGACACTTTGGAAAGGATTTTTTATTTAATTTTGAAATCTGAAATGGGGCTAGTTTCCCAGTTGCTCCCAGTCATGTGACTTGTGCTCTGATAAACAGTTACTCTTTACTGCTGCGCTGCAAGTTGGAATTATATCACCACCAGCCTAACAATGCAACAATGGGAAGGTAACCAATAACAGCTCCTTGGTACATATGAGAATAGCACTCAATAGTAAAAATCCATGTCCCTATGCAACTCCTTCAGTTACATTGAGTATAAGAAACAATTGCCTGCCTGAAAGTGCTGGCTCTTTCTGAAAGCAAAGGATCAGGCAAAATGACCTGAGATTGCTGCATACACACCAATATTACAACTAAAAAAAACACTTGGGTTAGGAATAAAATTGTACATGGTAAAGTGAACCATTTGCAGTGTAAACAGTGTACTTTAGAAATAAAAGCTATGCCATAAAAATCATGACAGTATACCTTTACTACAGAATACAGGGTGTCAATTTGGAACTGTTACTTCCCTTCTGAGACATTAAAAGACCTATAATATGATGCCATGTGTGCAGAATAGAAAATAACAGGTTGACAGAAAAAAGTAATTATCAATTTTCTGCGTGACTTTTTTTTCCATAATTTCCATACTTCACAAACATATTATTGTTCTTCATGCAGCACTGTGAAGGAAATTTTGTATTTGTGGAAGTATAAAACAAACAGTTTTTTCCTACCATCATTCTAGTGTTTGGGATTGAGTTTGTAGATGCATTCTGGCAAGAGGAAAAGTTGAGTGTTAGGAGACAGGGTAAATGAGTGTTACAACTCAAAAATCCCCTTTAGAAAATGGTACAGTCTGACACCCCCTCAAGATAAGTGTTATGATTCAAAACCCTCCCAAGTAAAAAGTGATATGGCCCCACATCCCTGGTACAGTTCAACACCAGCCTCAATAAAAGTGGGACAGTCCGACCCCGCCAAGAAAAATGGTATGTTCCAACACTCCCTATAAAGTGGTACAGTCCAATACTTTTCTTGGGGTTGTCATTAGTGATGGGCGAATCTGTGGCGTTCCGCTTCGCTGAAAAATTTGCTTATATTGACGTGCGTCAGAATAGTTTTGACGCACAGTGCAATGTGATAAAACTGCCATGTGAAATGCATACCCCCGACGGTCCCTTTTTTCGAGGGACATTCCCTCTTTTGATAGCGCAACCTGCAGTGCCTCATTTCATTTGTATCTTTTCTCTGCACGGAATAGCCAGAAAAAGAAAGAAGTTTCTAACTTAATTGGCTTTTGGCAGAGAGCCTAGAAGAACAGCTAAAGTGCAAAAAAGATGCTTTTTAACAATTTTGATATAATAAAATAAGTAATTGATTGCATTTGTAACAGTTTAGATAAAGAGAAATATTTTCAAACTTTCATAACCTGCCAAATTTGGTAAAACAAACATGTTAATTAGTGGGTGTGGCCATAAAAAATGGGTGTGGTCAAAATGTTGCAGCGCTACGTATGGAAAAAAAATTCTGTCCCTCTTTTTACTAATGGTGGGAGGTATGGAAATGTGAAAAAAAATTGTAAAAAATGGCATCTTTTGCTTTGTGTGTGAATGTGCTGAATAGCATTGGAGTCAATGAGAAGAGCAATTTACACGCGTTTCACTTAGTATACACACATGCCCTGCATTGTTAGTGGACTCTTATCTATTCAAAAGAAAAAAAGGCCTCCCATTTTGCCAGCTTCTTAAAAAGATCTGTGATTATTATTTAAAATATTGAAAAATTAAAAAGGCATATTTTAATATATATTCATTTATTTTTAAAAATAGTATTCACTGCACAGAATGTGGTGTTTTGAAGCGAAGCGATGAACTCGGCGCGCGACGAAACGAGACCCGCGGTGAAACAAAGCACACAGCAAATTTTTTAGTGAGCGTTTCACCGAAACTTTCGCCATCGGCGAATGTCGGAAATTCGCCTAGGGCCCATCACTAGTTGTCATACTATACCAGTTTCCTTTAGTAAATATTTGACCATACCACTTTTCTTGAGGGGGTGTTGGACCTTACCACTTTTCTTGGGGGGTGTAGGAACGCACCACTCTTCTTGAGGGGGTGTCAGACTGTACCACTTTTCTTGTTGGAGTGTCGAACCGCACAACTTTTCTTGAGGGGGTGTCGGAACGTAATACTTTTCTTGAGGTGGTGTGTATAGAGGTGGGACAGGGAAAACATTTTGTGCTTCCTTGTTTTGTGACAAAAAGTCACATGATTACCCTCCCTGCCACTAATTTGCATATGTACATTAAGATTCGTATTTGGTTCGTCCAGGTAAAAGGATTCGGCCAAATCCAGCTGAAAAAGGCCAAATCCTGGATTCAGTACATCCCTAACTAAGCATGCACAGGCCTGGATTTGGTGGGCAGGCGCCCACATACCCTTTCCAGTGCAAGCACACATGCGTACATTTCAGGAAGCAGCTGGGCAGTCCCTAATACTTTGCCGCCCTAGGCCTGGGCCTCGCCACAAATCAGGGCCGGAGCATGCATTGTTAAAACCAGTGTTTTGCTTCAGAAATACTACTATAGTTTATACAAACAAGCTGCTGTGTAGCCATGAGGGCAGCCATTCAAGCACAGGACACATAGTAGATAACAGAAAAGTATGATGCATACCATCATATACTACAGAAATTATCTATCATCTGCTGTATATCCTGTACCTTTTCTCCTTCTTTGGCTTGATTGGCTGCCCCCATGGCTACACAACAGCGTGTTCATATAAACTATAGTAGTGTTTCTTAAAAGTGCTGGCTCTTTATGAATACACATGACCAGGCAAATGACCTAAGATGGGTGCCTACACACCAATATTACAACTAAAAAAATAAAAAAAATAAAACACTTGCTGGTTCAGGAATTACATTTTATATGGTAGAGTGAATTATTTACAGTGTAAAAAGTGTAATTTAAAAATAAAAATGTTACTAAATCATAAAATTCATGTATAAATACAACTCCATGTTTGATGCAGAGCATGGTAACCCTGGATTCTAGCCTTTTGATATCTAGCCTTTTGTGTTTGTTACTGCTTTGGTCACCCTAGCAACACAACACTGATTTATATGTAAATTTTCCACTTAAGCTATAACCTTTGCCTTAATGAATGCAGGTAAAATGCATCAATATAAACAGAAAGGAAATGTTTTGCAAATATGGATTCACGCTAATACCCTGTTAGTTGTTGCCATGAAGTCACATACAGTAACTAAGACCAAGATTTAAAGGGGCCCAAAATTTATTTCTGCAAAATGAAGTAATATTTTATTCTAAGTAACTTTCCACTATACATTTCGTAATGTTCAACAAATGTCTGTAAGATACTGCAGTAAGGCATATTGACCTAGTGTCCATAAAGGAACCCTACCAATACAGTTGCTGTAACGGTTTAAATTCTTCACAAAAAAATGTTATGGCTAAAATTACTGTGGGACTTGTTAGAGGTCACAAAATACTTGGAAGACATTACCTAAAGAGTAAGTTTCCTTTCCTGTAGTGAGAATGGATTTGCTATTGTGGGAAATACAAAGCATTAAGTTCTAAGGAAGTACCCCTTTAATTCAATAATTGAGTTTGCAAAACTTGTGTCTCCCTCCCACTAAATATTGTTCTACTTAAAGGAAAACTATATCCGCCAAACAATGTAGGTCTCTTTCAAAAGATATTGCATAAAACAACTCATATCTAAAACTCTGCTTCATGTAAATAAACAATTTTCATAATAATACACTTTTTTAGTAGCATGTGCCATTGGGTAATCATAAATAGAAAATTGACATTTTAAAAAATAAGGACAGTCTCCTGGGATCGTATGATTCAACGGTACACACAAACATACCAAACAAAGTATAAAATTAGGTCACATGAGCCGATTAACAAACAGCTGTGACTTTTGCTTCCACACTTCTTCCTGTTACAGTTAGAGTTGAAATATTTCTGGTCAGGTGATCTCTGAGGCAGCACACAGACCATCACGAAATGGGGGTTCAAGGCAAGAGATGTTAAAGGGCAATATTTACAGCTTGGTAAGATTCTTTAATATGTCACTTAATTTGATATAAACTATCTATTGCTCAAGTATTCATTTTGGGGGTATAGTTTTCCTTTAAGTCTTGATTTAATTTTTTATATAATCTGCTTTTCAAAGTCCAAAAAGTAGATTAAGAAAATCTAGTTAAACAAAAAATATATTTGGTTATGTATTTTTTGAAAAAACAAATCAATAAAATTTCAGTTGCATTAAGGTCAGGATTTTGACTTGGACATTCCCGAACATTCTCTTTATTCTTCTTTAACCATTTGACCAGAAACAGCATTTTTTATGTCACCCCACAAATCTTCTATTGGATTAAGGACTGTGAATTGGACTGGCCACTCTATAACATCAATCTTGAAAGAAGATGCTGCTCATTTACTGGTGTGTTTCGGGTCGTTGTCTTGTTAAAAAAAAACAAAAAAACAACCATATTTCAAGGGCATTTCCATCATAAGTCCTCATGACCTCCAAGTATTTTGATGTATTGAAACTGATCCATGATCCCTGGTATGAGATAAATAGGCCCAACTCCATAGTATGAGAAACATCCCCATATCATGATGCTTGTGTCACCATGCTTCACTGTCTGCACACTGTACTGTGGCTTCAGTGTTTGGGGGTCTTTTGACAAACTGCCTGCAGCCCCTAGACCCAAAAAGAACAATCTTGCTTTCATCAGTCCACAAAGTGTTGCAACATTTCTCTTTAGGCCAGTTAATGTGCTCTTTGGCAAATTGTAATCTCTTCAGCATGTTTTTTTCGATAGCTTGGCTTCACGTAGGCATCTTCTATTTGTAACAGTACTAACTTTAGAACTTCTTTGATCTACCTAGAGCTGATCATTGCCATTTTGGCTATTCTATCCATTTGGTCATTTTCCGTTTTATTCCACATCTTTCAGGTTTTGGTTGCCATTTTAAAGCATTTGAGATCATATAAGCTAAGCAGCCTATCATTTTCTGCACTTCTTTATATGTTTTGCCCTCTCCAATCAACTTTTAATCAAAGTACACTGTTTTTCTAAACCATGTTTGGAACAACCCATTTTATTCATATTTTCAGAGAAATGCTCTATAACCAGCATGTACAATATTTGCTGCCTTCCTTCCTTAAATAAGGTCCTTAATTGACACCTATTTTTTCACAGACTGAATGACCTCCCAAAATGAACTCCACACTGCTATTATTTGGAACAAGCTATTATTTAGAATAATCTATTGTTTTGAACAAGCTTCAGTTAATGGTTAAAGTGGACCTGTCATCCAGACACAAAAATCTGTATAATAAAAGTCCTTTTCAAATTAAACATGAAATCCAATTTCAAATTTTTATTAAAGCATTCATAGCTGTTTTAAGCTCATTTAAAAATCTCAGCTGTCAATCAAATATTGTCTGCCACTCCTCTATGCCTTAGGCATAGAGACGGGGCAGATAATTACTTTCACTTTCCATTCAGCACTTCCTAGATGCCACTGCTCCCCACACATTCCCCCAGTTCTCTTAACCATTTAATTGTGTAGCCAGGACCTGGGGATAGACATCAGGTCCCCCATTCTGGTGCACAAACAAGATTCTGAGATGATGCAAGGCTTGCCTTAATAACAGTGTCCACAAAATGGCTCCTGCCTGCTTACTATAATTATGAATTCCCCGACTGAAGAAAACAAGATTAAAATAATTTATAGTGTAATTGATGTTAATTTTGCTTGACTAATGTGATAAAATATGATTTTTAATATTTTTTTGGGGTGACAGGTCCACTTTAAGTTACACAGAATCAGTAGCATGCATGGCCTGACTGTTGAGTTAGTTGGTTTTATATTACTTTATTACACCTACTAGTAAATTGATTGATTGATCAGGTTAACTATGTTTGATTGCTTTCATTCTAAACATATCTGTACTTTTAGGATTTGTTTGAAAATCAGATGAAGTTTTAGGTCGCATTCATGTAAAAATACAAAAAATGTTAAAGGGTTCACACACTGTTGGTGCTTCAGACATGGTTACGCCTTACATGTACATTAGTGGGAATTTTGAACACATATCAGGGGAACTTTTTTTTTTTCTTCATAAAAACGTTCCGCGCACCAGAGGCCATCTCCTTAAAGGCAATGGCATGAGGAGATAAGTAGCCCGCAACAAATCTTCCTGTTAAAGTTAATCACCGCCCAGTACTAAAATATATGGAGCGATTTAGCAAAGTTGCCTTGAGAGAAAAGAAACCCCACGTGTTTTACTACCAACAATGTACTTTATCGCTGGTGGGAAAGCATAGAAACATATTTGTAGGGAGATTAGTCAGCTTTGGTCAAGAGCTGTATTGTGTTTACTATTATCCTGGGTTGGTGTATTAGCAGAGAAAGTCACCAGCCCAGATTGGTTCTGTAGAAATTCCATCTTGTTTGTAGTTCTGATCTGGGAAGGCGCACGTGCAGTGGAACATGAAAAAACAGCTTTACATGCTACTGTGCATGCTCCTGCAAGCGTCATGATAAAAAGAAGACAGAAAAGGAAAAAAGATACCAGATTCCCAAATGCAAAAAAAGAAAAAAAAAAGCCACACTGTTTGACAGTTTATTCAGGGAGAAATGATTTGCATATATATATAGTGGCACTAATAAGTTATATACAATTTCCATGAAAATTAATAGTTGTAGCAGAAGTCCAATGGATGAATAGGTCTAAGATAAAACTTACGGCTCTCTAAGCTGTTGCTAAATGGTAACTGCCAATGGCAGTCTTTGGGATTCTGGGAATAGCAGTATGGCAACAGCTGTAGAACCACATTATGAAGATTGATAATTTAAGACATAACAAGGTATTCTTTCTTCTGTGTGATGTCATTGTAACATTAAAGGAGTGGGTCACCTTAAAATTGCGTTTTGGTGCGATGTAAACAATGTTATCCATAGACCATTTACAGTTTTCAAGAGTGGCTAGGAATAGGCTGATCGATAAACCAAAAGTCAGTTTACAGGTGAACTTCCTATTTAAGAAATACTGATAATAAGATCTTTGAAATAAGCTAGGAAAGTGAGATCTTAATACTATTCAGTTCTGCACAGGACTGTTATTCATACTTAAGAAAAACCATAGAATACAATACATAAGTGGGAGGGGTGGGAAACTATTGCACTCACGTGTACGGGTTTATTTGCCTTTGACACTGCACTTTTTTTTAATAAACATTTACAACACGTTTAATAAAACACTATATAGACACAGTGCAGCATGTTTAGGAATAGACAACCAATTATTTATAGAAAAAAAAAAAAAAAGTTCACAGAATTCACATAAAGTCTCTTTTTATATTCTTGTAGGTTTCACTCCTAACTTTGGATTACCTATTTCCCTTCTAATGCCAGGGTTCTCAGTGCATGAGAGGCTAAGCCTGCTCTCTTCATTTAGTGTCCTGTTAGGTAGTCTTGGGTAGAATCCGATGCAAAAGAATCTGCATCTTCATTATCTGAGTCGTCGCTGCTGTCGTCTGCTGCTGGCTCGCCAGTTAGTGCAATCCGTGCATAGTCATCCGTGTCTATAGACTTGCAGAAGTGAATGGCATATTTTAATTTTTCCTCAAGTACCTGCTTGCAAGAGTATCTGGGGAGCTTCAGCAGAAAGAAGCATGTGTAGGACTCTGGAAGGAAGTGATCTGGAGGATTGTACTTATCCAAAACCTATTTAATATAAAGAGAGAAACAATAGTCACACTGAAAACCTGGTGTATCTCTGCATCCCTGTGCTATCATTTTAATGCTATAGCCAGTATTATTTCTTCCTTCAGTTTCTGTATTGTGTTTTCTCTTTGCTTCGCACATATTTCCCAGTGACAGCCACTCACTAAACATACTGCTTTGTTTAGTCCAATTGGGCAAGTTGTCAGCCTTTTCCTATTGCATGCTGGCTCATGTGTTGCCCCCTTTTCCAATGCAAACGTCTATGAGCTCCTTTGTCCTTTTTGACCTATTTATTGAACTATCATTCATCTACTAATGCCTACTGTCTTGTTCATCATTATTTACTACAGACTAATACCATGTAGTGTCCCCTTTTACCATTGTCTATTGTGTTATGTCCTGTGATGTCCTCCTATTGCTTTTAAGGTTCTATTTTTTCTTATCATCCAATGTTTCATACTTTATTACAGTTTACTCTCTGCTGCATAGCTAACCTGCTGAAGTTGAACTGACCAGAAATGCATAGTAATAGTATTTACAGGACCCATGACTATCTTTTGCTATGATTCATAGCAAGAGAAAGCACAATCAAAAGGTAATGTAATGTAAAGTAAATGAATAGAGTACCTGGATAACAAAGTCCCGTCCTCTGAAGTCTGCTATGGTCCGTGGTAGTCTGGTCCTACCCCACACAAACCGAAGGAAAAGAGAACGTTCGGTGTTGGAAAAGGATTCCATTACATCCCAAAACCACTGGATCAGTGATGCGGTTGGCTCAACACCTTTGTATGTGGCTACAGATTTCAGTAAATGAAGTGGGATATCAGGGCTGCCACAGACCTGGTGTCAATGTGAAATGAATCAGATATTTTCCACAAACTCAGGAACAATTGTAAAACATTCAGTATGGTTTGCATGTAATTTTTATGACTGTCCATCTTTAAAATATTCTGGCTAGATTGCTGACAGTTTTACTAGATTGTAAAATTTATTCTGAGTAGGTATAATAACTACATTGTTGAATACCAATTATCTAGTGGTTACTAAAGCATATATATTATACTGCTGTAGCACAGGGTGTAATAAAAGGTCAACTGGAAATAATGTTTTATTCTTCTTCAGCAATAAACTATTAGCACAATTCAGAGAGATAGCTATATGTGGGTAAAAGGGGCCAGACAACCAACAAACTTTCAAAGCATACATTAATGCACTTTAATTAGGTTAAGGTAAAATATACCATTGTCTCAAGCTCATAGCCAGTAAATAGAGATAAGAGTGGAACAGGGACAACACGTGCCATCCCTTCTCGAACTGCAGCAACTTGCTCATCAAACTCATGCAATCTGGAAAAGAGAATAACAGAGTCATCATATGGTGATCTACAGGTTAACTCATGATCCCATCACAGCTTCTTATCTCGTGAGCGACCCCTTTATTATCTATACAAGAGCCAAAAGGAGATTTATAGAGTGCCCAGGCAATGGCTTTGGTATGCACAACTCCCAATAATTATGTCTTTAATTCCACATTTTTTTTTTGCAAAAAAAGTGGAAATACATTATGATTAACATTTACCATAATATACAAGATGGGTAGTAATATGAACAAAATTATGGCATTTTTTTGGTCACTGCAAAACAAAAGAATATATTTTGCATATATAGTTTGCTGTACCAACCTGTAGCCGATTGCAAGCCTCACATATTCTGCACGATTGTCTAATGTAATGTGGGTGTGCTTGGAGCTCAGCTGTATGTCTTGCCCACTTGTGCTTGGTACAGTGAAAGGGAGAATCATTGCTTCAAACTCTTCGGATGTAGCCTCATTATCCCTTATATACATGAGACCAGGGATAAAATCTTTATCCACCTGGAAGAGGAATGAAAATATGGATGTCCTTCCATATAAAAATCATCTAGGCCTTCTTTAAGCCTCACAGCGCACACCTGTTTACATCTACAATCCTGAATGTCAAACTGGAAGAAGGTAAGATGTGTTCCTTCTTTAATACATCAAGCCGACGACACCCTGCAGGCATGCAGCATTTCCTATACATTTTAACGGAACTTTGTTTACTATAGTAGCGTTTCAGTTGCCACTGAGAATGCTTTAGTGGAGGCAAAATTCTCAAAACGCACAAATAGCTATGCAAAAAAACATGCAATATGAAAAAATGGGAATCCTTGAAAAGTATCCTTCAAATACAATCTCAGATTTCTGGTTTCCAGAGTTTATTGGAAATCCAAAGAACAGGTTGGCTATCCTTTTTTTTTTGTATTTATTCAGCTTTATTTGGCAATCTCATTTGTCTCTCTTTTCCTCAAGCCATAATATAGTTTACTGTGTCAGTACTTACTTCACTTAGGTCAGCAATTGTTAAATTCATGCCTGCCAGCTGCTTCCACACTGGTTCAGCAAGATTAAGGCTCAAAGGACTCCCAGTTCGAATTGCAATCCCAAGTAGCACACCTAGAATGCAAAGTATATATTTTAGTATAAGCAACAAATTCAGTTTCAAGTCTATAAATATATAAATTATCACAAAAAATAAAGGAAAGCTGAAAAGGAAAACAAGCTGGCAGGAATAAATTGGTAGAGTAAATACTGACGTGTCACAGAACTCTCAAAGTCACCTCGGTGTTCCATGAGCTACTACATAAAAGTACACTGTCTATGGTTATGTGCCTTTATATGGTCATGTGATTTATTTACGTTCTGAAAGGATTTTTATTTATATTAGTCTATCTTTAACGCTCACCTTGTACTTATTGCTGCAAACTGAAAAGTAGATATCACAGTAATCAAAAAGTAAATCTTCCTCTTCTGATGCAAGAACCAAATCATTGTACACAATATAAATACATCTAATATTACAGAACGAGTGTCCCTAGGAATTTTATCAAACACTGAAATTAAATCCTTCTTACAAAACACGTGTTTTTTTTTGTTTTTCATATGATAAGTTTACTAAGCTCTAATAGAGGACGATTGAAAGCTAGGTGGTGGAAATGGCATAATATGTCCCAAAGAAGAGATCAACTGTAATCTCTAGAACAGTGGTCCTTAAAGTGAAATGTTAAAATGAATTTTAACATATGAGTGTACATTAAATGTTACCTATAGGTCATGTTGATCATTTTTTGCTGAGAGGTTTGTTTTTGTATATAATTGTTAGTTGAAGCTCCTAAGCCTGACTCTCTGACACTCTGAATTTGCCAACTTGGCATCTCAGCTTGTTAGCTATAGTTTCTAATACTAACGGACTCCTGCTGCACAAATATGGCAGCCCCCTCTTACATTAATTGTCTGATCCCCCATGTTCCTGTATAAGAATCATGCAAATACTTTCTGGCAAAGTTAGAAGTAGCTTTCAAAGCCAATATTATAACATATGTAAAAAAGAGTTTAACTTCAGGTGTCAGTATCTCTTGAAACAGTGAACATGTGACCTCAAAGCAAGTGCTTATTGTTTTTTAATTTCAAGCTTAGTGTACTGCCAAATAGCCTACTATCCACCTAAGGGTTACCAAATGGCCAATCACAGCACTTATTTTGCACCACCAAGGACCATTGGTTGGTTGGAGACCCCCACTCTAGAATAATTACCTAGAAAACGAAACATGTTCATGTGTAGAGTAGTCTTCGCAGCTGGGTTTAGGAGAAAGCAGTCTCTATTGGCACCAGACTCGTCTCTCCCATTTGGTGTTACAATAAGAAGAGGCGTTAGTCCATTCTGAAGCTCTTCACACATTTCTGCAATGGATTCACTGTAGCCCCCACCACAGTCATCTACAGACTCACCTAAGAAAGAACCATTGAGTACATTGTTATGAATAACACCTTTACCTCTACATAAGCTACTGAAGTGGCTACTGATATGAAAATTCCTCATCCCTGCCACCCACCAAACATTACAATACATCAATTGTACATTTTACATGATCGAGAACTCCTTCCTTTTGTCTTGAACATTTAGCTCTTAATCCTAAATGTATTTTGGATTTAATTTTACTTTATTTTATTAATTCCTGATTGTTCTATTAATGTAATTTTGTTCCGTACAACCCTGTGTGTGAAGATTTCATAGATTAGGACAAACCATTAAAATTAAGGGATTGTTTGAAACATTTTGAAAGGTTCTAAAAAAAAGCCATTCTTTGAAATAAATTCATAGATTCAAAGTAGCAAAAGAAAATAGAAAACAAATTTTAGCTTTACAACATACTAAATTCATATATGCTACTTCAAAGTTTCATAGTTATGTCCTATAAGCAGTAAAGGCTGATAAATAATGTAATAAAAAAATAATACATTACCAACAAATTTGACCTTCCAGACTCGATGAGGTAGAAGAAGACTGTCAGGACTGAAGGAAGCCATTTTGGCGCACATCTGGCCAAAGACAGATTTTGTACCATCAGGCCCTGCCAATCCTCCTTTGCTCCTTGAACGCTTAACCTAGTTAAGGATAAGAATTAAACCATGACGACAGAAAAATAAATAATCATTTGAAAATACAAAGAATCAAATTAAAAACACAAAACAGAATATTATATTTTATATTATATATATACATATATATATCTCAGAGTTCATAGAAGAGGCCCCTGAACCTTCAACATTCAAGACCGTTTGTGTGGAATGGTGGGGCACACTAAGTATTTCAGTAAGCATGTTCAATACTTATTCCTTCTGTCATCTGGTGTAAAATTCATGTGAATAGAAATTTTATTTTATGAAAATTATATTTCCTTAGAAAAATGTATTCAATGCTCATTTTCCCTGTTGTATGTATGTATGTATATTTGTATATATATATATATATAAAAGTATTGAACATGCTTACTGAAATCTTGAATCTTGAAGGTTCAGGGGCCTCTTCTATGAACTCTGATCATCAGTTCTTTCTACAGCTTTTCAATTGGATTTAAGTTGGGTGATTGACTGGGCCATTTTAGCAGTTTTATTTCCTTTCTCTGAAACCAATTGAGAGTTTCCTTGGCTGTGTGTTTGGGATCAATGTCTTGCTGAAATGTCCTCCCTTGTTTCATTTTCAGCATCCTGGTAGAAGATGCTTATCAAGAATGTCCTGGTACATTTCTCCATTCATCCTTCCTTCAATTATATGAAGTCTGCCAGTACCATATGCTGAAAAACAGCCCCACACCATAATGTTCCTACCTCCAAACTTCACCAAACATGATGTGTGCAATGACATCCAAAGAGTAAATTTTGGTCTCATCTGACCAGACTATAGTTTTCCAGAATTTCATTGCCTTGTCCAAATGTTGTGCAACAAACTTAAAACAAGCTTCAACAAGCTTTTTCTTCAGGAGTGGAGTCTTGGGCAGTTAACGTGCATAGAGGCCATGTCAGTTGAGTTCATTACTTATTGTTTTCTTTGAAACAACTGTACCTGCTCATTCAGGGTCTTTCTGAAGCTCCCCACAAGTGTTCCTGGGCTCTTGGACAACTTTTCTAGTTATTATTTTGACTCCTCTGTCAGAAATCTTATGAGGAGTACCTGGTCGTGGACGGTTTAGGATTAAATGATCTTCTTTCAACTTTCCCCAACAGTGCTCACCGGAACATTCAGAAACTAAGAAACATGTCTGTAACCAATGCACGTCAGTATGTTCATTATCAGTATGTCTTGCAGGTTGCAAAGGTCGAAAGAGCTTATATCTATCATGGGATGCTACCTGTGTGATACCTTGGTAAAGAGAAATCTTTTTATAAGGCCATCAGTTTAGAAATAAACCAGCTGATAGATATTTGCATTGATAGGAGGCAGGATTGATTTTTAAATACTGACAGATTTCAGCAGGTTTCTTGGCTTGCACCTCTATTTCTTCACTTGTTCAATACTTCCCTGTGTCATTCCACTTTAATACAAATAACTTAATTTATGGACTTGGTTGTTTTGAGTGGATTACTTTGGTTGTTACCAATATCTTTTGTAAATTTCATGTCAATAGCCCCATTAGAAATATTTAAGGAGAAAAACACTGACATGTTCAATACTTCTTTTCACTGCTATATTTCTTTCCAGTTTCAGAGGATGGTGTAGCTGATATATCAGGTGGCCTGATCTGACCTCTTCTAAATCCCAATGATTATCTTTAAAACCTTGCAGCCTCGGGTGATGAGAAGAATAAATTAATACTATAATTACACATGGTAGTATTCCTTTTTCCTCATCACATGTAATATTGATTGCCATGTTAAAAGACTGCTTTGCTTTCTGTAAATCACATTTTGAAGATTTTGCCCAATTGGCATTTATTTTGTATTCTCTCACTATATATACAGTAGTGTGCAAAATAATAGCAGTCCGACATCGCTAACCTGATCAACCACCGTTTTAGAAATTATTTTTTTACACATAAAATAATTTACTAGTATGTGTAGTAGAGTAATAGAAAACCAAAAGGCCCAACAGTCATGACATGCAAGGTGCCGATTCTGTGCAATTCAATCATTAATTGAAGCTTGTTCAAAATAATATCAGTGTTCCAAATAATAGCTTGCTCCAAATAATAGCTTGCTCCAAATAATAGCAGTGTGGAGTTCAATTAGTGAGGTCATTCATTCTGTGAAAAAAGCAGGTGTCAATTATGACCCTTATTTAAGGTAGGAATGCAGCAAATGTTGTGCATGCTTGTTATAGAGTATTTCTAACTAAATGGCTCGTTCCAGACATTGCTCAGAACAGCGTACTTTGATTGGAGAGGGGAAAACATATAAAGTGCAGAAAATGATAGGCTGCTCAGGTAAAATGATCTCAAATGCTTTAAAATGGCTACCAAAACTTGAAGGACGTGGAAAAAAACAGAAAACTACCATTTTAATTAGAAGAATAGCTAAAATGGCTAAAAATCAGCCAATGATCAGCTCCAGGAAGATCAAAGAAGGTGTTAAGTTACCTGTGAGTATTGTTACAATTAGAAGATGGACGTCTATGTATAGCCAAGCTATCAGCAAGAAGCCCCTGCAAAGCCCCATTGTTGAAAAAAAGATGTGCTAAAGAGGTTACAATCTGCCAAAGAACACATTGGGGCTCATTCATCAACACTGGTAAAATTGGCCCATGAGCAGTTAACTATAGCATCCAATCAGTGAGTGGCTATTTTTTCCACTCAGCTGTAGGTAGAACAGCAAATGCAACAATTTGATTGGTTGCCATGGGTTACTGCCCATGAGCAAATTTGCCCAGTGTTGATAAATTACCATAATTGACTGGCTGTAGACGAAATGTTTTGTGATGAAAGCAAGATTGTTCTTTTTGGCTCTAGGGGCCACAGACAGTTTGTCAGCCAGTTTGGGCCTATTTATCACATAGAAGGGATCAGTTCCAATACATCAAAATACTTGAAGAAGTCATGTTGCCTTATGCCAAAGAAGAAATGTCCTTGAAATAGGTGTTTCAACAAAACAACAACCCCAAACACACCAGAATATGAGCAACATCTTGGTTCCTGACCAACAAGATTGACATTATGAAAAGGCTAGCCCAATCCCTGGACTTTAATCCAATAGAAAACATGTGGAGTGACATCAAAAATGCCTTTTCTGAAGCAAAACCAAAAAATGCAGAATAATTGCAGAATGTAACAGGTGACAGAAGTTGGTCAACACCATGCAACACAACAACTAAATATTAGTTCAGTGATTCAAAGGAAAGTAAAATCTTGAAATATTTTTCAGTTTATACAGCTAATGTTTGCGTTGGTAAAGAAGAATGCAGACATTACTATTTTTTGAACAGTCTAATATTCCCTTTTCTGCATTTTCTGTTAAGGAATAACACAAATTTGATACATTTTTCTTCATGTTTTGATTTGGAATAGAATGTGCAGTTTTCCCAATGCATTTTGGTATATGGAAATAAAAACTATTATAAGGACTTTAAAGGACCAGTAACATCAAAAAATGAAATAGTTTTAAAGTAATAAAAATATAATGCAGTGTTGCCCTGCACTGGTAAACTGTAGTGTTTGCTTCAGAAGCACTATTATTGTTTATATAAATAAGCTGCTGTGTAGCCATGGAGGCAACTAGTTAAAGGAGAAGAGGCTCAAGTTACACAGCAGATAGCAGATAAGCTATGTGGAACATAATGTTATCTGTTATCCATTACTTATCCTGTGCCATATAGCCGTTTTTCAATTTCCGCCATTGCTACTTAGCAGCTTGTTTATATGAACTATAGTAGTGTTTCTGAAGCAACCAGATCAGTTTTAACAGAGCAGGGCAACACTACATGATATTTTCTTTTCTTTACTTTACACAGCTTTATCTGCTTTTTAAACACACTGCTATTATTCTGAACACAACTGTACTTGATACTTTAGAAAAAATGTAATCATGTTTATAATTAATAGATCCCTTGAGCGACTCACACTTAACTTTAAATTGTTGAAGCAAAATTCCCTTTTTTCCTCCAAAACCAATGTTTTAATCAGACCCAATCATCCCTAATTTTCTGCCAAAAATGCTTTGGATAACACTGCTGGAAAGGCTTAACCAAGCTGTAGTAATACTGTAAACATTTACCATTTAAAAATACACTCAAATGAGTTTAAAATGCTAGGCCACTAAATGTCAATATTTTTTGATGCATTTGTTATAACATTCCTCACAGCTTCTCAATGGCTGGTATCTCACTAGGTTGGACAGCTTGGGCTGAGGCTTTCAAATTACTTTCTCTTCAGTAGTCTAACTTTTGTTTGAAACTGTTTTTTTTTATTACTTTTAATGCAGTAATACGGTCAAACCCATCAAGATTACGGCAGAAAAGTTACTCTATTCAGCCTCCAGTTCAAAAGTAACTGCAAAAAAGCAATAGATGCATTTACATATGGACCTATTAAGAATAGTCAGTTGTAGGAATGAAATTAATAAACTGTGTACAATAACAAACTGGTTGTAGAAGTCTCAGATATCACCCTTTATTTTTTTTTTTACTTGTGCCTAAGATATGGGAGGAGTGAAAGGGTGGCATAGCTAAGGATAATTGGGAGAGTAGCATGGAGAACCCGGTGCACAATTTCAAGCGTGTACAATTAAAGCACTTCTGGAACCCAGGGAACACATTTTCTTGAATTTGAGGAGCAACCCATTTTGGAGATATGTTAGCCTGTACATGGGGCACTGGCATTAACCACTGCTTTTCATTGTAAAATATTGGGGGGGGGGTTTAGATTTCTGTTTCACAGCTACGATACTTTTGCCATGATAAAATGAAATTATAGCAAAGCTTTTTCTTCTATTTGTAGGTAGTGTTTTTAAGACCTTGTTAGTTAAGAGGATAAGGTGGTCGACAAGGATCCCGAAAGCCAGGGACAGTGACATCTATCAGTGCCAATATATATGCTGGGACAATGCCATACATGGTATATTAAGTTGGCAGGGGAGTTTTTCCATTTAGGGGTCATATTATTTTTTAATGTATTTATTAAATGGAGCTTATGTGGCATTAGAAGTATTAGAATGAACAAAGCCTACAACAGTTTTGTCGTAAGTTTACACAATATAAATAGAGTATATTTTTGTAGCACAGAGATAGTCAACATTCATACATAAGGGTTGAATGCTTGGATCCTTGGGCCTGCTACTAAAAATATGCAAGCATTCCTGGTCTCTCGCAATGGTTTCTTTGTAATGAAGCATTTGGCTTTGTGATGATGTGTTTTATCTCTGCCAACAAAAAAATTAAAAGCTTGGAAGGTTTTACATGTCAGAGTTCTTATTTATTTGAAGACCCCACTCATAGGGGAAAACTGATTGGTGGAAAGCCAAGGTATTCAAATGAGGGAACTCATTTACTGCTAAACAAACAAACTCACCTGTATCCTATTTAACTCGACCACAGGACCATGTTGCCGATCCCGAACCATAGTGGCTTGAACAACCTTACGAAATGCTGCCTCCTACAGAGACAAAATTTAAATTTTTAGCTACTCCTGTTATGTACCCATAATACAGTATTTCATTCTAAAAATAAAAGAGAGAAGTAGGAAGAAATTTTTAATGTTCTTTATTTAAACTTAACATAAAGTGACAAGAGAAGCACAGGTTATTCGGTATCCAGGATGTATGTACAGCTCACATTCACATGCCATTTGATGATGTGCTAAAGGTCAGAGAAAGGATAGTGCCTAGCCCTGGTACCACCCATACTTGGACAATTAAACTAAAGCTTTTACCTTTCCTTGAGAAATGAGGATCCCGCGTGATGTATCAAACCCAATGGAAGGACCCTGTCCAGTCTCATCAAGCTGCCCCTCCAAGTCAAACATAGGGATGCATGGACAAAACAGCTCTGAGATATGGTGCAGCAAAAGCAATCTATTCCTCAGTGCTATTATCATGATCTCCTGTAGATGGTTATATTCCATTGGAACCTGCACAAAGAAAAATAACACTGTATACAATACTAAGGTTTGCTAACCCAAGTTTATGGATTAAATATTTTGTTGTTCAAACAATCAGGAGGGAAACAAACAGGACAAGAAAAAGAAAATGAGAAAAAGAAGTCCCAGCTACCACAAAAATAAATCTTAAGGGCAGAGACACACGTGGAGATTCAGGGAAATTTAGTCGCCTGGCAACTAACCATCTCTTCTTCGGATGACTAATTCAGTTCGGGGAGATTAGTCATGTAAATTTGTAAAAAAAAAAGGCAAGACGTGCAATATTTTAACGTTCAGGAAAAAGCATAGGCAATACAACCATTTGCGAATAAATATGAGCTGTACAAACTTTATAAATGTCCCCCACTAAGTTTGTTTTGGTGCAGTAACTTACAGCAACAAAGAGGATGTTTGCTTTTAAATAGGTGACCTACCTGCTGATTGGTTGCTATCTTCAATTACATACTCCCATTTCCCCCGCTGCTTATATTCCAGTAGCGTATCTTTGCAACTAAAATCTCTTCCTCTATCATAGATTTCTCTTTGACTACCTCATGTTACAAAAGTTACAGAAGAGCTGTATTGTGCATCGTCTTATAATTTTGATTCACTAAATGCCTCAATCAAATCCTCTTTGCAACATTGTAAGAATATGTTGCTTTTATACTTATGATAATAAAATAGGTTTATTCATTGTCTTGCCATACACAACCTACTTCCCTCAGCAGGTAATAGTGTGTTGCCCTTTTCTTAACTTTAGCCTACATAATAGGAAAACAATTATACAAAAACATGGCAAAACAGACATTTCCTTTTGTTTATACAGTTTTCTATTTCCATCACAGTCAATGTTCTTAAGGAAAGGCTACTTTTATCCTATTTTACTCTATGAATGGTGTTTTGAACATGCTTAAATTATCTAGTGCTCTTAGATAAAATAGTTTGTTTTTTTGACACTTATAAATAAACAGTAAGCCTGCAAAACATTATGTTACCTGTGAAGGAAGCTTGCCTGCATTAGCAGGCTTACTTGTCGACCAGGCCAATGTGTGTGCGGATCCACATGCAACTCTGTTGATTTTTTTACCCTGCAGTGCAGTGACTAGCCTTGGCCTCTGAATGGCATTGGTTGTTCCATCTCCCAGTTGTCCTTCATCATTATCACCCCATGTGTAAACTTCTCCTGGAGAAAGAAAAAGTGCATTTTTAGTTTTTCAAAACATTTCCAAATTGTTTTGTAGTGTAGACAATTGCTCTGAGATTGCAAAAAGGGCCAGTGCAGTTGATTTAATTTTCAAAACCGGAAAGAGGGAATGCAACTAAATAAATGTCATTCAATCTAAGTGTCAGTTTAAATAAAAGCTTGCCAACTCTCTCCTGAGTGCCAAGCTTCCTGTTTGGCAGAAACAATCCACATGCAGGCACATTTTCTCCTAGATAATTTGACAGTCCAGGATTAACGGATGGCTGTCACTTCTTCATTTCACCAGTAAAGTATATTTGAAATAATTCAGTGTCATTATTATTTAAACTAAGCCCCCAGGAGCTACCCTAATCCCTTTACAACTATACCGATCTTCTCTTGTATGTTTCTATTTTACATTAACCTCAGTAGGCAATCTCAAGACATAAAGGTTATCTCCCATTTGGCAGGAACAGTTTTGGTCCAGTGTTTTTCTCAAGGGTCAATAGGGTCTCTCACTATAAGCAATGTTCTTGTGCTGTTTTCAAACTAAAAAGGAAAGCAGCTTCATTCATACTATGCTATAGAAATTAATGTTATATAGTTATACTCCGATATAGAGCACAGGGTGAGCTGAGCTACTTTTGGAAATAAATTCTTCCCAGGATAAAGAGAGACAGAGAGGGTGAAAAATAACTGTGAAGCATCTTAGATCTGCTTGTTTGCTAAGCAAATGTGCTTTACAGAAGCATAAAGATAAATACTTGATGGGGATGAAGCACAAAAACATTACATAGGTCTGTTCCTTAAGTTCTAAATCTTAATAGAATGTTAAATTCTTAAATTCTATTCAGTGAATTCGACAATAGTAAATTATAAAACTACTTCCAATCCTTATGAAAGATCTTTCGAAGTTTAAAAGTCTTTTTTAAATAAAGTTTCCTAGGTGGTAGTTGCACTCTTTAAAGAGCAATAATGACATTATTAATAATTATTCTTATGTATGCAACACCTATATATATATATATATATATATATATATATAAATATACACCAGGGATGACTTTGATGTAGTTGGCCAGCTTAAAGGACCAGTAACAAACATTTTTAATTGTTTTAAAGTAAAAAAAAATGCAGTGTTGCCCTGCACTGGTAAAACTGCAGTGTTTGCTTCAGAAGCACTACTATTGTTTATATAAATAAGCTGTTGTGTAGCCATGGGGGCAACTAGTCAAAGGAAAAAAGGCTCAAGTTACACAGCAGATAAGCTCTGTAGAACATAATGTTATCTGTTATACATTACTTATCCTGTGCCATATAGCCTTTTTCCAGTTTCTGCCATTGCTACTTAGAAGCTTGTTTTATGAACTATAGTAGCGTTTCTGAAGCAAAAAGATCAGTTTTAACAGTGCAGGGCACTACTACATGATATTTTCTTTACTTTAAAACACTTAAATTTTTTGGTGTTACTGTCCCTTTAGGAATATTGCAATATATGGACAAACAATCCCTGTTTTGTTTAAAGGGTAAGGCTTTTTTTAAGGAGATCAAGGCACGAAATGTCTCAATGTCCTTAATATATTGATAATGGGTTGAGTGCAGAGTTCATATGCATTTTATTAAACAGTAACGAAAAGTATCAAAATGTCTCAATGTCCTTAATATATTGATAATGGGTTGAGTGCAAACCCATTTGTTTGTATGAATTTTGTGGTCCCAGACTTATTGCACACTGGTTTAATGGCTTAAAAATTAGTGGGGAGCATAATTTTCCCCTTTGTTATAGTTATTGGTTCAATAATAGTCATACAGTTGCACTTTATTAATTACTGTAATGGCAAAGCAGCAGTTTGGAACACACTAAAAAAGGGAAAGGACTTAAAGATAAAAAAAAAAAAAAAAATCTGAGGACATCAATAAAAGCCTTACAGTCAATATATTATTTGGTTGCTGGGGACAGTGGTCCTAGCAGCTAGATTAGTAGTATTTTCAGCTGTAGGTTATGAGAACATAAACACTAATAACTCAGAAGTCCTATAAAATAATGAAGACCATCTGTAAAGTTGGCCAAAATAGCCCAATATTACGAGATACTCAAACTAAAAGGTGAACTCTCCCCTTTAATATTGTCCACAGCTGCCTAAACATTTATGTCAAAACTCCATCAATATTTCATTTTTATCCAGGGTTTAATCTTAACAAAGAATGAAGTAGCTAAAGAAGGCTAGTAAAGCACAAAGACCAAATGTAATGTGTTTCATTAGTGCAATAAAAAAAATTGTGTCCTTTTTGATCTATTACAGACCTAAACGACACCCTCACAAAGCTTGCGAGCAAATGGTGTTTGCAAACATTTGCAGTGTATGTAATAAAATTTCACAACTGCAAAACCGTATTTTGTGACAACATATTTAACGAAACTCCAGAGCAGGTGTTAACACTAACATTTGCTTAGCAATATACTATTCTCCAGTGAATGATCTTACATTGTGAGCAGCGAATTCGCAAAAACGCCGTTTTAGATATTGCTTTAGATTTTGTATCGAGATGTTTAAATGTTAGTGAGTTATAACCAGTGTACATGCAACAAAGTTCTGTATAAGGCCAAAGATGTATGTGCCAGGGAGCTGTTCTTACTTTTCCGATAGGCTGCATGTGGCTTGTTGCAGTTCAGTCCCTTTTAGACTGACACCAACTAAAATGCAGCCTAGTGGGAAAGTGCTAACAGCTGGCCCATACATCTTCACAGAACTAAAACGGAGTACAGGTATGCAGCTCATTATACAGAATGCTCCGGACCTGGGATTTTCTAGATAATGGATCTTTCCATTATTTGGATCTTCATACTACTAGAAAATGATGTAAACATTAAATTAACCTAATAACCTGGGTTTGCTTCCAATAAGGATTAATTATATCTTTGTTTGGATCATGTACAAGGTACTGTGTTATTAGTACAGAGAAAAAGGAAATCTTATTATTTGAGTATAATAGAGTCTATGGGAGACCACCTTTCCATAATTCCGAGCTTTCGGGATTATGGGTTTCTGGATAATGGATCCCATAACTGTATTGGAGACCTGGAATACACTACTGCCAAACAACATGGGGAAAATGTTAATGACACAGATAATAGAATACTTTAAACAGATTGATTAAAGAGTAGTTGGGATCTATTTTATATTTATAAACTTTAAAACAGAAGCAATACTGCTGATTTATTGCCTCTATTAAACACTGCATGATATGCAGTGAAGTTTAGCCCCCTTTGGCATCTTTGCCCACAACAAAGTAAAGGAATGTAAGTGGCAAACGAAGTCAAACTGTTTCTCCTCCTGCTAAAATGCATTGATTATGGCTTTTGGTTTCATTGTAGAGCACAGCATTTAATAATCTACTTTCTGGATCAAGCTCACAGCATCTACACACTTTCATTTTGATGCCTAAATGTTGCTTAAAAAGCCTTTTTAAGGCAGCAGTGATTGTCTTCTCAGCACTATCTACCAGAAGCTGAGTCAAAGAACATAATTGTAACATATAGAAACTTTAAAGCCACCATACCCAGAGAAGTTTACCTCCCGTCTACTACTCGCATAGAAATGTCAACCTATTCACAAAGGCAGAAAAAAAAAACTCAAGACATGACAGTGATAGTTTACCATCCTCTGTGCAGCAAACACAGTGCAATGATCCTGTGGCAATGGCAATAACTTTCTTCCCTTGCAGTCCTTGGACTTGTCGTGGTCTCCTTACATGGTCATCAGAACCATGACCTAAACGATGATAATCTCCCTTCCCCCTGAAATTGAAAGTATATGTTAATTTACACTAGGGCACTCTAAGAGCAGAACTTAAGATTTAAAATAAAAGCGGATGACATTTTTTGACAATTTTAAAAATAATCGTGCAAAATTGTTCACCAAGTTTCGCCGCAAAAATGCAGCCCATAGATTCTAATAGGTGAAAAAATTTGTTGGGTATTTTTGCTGTTTAGGACAGGTTTTAACAGTGTATACTCTTTTTTTACAGTTTAGCTATATGTGACATATATGCATTCAGAAACCTCATAAATGAGCCCCGAAAAGGGCTCTACTTCTGTAACGTTCACCCAATCAATTTTTCATATTTTCCTGGGTAACACAGAATAGTTTATGTCCCACAAAGATGGCCATTACTGCTCCACTGAGCTCTACAGAAACCTTCTGTACATTTACATCCTTGAAGCTCTGCAGCTAAATATATAGTAGCTTAAAGGGAAACTGTAATGGGAAAACATGTTTTTTTTTTTTTTTTTTTAAACGCATCATGTGACTTGTGCCAGCACTTCAGGAGGGAACTGCTTTCTGGTAGGCTGTTGTTTTTCCTTCTCAATGTAACTGAATAGTACACAGTGGGACATGAGTTTTACTATTGAGTGCTGTTCTTAGATCTACCAGGCAGCTGTTGTCTTGTGTTAGGGAGCGGTTATCTGGTTACCTTCTCATTGTTCTTTTCTTAGGCTGCTGGGTGGGGGAAAGGCAGGGGGTGATATCACTCCAACTTGCAGTACAGCAGTAAAGAGTGATTGAAGTTTATCAAAGCACAAGTCACATGACTTCAGGCAGCTGGGAAATTGACAAAATGTCTAGCCCAATGTCAGATTTCAAAATGAAATATAAAAAAATCTGTTTGCTCTTTTGAGAAATGGATTTCAATGCAGAATTCTTCTGGAACAGCACTATTAACTGGTGCATTTTGAAGAAAAACAACATTTTCCCATGACAGGATCCCTTTAAAATAAGTGATTAAACTAAAACGAAATACACCAGTTAAGGTTCACAGTGGTTACAAAAATAATTACTTGGCAATGAACATACCATGTATACACAGCACCAGACTTTGTCAGTGCCACTGAAAACTGAGAGCCACATTCCACTTTTGTTACACCAACACCCGTAAGAGAATCAATCTGCAAAGAAAAACAGCATTTCAAAGCTCCAGGCATGTTTTATTTGGAATTGTAAAAGGCAATATGAATACCTCTGATTTCAAACTTCCCTTCATTTAAGAGAATACAAAAAAAAAGCAATTGGATTAAATCAACAACAGTTTTTTAAAATGTCATTTTGTTCCTTACCTTCAGTTGTCACATATTTCATTAAAGTACTGTGCTCCCTGTAAACAAGCTGAATTAACTTACATTACTAAGTAACCTTGCCTGCCAGCAATTTTGCACAAAAAGGCATGCATTCCATCAGAAAGAAAGAACTGTTTAAAGGAAAAGCATTTTTTTTTAAAGCAAGACCTTATCACTCATTTATTTCTCCCTAAATGGATAATAAAATGTTAAGGTCCACAAAACATAAAGTTTATATGAACAGAAGCTGCTATTTCTTGCTCTTATAGAACAATGCTATTTAACACCTTCTGGTATATCCTAAGGTACTAAAGGTTGTGCTGTATAGTGGTCTAAGTGGGCTATGCTAATTTAAATTTACAAAGATATACCTACTTAAAATCGATGTATATATTCCTTAAAAGCATTTAAATAGCATAAAATTCAGAAATTATTAACATACACTGGGTAAAACAAATGAAGGGACACATTTGGTAAAAGAATATGTGCCAGTTGATTGTTCATCTTTTGGTTGTATCTCCCTTTCATTATCACCCAATTTGTCCTGCTCTCACGCATTCTCCATAACATTCTAACATCTTGCTTCTACCCAACTACATTTCTCCTGTAACACTGGTTTCTGTCCTATTCGTACTATGGTTTCCTGTTTTGCTCATGATTAGTTAATTTTTCTCATATTGTGTGACATGGGTCCTTCTCAGTCATTTGAGTTTTTATGCTTTTGTTTTTTAATACTTCTTTTCTATTTCTCCTTTTTAGCACTTACATTCCCTTTACTTTACTCTTCAACTACCTCTGCTTTTTGACCATAATTTTCCCCTCTTTTATCTGCTTTTCTTGTCTGCCCCCTCGGTAGCTATCTTGCCCCCTTTCAGATGATCGTCTCTGTGCTGGAAAGTTAAAAGTGTTGGAGAAATAGAAGAGTTAATGAACAAACCTGTGCTGTTGGCAACAACTAGCATATTAGTTGATTTATGGCTTTTGGGTCCTGCAAGCTTAAAGCATTTAATTAACAGATCATTTGTGCGTGAATACAATAGACTGGAGGAATGTTCATCATTCACTCTGCAGCCTATCCCATGCTTGAGCTGCCGAATGGTGCTTTACTGCTGTGAAAGATGTTTCTTATGCACTATTCAATCCTTTTGTATGCGAGTATCGCTCTATATATAT
>CM044434.1:101838853-101853051 GCA_024363595.1 Xenopus borealis
GACTCCTCCTCCTGCCTCGGCTTCATCCCCTGCCTCTTCCTGTTCAGAGTCAGTTTCGACCGAAGAAGGATACCTGTCACCTTGGCAAACCAAAACAGAGGAGGAATCCCCCCAACCCCTTAGCCAGCGCTGACTAGTTAGACTCCCATTGGGAGTTGACTGAAAACTTTTGAAAACTTCTGAAAAACAGATGCTGCCATGGCAACCATAACATATTTACAAAAAATGCAGAATACAGGGAGGGACGGCCTGTGTCCCCCAATGTAGGTGAAGAGAAAAAGATTTAACGGTGATTAAAAAATCTCTCTCTTCCCTAGATTGGGGGACACAGGCACCATGGGGATGTCCTAAAGCAACTACTGAGGGTGGGTCACTTTAACCCCATTAGGTGTTAATCTTACAATGGTTTGTAACACCTGGCTTCGGCTGAAGCCTGTACGTGGAGCTTGTAGAACCTTGTGAAGGTGTGTGTTGATGACCCTGTAGCTGCTCTACACACCTGTTTAATAGATGCCTGGTGTCGCATTGCCCATGAAGTGCTTAAGGCGCGTGTGGAATGAGCAAAGACTTTGAAAGGAGGTGGTTTCCCTCTGACTGCTTAGGCTCTAACAATGGTAGAACGTATCTTTCTGGCTATAGACGCCTTGGTTGCCTTTGAACCTTTTTTCAGCCCTTCAGGAAGAACAGTGAATCAGACTTCCAAATTGTTCTAGTAGCCTCAAGGTAGGCTGTGACTGCTCGAATCACGTCCAGAGTATTCAATCTTCATTTGAGCTGATTCTTGGGAGCTTGACAAAATGAAGGAACCACCAAGTCTTGATTTAGGTGGAACAATGCAGCCAGTGCTGACACTCTTCTCGCTGATGTAATTGCAAGGAGGAAAACCACATTTTCCTTACGTGTGGGCAGTGGTATGGACTCTATAGGTTCATAAGGGTCCTCTTGCAAAGCTGAAAGCACTAGGTGTAGGTCCCAAGGAGGAACTGGATGCTTATAGGGAGGGACCAACTTAATTGCTCCCTGTAGAAAAGTTCTTACGTGGCTACGTATTGCCAGCTTTTGCTGGTAAAGGATGGATAGTGCAGATACCTGCACCTTTAGAGAGCTCAAGGCTAGACCCTTAGTCAAGCCCTCCTGGAGAAAGGATAGGATGTCCTTTTCCTCTGCCATCCGTGCGTCTTTGTGTTTTGATTTGCACCATCCGATGAATGTTTTCCAAACTCGGTGATATACCTTTGCGGATACTGGCTTTCGTGCCCTTAACATAGTTGGAATGGCATCTGAAGGGACCCCGTGAGTCCTAAGGATTAGGGCCTCAAGAGCCACGCCGTTAAAGCCCACAGATGTAAATTCGGGTGGGCAATAGGTCCCTGGGTTAGTAAGTCTGGTCTCTGAGAGAGATGTAGAGGCGCGCCTGCCGCCATGTCCACAATGTCTGAGAACCAGGATCTCCAGGGCCAATAGGGGGCTACGAGTATGGTTGTGGTCCCTTCTCTTCTTATCTTTTTTATGACCCTTGGGAGAAGAGCCAGCGGTGGAAAGACATATGCTAGACTGAAGTCCCAATGGAGCACTAGTGCATCCACTGCTACCGCTAGTGGGTCTGCACTTCTTGCCACAAACTTTTGAACCTTGTGGTTGTATCTGGATGCCATCAAGTCCACTTCTGGTAGAGCCCATCTTTCTACTATCTCTTGAAATGCATCTGGGTGTAGGCTCCATTCTTTGTGATCTATTGATTCTCGATTTAGATAATCTGCAATCCAGTTGTCTACTCCTGGGATATAGACTGCTGATATCTCTGAGCTTCCTCCCATGAAGCTGGACTGCGGGTGCCTCCCTGGTGATTTATGTACGCTACAGCGGTCACGTTGTCGGACTGTATGCGTACTGCTTTTCCCTGTAGTCGGTCCGTCGAGTGTTCTAGCGAGTATCGAATCGCTCCGAGTTCCAAGAGATTTATCTGGAGGAGTCTTTCTATTTCATTCCAACAACCCTGCACGGTGTGCTGGCCTAGCACTCCTCCCCACCCTTTGAGACTTGCGTCGGTGGTCACCACTGTCCAAGAGTGGTTGGGGAAGGATATTCCTGACGTCAGCCTTGGGGAAGGAGCCACCAATTGAGCGAGGACTTGACTTGGTCTGGGATTCAAAGCTTTCTGTCTAGATTTTTGCAGCCCCTCCTCTGATGTCGTAAAATTAGGTGTTGGAGTGCCCTGGTGTGGAGTTGTGCATATGGGATCGTTGGAAAAGTCGACACCATGGTGCCCAGGGTCTGCATTGCTGACCGTAGTGTGACTGTAGAAGATGTCTGTAGGACTTCTATGTGTCTCTCGCACTGTGTTGATCTTTTCCTTCGTGAGGAAGGTCTTGCCCTGCTTTGAATCCAAAATCAGTCCTAAGTATTCTCTAGTCTGAGTTGGGCAAAGGTTGGATTTGTGGAAATTGATCAACCAACCCAACTGAGAGAGGGTTTGTAGTGCCTGGGCGGTATGACAGTTTGCCAGCTCTGGTGAAAAGGCCTTGACTAAGATGTCGTCTAGATATGGGATGACTCGTATACGCCTCTTTCTCTCAGTGGTGACAGAGCTGCTGCCATTATCTTTGTGAAGATACGTGGTGCTGTTGCTTCTTGACTAAGAGATTTAGGGCCTTCAAATCTAAAACCGGTCTGAGTGATCCGTCCATTTTGGGGACCATGAACAGATTGGAGTAGAACCCTTTTCCGCTATCTGAGAGTGGAACCGGTTGGATGACCCCAGAGGCCCCAATGTCTCGAATGACTTTTAAGGCAGCTTCCCGCCTGGGATTGTTTATGGGCAACCTGAATACAAAGAATCTTGGAGGAGGAGTCTGTGGAAGCTCTAAAAGGTATCCCTGGGATATCACCTGCAAGACCCATTTGTCTGTGATTCGATTTTTCCACATCTCCTGAAAGAATTTTAGGCGGCCGCCAACTGTGATCCCCCCAGGGGTAGGCACACCTTCATGCTGAGGCCGATTTATCTTGGGAAGGCTTGGTGGGTCCTTTAGAGGATGTCCAGCCAGATCCTTGTTTGTTGTGGTATCGGGAGCGGTAACTTGAGATATTATCTTGTCCAATTCGGCTCCGGATAGCGGTTTTCCTTGGAAAGGTAGACTCACCAAGGATCTTTTAGAAGCGAGGTCTGCCAACCATGTCTTCAGCCACAGAAAGCGACGGGCTGCTATAGATTGAGCTGAAGCCTTTGCTACTAGTTTAGCCGAATCCAGTGCTGCGTCACAGATATAGGATGTCGCGTCTGCTATTTGAGACAATAGGAGATCTGTTGAGGGATCCTCAGACCTTAGAAGTTGGGCTACCTGTTCGATCCAGACTTCCATCGCCTTCGCCACCCAGGCTATGGCAAAGATCGGTTGAAAGGCCGTTCCAGGAGCTGTGAAGGTAGCCTTACAAAAACTTTCGAGTCTTTTGTCAATTGGATCTTTAAACGCGGCAGCATCGGCTACAGGAATGGTGGTAGTTTGGTACTCTGGATATTGGTGGATCCTCTATCGTTGGTGTGGACCACAGGTCTATACAGTCCTGAGGAAATGGGTACGATTGCGTGAAGTGCTTGGACACTTGCACCCTTTGATCTGGGTTTTTCCACTGCATCTTGATTATGTCGTCTAATTGTTCGTATGCTGGGAAAACGCACAAGGATTTTCTTTGTCTTTTGACAAATATTCTTTCCAAGCTCTGCAGCGGTGTCTGTGTCCTCCAAACTGAGAGTCTTGAGGACCGCCTGTATCAGACCTTCCACCTCTTTCGGTGTTCTAGGTGATTCTGCATCATGATCCTGCTCCGGATCTGAGCCCTCTGCTGAAAGTATTTGCCCTTCCTCTTCAGAGAAAAAATCTTGGTCCTCAGGTGACTTGCCTAGGGAGAATGTTTCTGAACCTACGTGCCCCCATGTACTAGCCTGTGTACTGGAAGAACAGCCGCAGCGTTTTAAAACAGGGTGCTAGCACGTGTGTGGAGCACTCGTGCTAGCTTTCCCTTCTAGTGCCAGGCGTCGCGCTGTGTTGAAGACTGCCAGCCGGAGAGGATAAAAGGGCCTCCAGACGGTGCGCAGCATTGGGAAATACCAGTCGTGAAGGGAAGAAACCGCCAGCCGGAAGAGAAGGCTCTTGAGGAAGGGGCGTGTCTGCTTATAGCGCGAAGCGGAGGTGTCGTTGTTAAGCGAGAAGGGGACCGTAAATGGTGTTTCTGTCCCCCTGAGGCAAGGCAGTGCGCTTAGCATTGAGTTACAGGGCAGGCGGGGGTGACGCAAGTTGGGGTCTGGGGTGGGGGTATAAGGTATTACTTACATGCCCAGGCTGGAAGTTACCCCTTAAGGTTCCCTGTATACATGGCTCTACTAGGGGAGCCTGTAGAGCAGGAGCAGCAGCCTCAGGGAATGTGGAGCCAGCCTGCAGCCTCCAGAGCGCGGGAAGGCTAAGGGCAACGTTCTTCCATCCTAGAATGTGTCGTCTAGAGGGCTGGGGAGACACTGAACTGAAGAGTCTCTGGCCTCAGTGTGGCATTACCTAAACCGTAGTTTTTTGTCACTTACTCCCGCCACAAAAATCCGTGTCTTCCTTCTGAGGACACTAAAAAGAAACTGACTCTGAACAGGAAGAGGCAGGGGATAAAGCCGAGGCAGGAGGAGTCACCATTAACATCTTAGTGTCCGTTCTCCAATCTGCAGGATCTTCATCCCCATGGTGCCAGTGTCCCCCAATCTAGGGAAGAGAAAACAAGGTTTTCGGATAACAAGGTTTACGGATAACAAGGTTTACGGATAACAAGGTTTACGGATAACAAGGTTTACGGATAACAAGGTTTACTGATAACAGATCCCATAACCTGTACTTCTGAAATCGCAAGGCTCATGTAGCTAGTGGTAATATGCTCCTTGAGGTTAAACAGAGTTGGAAATATAAACCAGTATTGTGTCTCAATGACAGCAACCTTGGTATTTAACAGTGGAGGACAAAGCTGAGAAGGGTAACCTTATCAGCATTATATAAAAATACAATATGAATATAATACAAAATCAGATTTCAAAATATGATAGCAAGGTACAAAACATGAATTTACTTTTAAAACCTTACAACACATTTTAAGTGTTCAATAGTATTAGTATTTAAATTATGTGTGCTGAACAAATGCATCCTTATATTGCAGCATGTGTAAACAATGAATAAACATGTTTTGCATTAAGAATGGAGCATCACCCACCAGTTTAGGCTTTAACTGATCCTCACTGTCTCCATGACCAAGTCGTCCATAGCGTCCCTTTCCCCATGTATACAGTTCACCAGCTGCAGTGATGCATGCACTGTGTGCTCCTCCAGCAGCAATATCAACTACTTCTGTCCCTCGTAAAGATTCAATAACACGAGGGCGATCACAAGGACTAAAATGGTTATACACAATATTAAATGTCAAATTAAATGTCAAATGATTGAACACCACACATTTAATCCAATCTTATTAAATCAAAAAATTTTGTATTATTTCATTACTAACCTTCTGTTTCCATGGCCCAATTTTCCATCTTCAGCCTCCCCCCAGGAATAGACCTCTCCTTCAGATGACAGAGCTAAGCAATGCTTTCCTCCAGAGTTCACAGTCACCTTCTTTATAAAGACATGCTGGATTGACTCCAAAAGTGTGGGTGTAGACACAGATTCTGTCCCACCAATCCCCAGCCTTCCACCAGCTCCATAACCTGTTGCATACAGCTGGGAAATAAAGTTAAAAGAAAACTAAATTATACTGGGGCCATGTTTGAATAACTCCATAAAACAATATTTATGAGTGAACAAAACTGTCCTACATATGACACAAATATTAAAGTGCAAACTCAAGTACTCCACAGAACAAACGAAAAGTGTTGTCAATTCACATGCCAATAATTCCATATAATGTATCCATGCTTGAAATAACCATATACCACCATAAAACCGTTGTATCTATATTTTCTTCTTAAATAATTATATATAACTATGTGAAGTATTTTCAGAAAAATGTTGCAACTGTGTTTCAGTCAAAGGGGTTGTTAAAGTCTTTACATAAAATAGCTGTGTCTCTCTCTCTGGTTTCACGTGAAAGTATTCTAACCAAATCTCAGTTTTAGGGTTATGTTATACTGTGTGTCAGAAGCAGAGAAGCTAGCAGTATTTGTGCTGCCATATATTAACTTACAATGGAACTAACAGGAAAACAAACAAGCGAACACTCAATATAAGCTAACAAACAAAAAAAATAAACATTTTCCTGTGCAATATTGCACTTATTCCTACCCTATTAACTAAATAAAAAAAGGGGGCAGTGAATATGCATTGATCAATCACGATTCTTTTCTAGGTTTGGAATAAATCTGGCTAGATCAGTTTCTCTTCCTTTGTCCTTTACTTATATTTTACTTACTTATGGCAGATTTACTAAATTCACATGAATAATTCCAAATTCGATTGAATTTTCAAAAAGATTAGAATTTTCAAATGTTTTTGAAGACCACTTCGACCATCAAATTTTGAAAATTCGATCAAATCGAATTATTCGAATAATTCCAATAAAAATCTATTTGAATATTCGAACATTCGACAGTTGAATAACTTCCCCTTTAAATTTTTATTCGACTGCCTAGCTTGCCAATCTACCGAATTGGTTTTCTTTATTTTTGATCGAATAAAAAAATTCGATTGAATGGTTATAATCGGTCAAATCGTTCCATTCGAACGATTTTATTGACCGATCAAATATTTTCTATTCGATCATTCGACCAATCGAATTGCGGTAAAATCCTTACTTGTATAAAAAGGGGTTAAACATTAAGAAAGGTATTAAAAGGTAAAAACATGGCATGCCTGCTTAACAGTTAGAACAGGCAGATATGTAGACAATGGTTATCATGAAACCCCATCAAAACAAAGTGTGTGAGCATGATGGTAAAACATGTAAAAATTAATGTTAACTCAGAAAAGTATACTAATTTTAAATAAATATATATAAATTTACATATTTTGCCACTTCTGTTCCACAAATAAATGTGTATTATTTTATTATTAATATAACAAAACTCTAGATAACTCTGCTGTGAGTATGTACATTACTATTCAGTGTCATTTTAACTATATAATGCTGAAAAAGTGTTGTGAGTAAAACATGTATTGATTTGTTTAGTTACCTTTCCATCAGCTGTTACAGCAAATAGTGTTTGCTCTCCCCCAATTAACTGCACTGGTCTGAGGGTTGCAAGTGCCTCACAAGGTGTTGGAACTTTAACTTTTGCACCTTCAATGCCACCCAGCTGTCCTCTGTGATTGTGACCCCAGCCATAAATGGTTCCACTTCCTCCAGCTGACAGAGTCCAATCATCAGGCCGTCTAATACAAATAAATATGTATTAAAGACTTAATTCTTAAAATGTAAGAATAACTTTGTTATTGAAAAAAAAAAAACCCATAAAAACTGTACTAACCTGTTCATCCACTGGACAAGTTGTTCATCTTGCTCTCTCTTGAATGTGCCATGACTTTCATGAACAGCATTCATATTTTCATTATCTGCCATCAATTCCCGTATTTTCTTGGCCACCTTTTACACAAGAGAACAGTACTGTTATAAATGTCAAAAAGGGAAACAATTACCTGAAAGGTCCTTTCAAAATTGTTACCTCATCTAGAAACTGGTGAGGTAGAGGTGTTCTCTTGTCTAGTGCAACAGCCACTCTAGAAGCCATACAGTATCTCCTGAACCAAGCCCATTTGTGGGTCTCAGCACAGCATGGGAGGGTATCCAATTCAAGGTCACACGCCAAGGCTACCAGCACCTTAAATAGAATATAAAAAACAATAGCACTTATCTTTCAAGCTGGTTGCTTCCAAGTTGCTTTTATAGTTATGTTCAGAATAATAGCAAGTTGACATCCCTAACCTGACCAATCACTGTTTTTGGTAGAAATTATATTTCTACATAGCAAATAATTTACTAGTAGGTGTTGTAGATTAATAGAAAACCAACAGACCCAACAGACATGCATGGTGCTGATTCTGTGTAAGTGAACAATTAAATGAAGCTTGTTAAAAATTATAATAGTTTCTTCCAAATAAAGTAGCGTGGAGTTCAATTAGTTAGGTCATTCATTCTGTGAAAAAAATAGGTGACAATTATAGCCCTTATTTAAGGAAGGAAGGCAGCAAATGTTGTGAATGCTGGTTATAGTGCATTTCTCTCTGTAGAATTACATCATACCAGACATTGTTCAGAAGAAAAGCATACTTTGATTGGAGAGGGAAAAACATACAAAGAACTGTAGAAAAGTATAGCATTGTTAGCTAGAATGATCTCTAATGCTTTAAAATGGCAACCAAATCCTGAAAGATGAGGAAAAACACTATTCAAATGAATAGAAGAATAGCCAAAATGGCAAAAGAAGATCAGGTCTAAAGTAACCGGAGTAAGGTTACAATTAAAGACACCTATGTGAAGCCAAGCTATCAGCAAGAAGCCCCCGCAAAGACCCATTGTTGAAAAAAAAAAAAAAAGAAAGAAAGTGTACTGAAGTGTTGCCAAGGAACACATTTACTGGCCTAAAGAGAAATGGTGCAACATTGATGAAACAGATTGTTCTTCAAGGGGTCTAAGGGCCGCAGGCAGTTTGCCAGACGACAGCCAAACACTGAGTTCAAGCCAAAGTACACTGTGAAGGTGGAGAAGCATGGTGGAGCAAGCATCATGGGGCTATTTCTCATACTATGGTGTTGGGCCTATTTATCACATACCAGGGATCATCAATCAGTTGCAATATATGAAATAGAGGTCATGTTGCCTTATGCCCTTGACATTGGTGTTTCAATAAGACAACAAGCCACAAACACACCAGTAAATGAGCAACATCTTGGTTTCAGACCAACAAGATTAATGTTATGGAGTTGCCAGGACAATCCCCAGACCTTAATCCAGGGATCTCCAACCTTTTTTACTCATGACCCACATTCAAATATGTATATAGTTGGGGAGCAATACAAGCATGAAAAGTGTTCCTGGAGATACCAAATAAGGGCTGTGATTAGCTGTTTGTTAGCCCTTATGAGGACTGGCAGCCTACAGGAAGCTATGTTTGCAGTACACAAGGTTTTTATGCAACCAAAACCTGCCTCCAAGCCTGGAATTCAAAAATAAGCACTTGCTTTGAGGCCACTGGGAGCAACATCCAAGGGGTTGGTGAATAGCATGTTGCTCATGAGCCACTTGTTGGGAACCACTGCCACTTAATCCCATAAAAAAAATGTGTGGGGTGACATCAAAAATTCTGTTTCTGAGGCAAAACCAAGAAATGCAGAAGCATTGTGGAATGTAGTCCAATCATCCTGGACTGGAATACTTGATTACATGTGCCAGAAATTGGGCGACTCCATGCAACATAGATGCAGCATTTCTTAGAAACATACAACTAAATATTAGGTCAGTGATTAAAAGGAAACACAATCTTGAAACATTTTTCAGTTTATACAGTGAATGTTCGAGATTGTAAAAAAGAGTGCAGAGACCAACTTTTTACAGCCTAATATTCAATTTTCTTTACTCTGTTAATTAATAACACATTTTTCGTCATTAAGATTTTGAACAGAATTTGCAGTGTTCCTAGTGCATTTGCATGTATGGAAATAAAAGCTATTGTAAGGATTTTGAGCGTTATTCACTTTTTTTTTTAACACACTGCTATTATTCTGAACACAACTGTTTGTTACTAGCTTAACACATTAGATCAAATACATTAGACTCAATGACAATGGTTGGTTCATAAGTATAAAAAAATACCTTAAAGAAAGGACTGTGAAGTAACTGCTTTCCTCCTCTCACAACTGGATCTTCATATTCAAATTGTCTCTGCAATGCTTCAGGAAGACCTTTGACTAGGGCAGCTAAAGCACTGCCACTAAAGCTCTGGAACATAAAAACATATGTTTGCAGAAAATGTCTGGGGGTAAAGATGCTTGATTCAAATTGGTCCAAACATAATAAAGCAAGAATTCTTTTCTGGTGGACAAACCATGCAGCAGATAAACAAACCACTCAATGTATGCATGCCACACAAAAATCAATGGCCACCACTAAAGTATATTTATATAAGAAGTTCCCAAGGAGTTGCTAAGTAGTGATAAGCAAATAGTCTTTGAAAAGTTATCATGCAGAAGGTACATTAGGGGCATAAATCGGCATCTTTTCGCTCTTTGCTAAATTCTGCAGCACTGAATTAATTTCTATTGGATTTTTACAGGCATGTTTATCAAGGTGTGAAGTAAGAGTTCACCCTTTGGTAAATATGCCTCTTAAAATCCCATAAAAGTTAAAAGAGTGCAGCAGAATTTCTTTTAAGTGAATGATTGCTAGTTCTATCTTCAGTCATTTAACAGAGAATACGCCATTTGTTTGTACACAGTCTTGGTCATATGTATTAAAACAATATTTTAGTGGTTATGTCCTTAATATTGTAAACACTTTTGTAGTAAAAGTCCTTTGACCTATACATTTGTTTTATAGTTCCTTGCTTTGGTTTGAACCTTGGGAAAGCATTAAAGGAAATACAGAAGGTAGAACTCCAATTTTATGTTTTTCAGGGGACCAGAAAAAAATGGTGTAAAATCCAGAAAAAAATGGTGTAAAATCCAGGAAAATGTATAATATGTATACAATATAGGTGGGACCACAAAACAACAATGTAAAATGAGGGAAGACTTAAAAGCAGGGGGTGTAAAAAGGGGGTTCTACTGCAGTTCATTCTGGGTACATTTTTCACAGCATATGCATCCTCTTTTATTTTACAACATTAAAGACTGCTCTCACCATTGCTCTTGTTTCTGTTTCTCCATCACCAAGTAGCCTATTAATGTTGATTGATTGTCCAAACTCTGTTGTCAAAAGTTTCCTTAACCTCTGCAGAGCCCACATTCTGTGACTGGCAGCTGAATTGTACATTTAAAAAAAAATTAGATCAGCACCACGCATTTCTACATAGGTTTGTTCAAATATGACAGTTCCTTTACGAAGTACATTTTGTTTTGTCCCTGTTATTACAAATAAAGACCAACAGCTAAATTAATTAATTAAATTTATCTGAAAAATAAATATACAGCACACTTACCCAGAGCACTTAACTGAGCACAAGCTGCGAGGGAAGCAGCAAGGCGGGGAACAATACTTCTGTTGGATGCAAAATTTAGTCTAAAGTCTAGTAGACAGGTGACTAGATCCATGGATGGACAAGACAGTATGCACCGATCAGAGAGAAGATCTTTAGGGCCTGAAAGAATATTATGCAATATTGTTTAAGGCTCATTGGAAGAAGGTAGACTTTGAAAACACATTTAGAAGATTCCTCAGTGAAAATAGCTAGAATTCAAATGATCACAGCTTACCTGCAGCTGGCATTATTGGGTAAACAGTCAATCTCCAGCCCCATCCATTAACAGATCCATCACTAATGAACTTCCATTTTAGTTCATCACCCGGAATTCGCAGTTCACTAGACCAGTCTGACCACTCTCGACCTGTCAAGTAAACATGGAAAACATAGTTAATATAAGCATTTCACTATTTTTTTTACAATTTCCATTAACTTAAATTAAATTAGTCATTAAAAACTTGTTTTACGTGACACTGGTTAAATCAGAAAAAAGAGATGCAGTTAGGAACAACAAAATAGTTTTGGAAGAGAAGGAAAAATGTGGGAGTAAAACCAGTAAAACCAGTGACAAATGTGCTTTTTTTAGAGGTGAACAATATTAAAGGAAAACACAAACATGATTTCTGCATACATACACTTAAATTTCCGCTACCCCCCACACACACACTGTATATTTAATACGGGGGGGGGGGGGGGGCATTAAAAAGAATGGAAAAGAACTCCATGCTATTTTCAGCAGATTAATAATTTTATTGTACCAAAGCTAATGCTATTAATTTCAAGGTATATTAACCTCTAGAATTCCTCAAAAGCACTATGCTAGTATCTGATCACAGCACTCTGGGAATGAAAATGCCATGGCTTTAATTAATTTCTATGTAGTTGCTGTTCCCTAATCAGCGTTATCATAAGCACAGGTTCCACAGTTTCATCTCAGGGCAGCTTGGTCTCGGATAGCAATAGTAAGTATGACCCTACCATAATTCCTGTGATAAAAAAGCACAAAAAAAATTTCCATACAGGAAAAAAGATGCTTTGCAAAGGTTTTTTTTAACAAAAAAATTTATAAATTTCACAGAGACCTTGGAAAAACAGAAAAGCCTGTACATGTGTTAAATGTTAAGGAAAATTTACAGATATGAATATGTACTGTATACCTTCTCATTTTTGTATAATTTCTATAGCATTAAGTGCTTTGGGGACAATTGTATTGAGTATAAATTGTCCCACAGATTTTTGGTGTGAGGGCATGCATAATGGCTTGGATAAAAGAATAAACAAACAAACACAAAAAACCCACAAGACAAGTAAGTATGTTGCCACATGAGCATAAAATTGCATTAGTTGAATCATACTGTATGTATTGAATAAGAACAGCATGCATATAAATCTATAATTCTAAATGCTTTCAGTACAGATCTGCTGAAATACTAATCTAGGCTTCCATTTTGAATTTTATTTTAAGTATTTATAGCACTTATTTTGAATACCAGATGAAAAAAGCACAAACACCTAGGTCAGATTATTATGATAATGCCGCTAGTGAATTCCACACATGAAATATCAGACAAGCAAATTAAAGAGGTGAAAATGTATTTTTAGTCTCAGCTCATCACCTGATCGGACAGAAACGATCCTGTTGGCCCCATCCATTATGGTGAGTGGGTCATGACGCCGCTCTGTAGAACACTGGCGGTCAAATTCTACTCTAAGGCCCTCGGCACCTAAACAGTCATAAAAAGAGTTATTAAATGCGCATGATTCAACAGTAACAAGTTGTATGCATGAAGAGTTCAAAATAAATCCCTTCTGGCATACAGACCAACTTGAAGAAAAAGTTGCATTAAACTAAAACATGAAAATACATAAGGGAGCACAGCAAAGAAAATTAATTAATTACTTGAAAACAAAATTTGCGGGCAAAAACCTCCCAATTATTTTTAAAGTAATCAAATATATTCTTTAATTACAGTTGAATATGCAGTGGTGTTCATGCACACATGTTTATGTATATTTGTATATAACTTGAGCAAACTAATTGCAATGGTATTCAGTGACATTCTCCTAAAGACTGCCTGCTGTTATTTAAAAGAGAACTGTCATGAACTATGAACCATACCATTTTTCTCATGTTTGTGATATTTATGTTTGTGTTATGATATGATTTGTGTTATAAACATGCTTACTTTTCACAAATTTCTAACAGCTCTCCAGATCAAGCATTTTCAGAATCTGAAAGTAGGAGTGTCCATTCAGGTAACATTCACTTAGCCCCGCCCATGTTCCCTGAGTCATATTTCCCCTCCCTCACCCTCTAGTTACATCATATCGGTGTGCAACACATCTCTGTCTGCAGACAGGCAAGCAGTATTGAGGAGTTGCATTTGTGCCTCTGGTTTGGTTGACAAAGAACTGGAAAATAACTTTTCAAACTGGTTGTAGAGGATTATTTCAGCAGTGCTGTCTATAATCCATCTAGTATTGTTCATGTCTATAATCTCCCCCAGTATTGTTCAGGTCTATAATCCAACTAGTTTTGTTCATGTCTGTAAAACCCTGCACTGTGCACACCTCAGACCCAGACTGCATTGTTCACCTGATCAAACCCCATACAAGCTACTGGAGTATGTATGAACATAATTTATATATACACAAATACAAAAATTGTGTGTTTGCCAAACTCTGCCTGTCCCACACTGCCTGTGTGCTATACTTTATGCTGTACAGCTGAGATTCTAGACAAGTTTATTACACATTATTTCACATTGGTACAGCTCCTCTGTGTTACCCATTAAAAGAAGCATCCCTGCCCTGCTTTATGGCCGAGACTATAACTATTTATTTCCTCTCTGAACCCCATTAATGTGTAGGGTTAAACATACTAATGGTGTGAATGTCACATTTAAACTACAATCCATATAATTCATTGCAAATGGCAGGCTTCAGATAGAGGGTTTCTTTATGAAATCAACTTTGGTGTGGGTGTGGGGGGGGGGGG
>CM044434.1:101853137-101894539 GCA_024363595.1 Xenopus borealis
GAATCAGCGTCATTGGCTCCTCCAGGGGGGTAAGGCTACTGTTCCATTAAGTAATAGGTTTAACTCTGAAAAAAACACTGTATTCATTTTTATTGTTAACTTTACTGTGTATAACTTACAAGATAGAGAACACTATATATCACAACAGTTCTCCTTTAAGTTAGTCAGGTTAGTATAGTGGAAATTATATTGCTTAGCCATAATTATCAGAATCTAATACTCAGAAGTGAATGTATCGACAAATTACTTAATAGAAAAGTGGAGAGTGATGCAGACAGGCACAGGACATTCTATCATTTTTACTAACCTGGTATTTTTACAGTGCCACTAGTTGAAGTATCATCAGTATAAGGGTGGCTACTTTCTACCACAACTGGTTGCGTAGAGAGACGTCCACTCTGAGAGTCTGTGGCTACATCTTCCAATTCTGTTACGCACAGCTCGAAAAGCATGTCAGCAACCTGAAATAACAGCACCACAAAAGGACTCTCAATTCAAATATGTTAAAAAATAAACCGTCATCTCACTGGGGCTCTAGACTGATGCACTCCAATGTGGTGGAGCTGCTTTTCTGCAGATCCAAGGTGTCTGTAAAATATTTTCTACTGAAAAAACAATATCATGTTAAAAAACATGTGGCATTCTTCTGAAGGATGAAAAGCCATGAAAATCCCTCCGTCAGTCACATGCAGTTTCTGGGTCTCCATTAAAGTCTTCCTCCTTTTTTTTTTTTTAAACTAATGTTCCTCTTGATGGAACACGCACTACTATTACTGAAGTGATGCATTACTTGCAGATATTCCTCTAACTGTAATAGTTGATTTTAATAAAGTTGAAACAAATACATTTAACTAATCCATTTAACAGTTTATAGAGTCAGTGCCCCCCACTTACTGAACTGCTTCTAGAAGTTAACATTTTGATAAAAATTATCAAATATAATGAAGGAATAATGTGTGCTATTTAAAAACACTATATTGTTTGAAAGGCGAATCACCCCTTTAATCTGAAAACATTACATATTTTGAAAGGTGAATCACCCTTTAATCTGTGTTCTCACCAGAAAAAAATATTCCTCCAGCTGAGGATTTGCGTCAGAGCCTGCCATAACCTCAACCAACCTGTTTTAGAATATATTTCTTTAGAAGCTGGCAGCATATGCGAATACAAATATGGCATGTGCCCAATTTGCAAATTATGGTCCTTTGGCTTCTGTAAAATGTTTTCTATTACAGTAGGTAAGGGCAGATTTTCGGGTGGCTCCATACAAAAAATACCTAGGGATGACCTTGTTCTAAAAAGGGGCAGGAGAGAACACGTCTTTTACCTATAATCCTCCAATAAGAAACGGTTTGGTCATAGCATATCACACAGCTATATGAAATGTCGGAGAGCTACAGTAACTGAATGCAGAAAAAACTGCATAGTAAAAAGTATTTTTTCCATAACATAAAATTAAAGGAATACTATATGCCCAAACAACGTATGTCTCTGTAACAATATACTGCATAAAATATCTGCTTCATGTAAATAAACCATTTTCATAATAATATACATTTTTAGTAGTATGTGCCACTGGGTCATCATAAATAGATAAGAAACAAACCATACAGGTTACACGTTAGGTCATATGGGCCAATAAAGAGATTGTTCCAACTTTAGTTTTCTACATTTCTTCCTGTTACAGTTGCAGTATTTCTGGTCAAGTGACCTCTGAGGCAGCACTGAGGCAGCACTGTGTACCTCAAAAATCAGAACTCAAAGGAAAAGGTATACAAGGTCACCATATAATTAAACATATATTCCAGTTTGTTAAGTTTATTTAGAATGCCAATGAATATGATGTAAACGGTCGCTTAAGTCTTCAGTTTGGGGGTAAAGTTTTCCTTTTAGTCACTTAATCCCTCCCTCATCTTGTTTCATGTTAAAGAGATGCATTATGGGATTTCTGCTTTCAAGAGAATTTGGGCACTGCCCTTCATGGAAAAGGAAGGAACTTCAAGTCCCATAATCCATCTCTTCAGTATGGAACAATGGGAGGGTGGAGTTGAATGGCCTTTGCCAGCCTAAGGGCGGGGAGTGAGGCTATCTGAGGCTTAAGCTTCCTCTCAATCTGAGGAATCGGTTAGATCTGTGTAAAAAAAAAAAAAATAGAATGTAATTCTTTAAATCTCTCCCACATTATTTTCAAACTTTTTTGCTTGAGGGGGGACAAAGCCAGCTACCAGTGTTCATGTCTTTTGCTCCCTAAAGATTATTTGCTGCCTTACTTTCTTTATTGCACTTGTAGGTTATTAAGTGACATAGCAGAGTGCCTAGAAGAATTGGTATTAATCATAATCTCTGATCACAGATTTCAAGCAGTTTTATAAACTGACAATATTTCACTTCAGTAAAAATAAATGCATTTAATTATTTTTTTCTGTGTGTTGGTCCCAAATGATAGTATGTATTAATTAATTAATTAAATTAATTAATTATTAAATGGCAATTGTCAACAGGTACAAGGCAAATATAAAAATTATTTTATTCTACTATCTATGCAATCAAAAAATGATACTGACCTGTGGATAGGCTGTGCCCATGCCAGAAAGTACAGCTGATAGCACTTCCTTTCCCTTCTCACCAGCTCGATTGGAAACTGCCAACTTTAAAAGGTCAACCATGACTCTTGTGTCATCTGGGACAAGCAAACTTGTGAATTCATCCAGGCACTGGGGTTCAGGACCAGTTACCTTGCTTTGGCTTTCCACATCCTGGCCAAAGCAGGAGTGAAAATTCAGAAGTGCAGAAATAAAGACTATAGTCAACTACATTTCTTCAAAATAAAGCAGAAACCTACCTCTTTTGTTTTAGTCATTGTCTCTGCAATGATGCTAGCTGCTCCAGGATCATCAGTAACTGGAATGAAAGGCCTGGATGAGGCTGTAGAGGGAGTTACAGCAGAAGGGGTAACTGCATCTTCTGATGAAGTCACCTGTTGAAAATGCAATAATGATATTGGTGGGAAAGGAACAAAGTAACCTAGCCATAATCTCTTGTTTCCTTACAAAATACAGATTTGATGCCAGGTATTTTTGAAAAATACCAGTGAGACACTGCAGCACCTTCCAGTTAACAATCACAAAACATAAGCTATCATTTTACGTTAAGCCTCTTTCTTTTATGACAGATGCTGCTAAGACCTGAACCATAGCTCTTAATACTATAGAAGAATTGTTTTAGCATTTTGATTAGTTTCACAAGTACTACAGAGTCTAGTTTTTTTCTGGAATGCACATGACAAGGAGTCGGATAGTACTACTGCACCTGTGGCATTAATCTATTTCCTATAATTGCACACACAAAGAATGAAGGTGATTTGAGTAACTGTGAACAGTTCAAAAGAAAAGGAGATTAAGAAACAAAGTATTTTAAAAAAAAAAAAAAAAAAAAAAAAAAAAAAAAAAAAAAAAAAAAAAAAAAAAAAAAAAAAAGAAACAAAGTATTTTATAGTTAGCTTAAACTGCTATAAAATTTCTAAAGACTGCTATATAGAATGTGAAAACAGCTTCCAATTCAAATAGTGCATCTTTGCAGTAAATTTTAAATTATTTAAAAAACATATCCTCTTCAGCATTGTTAAGATAATGCAGGTTTTACCCAACTCAATGACCTGAGCTTAACTAAGAAACTTTAGATATGAAAAATACAATCAATAAAATTGTTAATACAGCATTTCTCCTTATTAGCTTTGCACTAAGATGTATAGCTTGTATTTTAAAGAAGTTTTACTGTGTATTCCATACCTCTCCCCTCCTTTCTTGCCATGGGCTTGGACTTAACCTGTCTTCCAAATCCATTGCCAGCACTATATCATCTCCATTAACAGGGCTAGATGTTCCAGACATGTCTGATGGAGGGGCAGAAGATAGAGATGGGCACTCCATTGGTGCAATCATACTGGCTGGCATTAGGGCTCCAACTACAGCATCTCTACAAGACAAATGGAGACATGGGAAAACTATAGGACTAAGCTCTGGCCACATTCAGCAGCAAATAGCAAATATTAGAAAATAAATAAGAAAAAAACATCTTGAAGCAAGAGACACAGCAATTGAGTTACAGATTGTGTTGTTTAGTAAATAGCTGGCAGTTTACCATGCATTTCTTACCTGGCGTACATGATCTGTAATGCAGTCAGTATGTGCGAGAGTGCTTGCTGTTTGGCAAGGCTGCCATCGATAGACAGAAGAATCTTTGCAAGGGAAGGTCGATTAGGTTTTAAGCTACTGACCCCATTGATTTTGTTGCTGGAAGAGGGAGAAGACTCTGAATCTGAAGGTACACCTTAAAGAGACAAGGAATATGTAAAAACTTTTGATCAATATGAGAAAAAAATCACAAATCATACCCTATGTACTTTAGCCTAAAATTAAGTCAAAGTACATGCTTATATTAATACATCTGAACCTTTTGCTTCCTCAAGTGCAACATACATCAAAACCAAAACCTTATCACTTGTCAAGTAGGGTTCACAGGTTGAATGCACATGACAAGATTAATCTGTGCATATGCAGAAGTGCTCCATTAGCCCCTGAGCACTAGGATAAATGCTAATATTAGCATTTGTTATAAAGAATGACCATCATAAAAACAAATAAATGAAAAAGATGCTAAAAGAATTAAATATTGCTTTCCATACAGGTATTAAGATTATAACAAACAAGAAAAAGTTGTGCTAACCACTAATTTTTAAAACCATTAGGCAGGGTGCAATGAGGCTGTGACCACAAAAGATATATAAATAAATACAAGAGATATGTATTTTGTTGTCACAGCCTCATTGCACCCCCGCCTAATGGTTTTAAAATATTAGTGCTGAGCACAACTTTTCCTAGTTTGTTTTAGTTATAAAGGAGCAGTGACCAGCTCCCTGTTGTAGCCCCCACCCTTCCCAGCTATAGTCAGGTGATCCCACTGGTGTCTAATAAAAGGGCATCCATGATTGGGAGTTTTACTTTGAAAGCAGCAAGTAAGTTGCAGGTAAAACTTAGTCCCTTTGTAAAATGTATAATGAAGTAATAGAATTCTTGATGAATCAGATGAAAATTGAGAGTAGGACTGGCCAGATATGGGATGACTTAGACATAGTTGGCAAACTTAAATATATTGCAATATATGGACAAACAATCCCTGTTTTGTTTAAAAGGTAAGGCACTTTTCAGTAGCAGTATGCACAAAATATATTGATATATAACTGTCTTCCCAACAATTAAATATTGGCATAGAATAAATAAGGAGTATAACCTAATCCCATATCCTTCAAAACTAATACCTTTACTAAATAACCCTGATTTTTATTTAGAAACAGCGAATAATATACTACAAAATTGGTCTGAAAAATATTCTAGTACAATTAGAATAAAAGATTTTATGGAATCTAGCAAGATGATCTCTTTGGAAAAAACCAATGAATCATATGGAGAGAATCCAAACAATGAATACATTTATGAAAATATAAAAAGCTATGTTGAATCTCTTGGAATAACAGAACAAAACAGAGAACTATCTTGGTTAGAAAACATCATAAATAAAGGTACCCAAATAACAAGGCCTACTTCTTTTCTATATAAAAGATTAATATCAAATTATGTAAATAAACCACCATTTGCTAATAAATGGGAATTAGAATTGGGTTTTGAACCATCTGAGGAAGAATGGGAAAAAATTTGCTCCAATAACCTTAAAATATTTTCATCTGCTAAATTACATGAAGCTTTCTACAAACTTATTTCTAGATGGTATTTTACACCAATAAAATTAAAAAATATTTATGGATCATCAGATACATGTTGGAGATGTAAAGAAGAAACAGGTTCATATGAACACATATGGTATAGCTGTAAAATACTTAATAGCTATTGGAACCAAATTCAAAATATTATAAATATCATTTTCCCGGAACAATTATACCTGCATCCCACAGCTGTTTTATTATTATATAACAATAATATCAAAGATATTATAACTATTCCAACATTAAAGTATATTTTAACTTCTGCAAAATTATTAATCCCAAGAAAATGGAAAACAATTGATCCCCCCAGGTTTCAGAATGGATAAACTGTATAGAGGAAATAAGAATTTCAGAAGAAATAATTGCACATAGAAAAGGTAATGCAGTAAAACATTATACAAATTGGAGACCATGGTCAGAATACATAAAAGAATATGGTAAAAAACAATAAAACAGAAAATGTTGAATAAACAACTATGTAAAACATTTGCTCAACCTTGTTATGTCTCTGATATACAAATGTATGACAAAAAAAAAATTTGTAATAGAGTGGTCAATATTGTTAACATATACAATGTTAAAATAATTACATTTTATATTTTTTGTGTGGAAATGTTTAACTTTACTGTTCCCCTTCCCACCCTCCCCTTTTTTCTTCTTTCTGTAATCCATCCTCCCTTATCTTTGCTGAAAAAAACGAAATAAACAGTGAATTGACAAAATATATTGATAATGGGTTGAGTGCAGAGGACCTCTTGTATTTATCTATAGATATTAAGATGAATTTAGTTATTAATACATGTAATTACAACAAAAAGCCTGGCCTTTGTAATTATCTTCAGTGTGCCTGACTAAAAGAAAATATGTAGTGGAAGTCAATAAAACTTGCACACTAATGGTGCTCACTTTTCATAACAAGCAATGCATTCTGGGAACCAGAGTCCTGGTTGGAGGAGAGATGACTACCAAGACTACTAGCCCATACACTATTGGCAAAACAGCATTTTTATGTGAGTCATACCAAGGTAAGAGGCTCCAAGGGCATCTCTTGCAGTTTGAAAGAGGACTGGCTCATGAACAGATGGTGTTGCAACATCCACAGTAGTCCAAGCCACACTATGTGATGACCCACAAGCAACACGTGTAATTTTCTGTCCATCTAAACCATGGACAAGGGTAGGCTTTCTGTTGACAGTAGTAGTTCCATTGCCTTGTTGCCCATGATCATTATCGCCCCATGCATAAACCTATAATTACAGTATCACCATATGTTCATTATTGTTATAACGGCACAAGCACAGCAGAAATTGAAGCATATTTAGGTTGACTTTTCAGTTACAAAATAATGTAAAACGTACAACTCTCTTGCACTTCTTGCCTAAAATATCTCTCAAGATAATACCTTAGTGAAGTAATACTGGTTTTATATTAAAAAGGTCTTGTCTATGGGTATTGTCACATGCCAGTTACTAATGTCTACAGAGAGGAGTGCCATTTGCCCTTTTCTACTTTGCAACCAGTCAACAAAATACAAAACCTAAAAAAAAAATGGAAAATATGTAATAAGCATTCAATTAAACAAGCACGAATTATTTGTGCACTTAATCTAAAAATGGACACCCTGATGATGAAGAAAAACAGATAATTTACCTGTCCAGCATCGGTTACAGCAAGACAATGAAGAGCTCCAACTGCAACATGAATTATTTTCTTTCCTCTGAGCCCTTCAACCACTTGTGGTTTCCTCACATGGACATCTGTTCCATGGCCAAGACGAAAATAATCCCCTTTTCCCCTAAATTTATAAAGATTATTTTACACAATGTATAATGCTGAACCATAGAATTGTTGTTATTTTACATTTGGTGGTACATACAACATTTAAATTTCCATGTATCTTTTCAGAAATTTGCTGCTCAATAATCCTTACCACATAGCATAATAGCAGCCATCTAAGGACAACGGGACACAGGGTAATCTGCACTATCATACAACAAGATGTCTCCTGAGAATACCTTTCCCTCTCTCGTGGAAAAAAATTCTGTTGATAAACAGCACTTTTTTTCTAACTTTTTTTGTAAAATGTTTTGAACTGGTTTATAAATTACAGCACCAAAAGGTACAGTACAAATTCTAACATTAACCACTATTAAATACAATTCCAGTGAATATTATAAAGTCAAAATAATGGCCAGCTAAGTTTATTACCATGTCCAAACTACTCCAGACTTAGTCAGTGCCAAAGAAAACTGAGCTCCACATTCGATCTGACAGACAGCCTGTCCATTTAGTCGTTCTATGTTCTGAGGAACGTTGCAGCCCTCACTACCTCCGCGGCCTAACTTTCCAAAATCTCCATCACCCCAGGAAAACACAAGCCCTGAAAAAACAAAATGCAAGCTGAAATATAGGTATAACTCTGCAATCTAACATTTACCATTTTATCCATTATTTACCATTTTTATCTTTGTATAAGTTAATTTCAATACATTCATTAAGAGTAATTTTTCCTCTTTATATATTTCAAGGATGGTGATAGCAATCAAGCATAAGAAGCATTACACTCCATATAATTCCCACCTGCTCTTTAACGAGACTAGGTGAAGCAAACCACTAAAGAATGTATCTACATTTCTTATGTGAGCACAACTAAAATCTATTGGTGGTGAGAATTATAAATGTAACTTTTTGGGCAATAGCTTGTGCAACAAAAACATTATTTTTAACTTTTTATTTTTTAAAAACAGATTTAAATAGAACTGACGTGTATGTGTGATTCTGCCATTGCTTCTTTCAACAAATAGTTATTTTAACTCACTCTTCCAAATAAATAGAAATGTAAACTTTTATACATGGAAATGCACACACAACAAATGGACAGTATTCAGGATTGTTTCACATAATTTTTTCCTACTGCTAAATAGAATACACATACCCTCATCAGTTAGTGCTAGAGTCTGTGCATCTCTGCTTCCACAAGCTATCTGAATCACCCTGTGTCCCAATAACACTTTTACCTGGTAGGTGGGAAAAAAAACAACAGTGTTAAAGAGTTAATGAAAACCTACTAAATGTGTAGCAGATTCTACACCTCTTACTTAATTATATGTATCATTTGAAATAACACCAAATATACAAACACTAGAGGTGCCACATTTTACAGATTACACATCTTTTTGTAATTTACATGCACAAAACACATTTCATTTGTGATCTGCGAAGATTGATAAAACAGTAATTGTAAATGGCAGCACATTATTATGCCAGGAATAACTTTCCCTTTTTACCATTTTTGGTTTTAGTTGTGTAGTATTGTCTCCATGTCCTAGTCGACCATATTCGCCAAGACCCCATGTGTATAATTCCCCGCTAGAAGTAATGGCAGCACTGTGAGAACTGCCACAGGCGATGTCTCTGATGCGTTTGGTTTTCAGTGCCTCGATCAGTCGTGGCTTATCACAATTCCTAAACAAATATGCATGGCTTATCAGTTACCTCGAATTTTAGCATTGCGGATTTCCATGTTCTTATTTAAATGCTGCTGTTATCAATCAAAATAAATCCAAACTATGAAAGTTAACAGTATCATGTGATTTATGCACATTTTGCTACTAGTTGTTCTAATGCTCATGTAACACTAACAATGAAAAAAAACATAGAAACAAATTTTGCTCACATTCTGCTGAAATGTCCCAGTTTGCCATCATCACCTTCTCCCCAGGAAAAAACTTTACCATCCACAGTTAAAGCCATTGCATGTCTTCCACCTGTAAAGAACAATAGTAAACACTGAACAGAGACCACATTTGGATTTCAAGAGCAAAGTAAACAAAAGTAATGAGAAAAAATCCAAATAATGAATATTACATTAAAGTGGTTATATTATGATATCAAATAATATATATAATAATATATTAAAGGGGTGGGTTACTATTAAATGAACTTTTAGTATGTTATAGAATGGTCAATTCTAAGCAACCTTTCAATTGATATTTATTATTTATTTTATATGGTTTTTAATTATTTGCCATCTTCTTCTGACTGTTTCCAGCTTTCAATAGGGGGCCGCTGACCCATCTAAAAATTAACTCAAAGGTGAACAACCCCTTTAAACATATTGTAGTCATCATTTCATTGGTTTTGTGCAATTACCTGAATGGACAGCAACTTTCTTGACAACATAGTTGCTAAGAGCGGTCATTTGGCGGGGTATGGGAACTGTACCGCTAGAAATGCCTAAGCCCAGTCTTCCATTGGTGGCCTCTCCACAAGCATACACTTTACCCTCTGCAGTCACTGTGAATTCCAGTTAAAAGGAATAATGATGAAAAAAAAATACCAGAACAAGTTTTCTAGTCTGTTAACAGTTAACTAATATAGTAACCTGCAAAAAGGCTCTTGGATCCACCTGCAACTTGTACAACATTTAGTGCAGAAAGTGTCTCAGAAAATGAAGGAATTTTGATCTGTGAAAAAAACAATAGACGTAATGTAATACAAAAGTTTCCAACATCACATCGCCCACATGCAACAAGCATGTTTTAAGTTTTGTTTCCAAAGAGCTGAATAATAAATGTTTCCTGCAAACAAGTAGTAGACTTCAGACCGTGTATTACAATAACGCCTCAGTGGCATATGCACACACAGCACATTCAACAAGCTCAAACATTTTAGAATTAAGTAAATGTTCACATGGCATGTTTTGTGTGACAAACACAGAATTTGTAGCCAGTCCCTAAAGTGAGTGACGGAGTCTGGAAATCTTGGTTATTGTTATTTTATGCCAACATTATAAAAATCAGTGTAACGGAGGCACGCCTCAAGTGGATCATACATAATACTGTACATAATACTGTTAACAGAGAAAAACATTAAAGTAGAACTAAAGCTTAACTAAAGAAGAAGGCTAGAAATGATGTACTAGTGATGTGCAAGTCCCACACCGGAACCTAACCCGTCCTACCGCGCCTGCCTGAGCCCGACTTCTGGATTCCATTTATATACCAGTGGCTCCCTGCAATGACGTCACAAAATGGGCAGGGCAAGCAGGTGCGAGTTTGTAAAAAAGGAAGTCGGAAGCCAGCAGAGCAAAGTGGCAGGCGGGGAGAGCAAGAAGGAGAGCTCAACCGGGACCTGCCCTACACCCGCAAATGGCGGCGCAAGGCCATATTCATTTTTAGGGATTAGTTCTCCTTTAAGATGTTTTAAAATATATGAATACAATGTTTAACATTTGCATTTTTTAAATGTCCCAAAGCAAAAGGCATATTATTCTAAAAGTCAAGTTTGTGTGCCCCTCAAGTACCAAGGAGGAGAAAATATAAATCCCTGGGAATCAATAAGAGACAACATTATAACTGAATTTGTTATAAACACTGATTATCTGACTTGCAATAATGAAAGACAAGATAAACCCCCTTTAAGCAAATGGACAGTAACTCAAGTGAAAGTATACCATTACTATTTAAAGGTTGGCAGCATACATGTTTTTTTATACAATATAAATCTACGTTTACTTTATGCTTGCTTTAAATAAAAAAAAAGCCTATATAAAGGCCTTATTTGTCCCCTCAAACCTATAACATCCCCTGACATACAAAGCAACAGACAACTCTGCCTCACCCTATATCTCTGAATTTAATCTAACGCATTACCTCCTCATATATTTGTTTGTCTAGAATACCATACAACTCGGCAGTGACTTATAGTGCATGTGCAATTCTCAGTGTGCTAACTCTCACTACGCTGACTCTTGCAGTATTGCATTGATTTCTATATCTATAGATTAGCATAACCTATTCAAAAGCATATAAACATTAAAATATTTGGATTCCTTACATGTATTTCAACATAAAAGTTTGTTGGTTAGAACAAAGAAATTGAGACCTTGACATATCTCTGACATTTTCATATTCAGGATTTATTGTAATGGTAATACAGCATAGGTTCCATTTCCTAGCACTAATAATGGTTCTTAATGAAAATCACATTTGCCTGTTTACATCAGGTAAAATCTTACCTTGGATCCTTTCAGACCTCCCAGTTGATCTTTGTCGTTTAATCCCCATACAAAAACTTTAGTTCTGACTGTTGCAGCAGATTCTAAACTAGCCGTCTTCTTTCTGATAAAACTGTAAATAAAAGCATACTTTGTTTGTCCTACTTCCAAAATAACAACAAATGTAATGTTCATGATACTTTCAGACACATTTCATAATAAGACAGTAAACACCCTTCTGTAACATTCGAGCAATGAATGGGGCTTGCTCTGAATATATACGTTTTCCCTAGTCTTTTAATTAGGAAATACCTATGATTTTTATTTCTTGCTCTAAAAATGTGGGTCCCATTCTACCTCCTGATCCCAAAGAGCAAGTCAAGCAAACCATCCCATTTGCCCTGCCTGTTTTTTTCCATACAGAGCAGCAGATTATACAGAGGATTCTCAATAGACTTCAGCATTCAGTTAGGGATTTGGCCAGGATTCCTGGGCCAAAACAAGACTTAAAATTATCTGACTTTTTCCAAACAAGGAAGTGAAACACTTTTTAACTTGCATATGGAAATAAGGGTTTAGATGTGGTTCAGGATTCATTCCCAAGACAGAGGATTCAGTGCACCCCTAGTTTGTTTGTCTTTCCATTTTGGGATCAGAAAATAAAATGTGGCTTTAATCTCATTTTCAAATTGCAAAGTTTGGGCAATAAATAACAAAAAAACTATACATTTACTAATTAAAAGAACAGGCAAAATGCTTGGCATAAGATCAACTCATTGCAACATTCTTGAAAAGAGTATACTGTCCCATTAACAACTAGCATAATTGGAGGAAACATCCCCAAGATGTCTCAGGATGTTGGTACAATTTTAAAACTAAATAAATGTAATGGCAAATGGACAACTAATTTGCAGAGAAACACCACTATTACACATATATGTGTTTCATGCATCTACCTGCCAGTGCTTGCTTTATCATCATCATCTTCATCATTATCTGATGCAAGGAAAGGGACAGTTGCCATATCTTCATCTTCTGCTCGTATCTGGCCTACGATATTCAGTTCATGGATTTTGCAATCAATGCCAGAGCTTCGACATTGCTTTATAGCAATTTCAATGTATCTGTGATACTTTACACAACAAAAACAGAAAAACATTTTTTATCAATATATTTCTATTGCTATAAGGCAGGTAAAAAAAGTCACAAACAGGTACTGGCAGCTTACCTCTGTACAATCAGTGAGGAGTTCAACATTTAAGTCTGTAGGGTTTATATTTATTGTCTTCAGTTCTATGAGGTTATTAAGTGAATTTCCACCTATGGCCGATTCAAAATTGTTAAATTAAATCAATGTCTTTTCAAAGTAAATTTTTAACCAGTATGTGTGAGGTGTAGTTACCTGACACCACAACTAGAGATGGCATGTAGCTACTGTCTGCTGGATCCACAGTTATCACTAGTCTATGCACAAAGACATCCAGAAAGATCTCCAGGCGTATCCAATGCTATATTAGAAAATACAAATGTACAAATGTATTTTTAACAATTACCACCAATTCTGCTGAAAGCTACAGAATTCTACTGCTTTGTAATCATATTGAATATGGGGAGAAACACAAAATATATAATAATATATGCATATATAGGCATTGAAAATCAAGGGAATTCACTTCAGTTATTCACCTAACTCAGCAATTACCAACTGTAATATATCTTTTATGCGTTTTAATAGTCTATATCAGTGATCCCCAACCAGTAGCTCGCGAGCAACATGTTGCTCTCCAACCCCTTGGATGTTGCTCCCAGTGGCCTCAAAGCAGGTGCTTATTTTTGAATTACTGGCTTAGAGGCAAGTTTTGGTTGCATAAAAAACAGATGTCCTGCCAAACATTCTCTCCTGTAGGCTGCCAGTCCATATAGGGGTTACCAAAAAACCAATCAGAGCTCTTATATGACATCCACATGGACTTTTTCATGTTTGTGTTGCTCTCCAATTCTTTTTTAAATTTAAATGTGGCTCAAAAGCAAAAAAGGTTGGGGACCCCTGGTCTATATGGACTATGTAATACTTTAGAAAGTTCATAATTTTAATTCTGCCAAACCTTGTGCAAGGCAGGGACAGAAAATTATGCAATACACATAAAACTTGCCTTTCCCTGTGAACCAGATGATTGCCAGCACTGATCGCTACCATCAATTAGACGCGATGCTTGATTCACAGAAGAAGAAACAGTCAGGCTTTTTACAATCCTTGACCAATCATCCAGTAGCATCCCTCTCTGACCACTGTGACGCTGCTTAAGCTGTTTTCCAGATCGACCACAAAACACAGGAGACTGACCTGGAATTGTAAAAGTAATGGTGAAGCAATAAAATTATCACAAAAAAAGTTCACAAGATTTAGTGTACTAGATGCTTATAAAAAACATTTATACACACTGACTTTTTAAAACCCTAATTTGGTAACTAGAATATATGCTGTAAATGTTACCTGGCTCATTTATTCTCCCAAAAGTGTGCCTTGCATTGTGCTTGCGATTCTTGAAGCAAGTGTCACAGAAATCAAAATCATCACAAACGCGGCATTTAAATCTTGAACCATGAATAGGAAACATCTGACAACCATCACACCTATAAAGATCAACAGCAACTAATAATTAATGTTCATGTTAATTAATGTCAATGCATGGCACACTAGGCCAACAAAATATACACAAGTTTTTGTTCTGCAGCTCTTCAGTTTCTAATTAAAAGTGTTATCAGTTTGCTTAAGTCCTACTTACACTGACAATCAGAATTTTATTTATAGGTTGTATTTTAGTATAAAAAAATGCAATTATTAGTTGAAAAATGGCAACTTCCATCTGTCTCAGAATATCACTGTCTTTACTAAACCGTAGGGTAATTTTAATGTGAACTTCCCACTTTTAAAAAACTACTGTGCAAAGTGAAGCCTTCTGAAATCAGAAGGTATTTATTTGTCTCATGCCATACATATAGCACTGCCTAGATATCAAAAATTTGAGTTTTTTTCTCCCATAATGCATCATGGGTGGAGATATGTAAATCCCCCCTTTGTGTCCCTGTGGCCAACTATGTATCCAGAACCACTGGTTTTTAGCACAGATACAGCCTAATAGTTCAGAGCCATATATACAAACTTGCAGACAGCCTGTTTCGATCTTGTTAGATCTCATCAGTGCAAGATATTGGAACATGGCTTCTGAGGGGTAGGACTTGGTAAAAAACTACTGTCTAAGGAAAGAGCTACAGCTCATAAAAATAAAAGCCAAAATCTCTCTTACGTTACTCCAGCGTGAATGCTCGGGACCAGTTCCATTTCTGACAACAATCCAGTCCAATGTGACTGCTGAGGGAAATCTACGATCACATCTTTTCCATTGGCACTAAACGCTATATGAGTGGAGGAGAGAATGTCTGTATAATTATATTTAAAGTATAGGTAAAACATAATTATAATTATGTAGGGCAGATCTGAAAATTCCACATTAGCACTGATGCAGGAGAAAATCTACCGTTAAAGAAGGTCCTCAACTGGCACTCAAACCCACATATGCACCAATAAACAGCAGACGCAATATCCTTCACATTTAAATGTATACACTAGAGACAAAGAGTGATGTGCCTTTATTTGTATGGATTACAATCAAGTTCTACTTTCAGCAGTAATTCTGTGCCCTATAGTTCCTTACTATCTATTTCCTGGAAAAGCAGACACAAGTAAGAGGCATGTTAAAGGAAAACTATACCTCCCAAACAATGTAGGTCTCTATAAAAAGATATTGCATAAAACAACTCGTATGTAAAACCCTGCTTCATGTAAATAAACCATTTTCATTATAATATTCTTTTTTATTAGCATGTGCCATTGGCTAATCATAAATAGAAAATAACCATTTTAAAAAATAAGGACAGCCTCCTGGGATCCTAGGATTCAACGGTGCACACAAACATACCAAACAAACTATAAAGTTAGGTCACATGAGCCAACTAACAGACAGAGTTCTGTCTTTTGCTTCCACACTTCTTCCTGTTAAACTTTAGAGTTGAAATATTTCTGGTCAGGTGATCTCTGAGGCAGCACACAGACCATCACAAAATGGTGGTTCAAGGCAAGAGATGTAAAAGGGTAATATTCACTTAAATATATATATACCAGGTTGGTAAGATATAAACTGTTAACCTTTAACTAACATTGGAGATAAATATAGTAAGCATGCCCCTAAGTGTGGCCAAGTCATATGGTAAGTAGTATTCTGGCATATACCAAAGTTATGGACCCTTTGGCAGTTTTAACTATGAGTTAGTTTAGATCACTTGGGTGGCCATAAATGTGACATTCCTGCTTAAATATAATTAATTTTAAATTGGAAGTTACCTTTTACAACACCAACACTTCTATGTGTAACAGAGCCCCATTTGTATTTTGGTGTATTAACAGAAGCCTTCACGCGAACTTTGTCTCCAATCTTAATATGTGAAGGTGAACTTTGTGGTGGAAAACCTGTGGATTTAAAAAGAAGAGATAAAGCAAAGTAACTATGCATTTGCTACCACCTTACCCATTCATCTATAAGAGTGTAATTCTCACCAAGTAACTCAACATGGATGTAACGAACCCAATAAGTTCCACCTTTTTCCTGCCAATCACACTGTACATTTAGGTCATGGAGCCCATCACGGTCCAATTTAATAACTTTACCGACATCACCTTCACAAACCTCTTCATATGTACGACAACACCGCACCATCATTCCAACCTTGCAAAAATAAAAATATATCAATATAATCACAATTATAAACAAACTATTTTTTTTAAACAATTAACATTTACATAAGCAAGTCTTAGTTAAACAAATATCCAATATGCACATACATAATACACCACTGCAAAGGAGCTTATACCTGGATATTCTCCCTTATGTATACTGCATAATCATCATTGCTTAAGAAATCAGTTCTTTTCTTGTAAGTTTGGCTTTCTGTCACAACAGCACCATTAGTCTGGAATGCACAGAATAAGAGAAAAATACAGAATATAATTAATGAACATGTGTGTCTTAAAGCTTGAACAATGAGATTAAAAGAAACATTTTTGAGCAGACTCAAAATAACCTTAATTAAAATGATTGTTAAATATACAATAGTTCTAGGTATATCTGTGTGTTTTCCCCAAATCATAAACCATAGTTTTGAAATCTAACCCTTAAAGGAACAGTTAAGTGTAAAAATATTAATGTTTCTAATATAGTAAGTTAGCCAAAAATGTAATGTATAAAGGCTGGAGTGACTGGATGTCTAACATAATAGCCAGAACACTACTTCCTGCTTTTCAGATGTTTAACTTAGTCAGCGACTTGAAGGGGGGCCACATGGGACATAACTGTTCAGTGAGTTTGCAATTGATTCTCAGCATGCAGCTCAGATTCAAAAGCAACAGTTATGGCCCGTGAGGCACTCCCTCAATTCACTGATTGGTTACTGCAGGGTAACCAGTCAGTGGAAAACAAGAGAGCTGAAAAGCAGGAAGTTGGATTCTGGCTATTATGTTTCACATCCAGTCATCCCAGCCTTTATACAGTACATGTTTGGCTAGCTAACTAATATTAGAAACATTTTTTATTTTGCACAGCCTATCTATTTACCCAGTTTTTATTTTTACACTGAACAATTCCTTTAAATTGTTGATGCTCAACAGAAGCCTATGGGCCAGATGTGGGCCTCCAAAAGATTTTTACAGCACCAGTTTTATTGTCATAAAGTGGTTAATTAGATATGATTACATAATTGTTGAAAAGCTAACAAGAGGAAATAAGCACGGGTCTTCATTCATTCATACATTTCTAATCAGATGAGGAATATAAAACAAACCATTGGGTAAGATGGCTCAATTTCTTCAACCTCTTCAACAATTTCCTCATCAGACTCCTCGGAAGCAGTATCAGCATCTGACAACTCTGTGACCTGGGTGTCAGGATGATCCAGCAGCCAACCAACCAATGCCTCCACTCCTGTGAAATCATGGCACTGTTAGTGCTTTCAGGCACACATCAATCTACTTTCTACTTTACACATTTCTGTATACACATTGATGTGAGTACATGAAGAGATCAGGCTTATTCAGCAATACGAAATAAGTTGGCGCTAAAACAAAACTTTTGATCTGGAGGGAAAAGTGTCAACTATGATGATGTTGCTTGGTTGCTCCTGACTGCTTGAGCAAATGGTATGTGTGTACGATAACCTTTGCTCCTTTCCATATGTGGTTTTTAATGTTGAACAGCCAGGCCTACATTCTTTGGTAAGTGAGGGCAAACAAACCAGAGCCCTCTGTAACTAAATACACATAGAGGACTCCAAGAGCTGTGTACGGTCTGGATCCTACATTCATACTAAATTGGGCATGCTCCCCAAATGGCACCCCATTGGCCCAGCAGTATTGGTTGTGATTGTCACCATTACAACTCATGGTCAGATTATAATGGCCCGCCTGGCCTATCAAGTGATTGGCCCTTCTGGAAGCTGCCTTTGTGGCTGTTCTGCTTTTAAGACAGGGGCTGTTCCATTTCTGGCATACACAGGTGGCTGTTAAGAATTGCAATTTGTTAGTTTTTATACATAAATGGAGGCTAACAGAGACTACCCAGCTGTAAACCATCACAGCTGTACCCACATGCTCCAGTAACCAGCAATAGCAGTGCTCCACCCATACTCAAGCAGAAGCACTGAATGCCGGATGGCTACCATCTAAACCTGTAATTTGACATTGCTATGCTACATTCCATAAAGGAGTTGTGTTGAGTCCTGACCTATGTCCACGTCTTCTCGTGGCAAGATGTTGTGACAACCTCTCAGCCTGCATGCTAATTTACTCCAAAAAGGTAACAGTTGTATGCCTATCATTTCCCAGGAACATCTGAGTACTGGGGTGTTTTCTGAACAAAGATTTTTAGTGAAGCAGTATTCAGTTGTATGAAAAAATTTGGGTACCCGTGTAATTTTGCTAATTTGAATGCACGGAACTGCTCAATACTGATTACAGGCAACACCAGTAACACACAAATTGGTTGGATTAGCTTGTTAAACCTTGAACTTCACAGGAAGGTGCGACAATCATGAGAAAAGGTATTTAAGGTGACCACTTGCAAGTTGTGAATCTCCTCTGAAGAGTGACAACATGGTATCCTCAAAGCAACTCTCAAAAGATCTGAAAACATATTGTTCAGTATCATGGTTTAAGGGAAGGCTACAAAAAGATATCTCAGAGGTTTAAACTGTCAGTTTCAACTGTAAGGAATGTAATCAGGAAATGGAAGGCCACAGGCACAGTTGCTGTAAAACCAAGGTCTGGCAGGTCAAGAAAAATACAGGTGCGGCACATGAGGAGGATTGTGAGAATTGTTACAGAGAACCCAAAGATCACCTCCAAAGACCTGCAAGAACATCTTGCTGCAGATGCTGTATCTGTAAATAATTCTACAATACAGCCTAATTTGCACAAAGAACATATATATGGCAGGGTGATGACAAAAAAGCCCATTTCTGCACTCACACCACACAGTATCACATTTAGAAAAGCCACAGTCATTTGGGAACAAAGTGCTTTGGACTGATGAGAAATATTTAGTTTGGTCAAAACAAAAAGTGCCTTGCATGGCGGAAGAAAAACATCTGCTAACTACTGTTAAATTTGGTGGAGGGTCTATCATGCTGTGGGGCTGGTCCAGGGACTGGGGCCCTTGTTTATGTCAAGGGTCAGAAGAATTCAACCCAATATCAACAAATTCTTCAGGATAATGTTCAAGCATCTGTCACAAAGTTGTTATGCAGGGGTTGGATATTGCAACAAGACAATGACCCTAAACACACTTCGAAATCTACAAAGACATTTATGCAGAGGGAGAAGTACAATATTCTGGATTGGCCGTCTCAATTTAAATATCTTCGAAAATTATGGGATGATTTTAAGCAGGCTGTCCATGCTCGGCAGCCATCAAATTTAACTGCCGTCCAGAATCCAGAAACTCAACAAAGGATATAGGAGGCATCTAGAGGTTGTTACTTTTGGAAAAGGAGGCTCAACTAAGTATTGATGTAATATCTCTGTTTCGGTGCCAAGATTTAAGCACCTATCTAATTTTGTTATGATTCATATTGCATATTTTTTGTTAATCCAATAAACTTTGTCACTGCTGAAATTCTACTGTTTCCATAAGGCATGTTATATATTAAAAGGAAGTTGCTACTTTGAAAGCTCAGCCAACGATAAACAAAACTCCAAAGAATTAAGAAGGGTTCACAAATATTTTCATATAACTGTTCATAAATTATGTGTAGTAAAGTGGAATGAAACAGGGAATAAGTATTGAACACCCTTACTGATATGTATTTAAAAATAAGTAGAAAAGCCTTTGTTGGCAATGACAGCTTCAAGATGCCTCCTGTATGGAGAAACTACTAGCGTGCATTGCTCAGGTGTAATTTTGTCCCATTCTTTCACACAAACAATCTTCAAATCTCTGCAAATAATCCTTGGCTTTTGGACAACTCTTCTAGTTATTATTTTGACTCCTCTTTCAGAAATCTTGCAAGGAGTACCTAGACGTGGCCGGTTTAGGGTAATATGATGTTCTTTCCACTTCAGATTATGGCCCAACTGTGCTCACTGGAACATTCAGAAGTTTAGAAACAAGTCTGTAACCAATGCTGTCTTGTTTTGCAAAGGTCTTGAGAGAGCTTTTTGCTTTACCCATCATGCAATGCTTCTTGTGTAATAACTTGGAATGAGAAACCATTTTAAAGGCCATCAATTAGGACTAAACCAGCTTATTTTCATTTGCACGGATAGAGGCAGTATTGCTTTAAAATACTGACAGATTTCAGCAGGTTTCTTGGCTTTTCATGCCTCTTGTACCTTCTTTTCTTCATGTGTTCAATAATTATTCCCTGTGTCATTCAACTTTTCCACACATAACTTAATTTAATTTATGGACGTATAAGTTTTGAGTTCTTAGTTTGTGTGGATTACTTGGGTTGTTCCTGATATCTGGAAGCCCATTTATCAAAGCTCGAATTTATGTGAATTTTATTTTACTCTAATAAATTTGAATATACTTGAAATTCAATAGGAAGCTTACTTAAAAAAATGTAAACGTCTAAAACTCAAAACTTGAATGTCAGGAAGGCTATTAACATCTTTAAATGGGTCACTGGACCTCTCCCATTGGCTTATACATGAATTCAGCAGGTTTTAGATGGCAAATAGACAAATTCAAATTATTTCCAGGGTTAAGGTTTGATAAATCTCAAATTTAGAATTCAAATCGAGTTTGGATTATTCCCAATTCATGAGAATATGTGAGTTTTTACCAAACAAAAGAAGAAAATTAGAATTCCAATTTACTATTTAACCCTTGATAAATCTGCCCCAGGGTGTAAATTTCTTGTCATATATTAGAAATATATTTATGGAGAAAAACATTGACTTGCTCAATACTTATATTACCCCAATGCTATTATGTGAAGAATATACAGGGAGGTAAAGCTATGGTGCCACATTTTATCAAATGCATTAGCTTAATTATAAAGCCTCCTACAGGAATTAATTTATCCTGGAAGTTGTTTTCCTACTACCTGGAGAACTTGAAGCAGTTCCTGAAGCTCCAGAAAGAGACTTAAGGGCAAATTCAATGTTTTTTCTCTGAAATCCCATTTCCATTAGTTGCACCACAATAGGTACTGGTGGAATGGGTGACTGCTTGCGTTTCTTTACTTTAGCTGGAAGGATGTGTTGCATTGTTACTGGAGATGAGGCCTCACTTGAACTGCAAACTTCCTCAAACAGAGGAGTTGATGGATGTGTTGATTCCACTGCCAAATACTGACAGACAGCCAGAGCTGCAGCCTAGACAGAAAACAAGATTTTTTTAAAAAAAGGTTATTCCCATAAAATGTAGCTCTATCAACTATATGCACTTTCCCTCCAATTGTTAATATAAAAACTCCTGAATAAATATGACATAGAAAATAAGCCATCCCTGAATATTAAATAAACAGCCTATAGTGACAAAACAGGTACTGGTAGGACAACAAAAAAGATTTCCAGACTTCAGAAGCAAATATCCCAGATATACCATTTGTTACTGTTCTCAATTTATTCCCTTAAGAAGCAAATGTAGAAGCACCCTATGTGGCTTCAAATAGAAGTAATGAAGTTAATAGGAAAGAAGAGAAAAGCAGTTAAAAACTACTACTAGTCTGTGGGGACAGAAGCTGTATTTAATGAATATAAAACACTAAGAAATGTTGTAAAACTGCAATCCTGAAGGCAAAGATAGAACCCCAAAAAGTATATGAATAGTAAAAAGATGTGGGTTGAGTGTGTTGCTCCTTTAAATAATGGTACAGGTATGTTTGTAACAGATACAGAAAAGACAAATGTGCTAAATCAGTTTTCTTCAGTGTATACAAAAGAGGTGTCAGAGTTTCCAGGCTCACTTCAAAGCTGCACTGTTTGCTCAGCTAAATCTAGTCAGAGGCTGACTCTGGATATGATTCATAAAGCTTTAATAAAAATCAATGTAAACAAGGAGCCAGGGCCAGATGGAATAAACCCCTGGGTTCTAAGAGAGCTTAGTTCAGTTTTAGAATGGCCCCTATTTCTGATTTTCTCAGATTCTTTTTCATCTGGTATGGTACCTATGGATTCGAGGAAAGTGGATGTCAATCCAATATTTAAAAATGAACAACGATAACAGTCTGGCAATTATAGGCCAGTAAGTTTGACATCTATGGTGGACAAATTATTTGAAGGCTTGTTAAGAGATCACATTCAAAAATGTTGTCCTAGTGAATAGCATTATGAGCAGCAATCAGCATAGCTTGAGGAAGGATAGGTCATGTCAGACAAATTTGATTATTTTTATGACATTTGAAAGATGCTAGACAGTGGGGGAGCAGTAGATGTGATCTATTTGGATTTTTCCAAAGCGCTTGATACTGTGTTCAACAAACAACTACAGAGGGTGGTTGTTAATGATAAATTCTGTTCTTGGAGTAAGGTTCTTAGTGGGGTCCCTGAGGGCTCGGTATACGATTTGCATTAATGACTTAGTGTTGTAAGTAATGTATTAGTGTTTGCAGATGACACAAAACTATCCAGCCCCATTAATTCATCTAGGATGTGGCATCTTTGCAACAGGATCTTGACAAACTAGCAATTTGGGCAAATGAGATTCAATGTTGATAAATGTAAAGTCATGCACCTGGGATGTAAAAATATTCAAGCTACTTATACCCTTAATGGAAATGTACTAGGCAAATCCATTATGGAAAAGAACCTTGGAGTCCTTGTAGATGATAAACTTGGCTGTAGCAAGCAATGCCAGTCAGCAGCATCAAGGGTAAATAAGGTATTGAGCTCTATTAAAAGGGGCATAGAGTCACAGGAGAAGGGTGTCATTCTTCCACTTTATAGAGAACTTGTAAGGCCACATCTAGAATATGCCGTACAGATTTGGTCTCCATCACTCTAACAGGACATTATTGTATTAGAGAGGGTACAGAGAAGGGCAACTAAGCTGGTAAAAGGTATGGAAAATCTTAGCTATGAGGAAAGACTGGCCAAATTGGGGATGTTCACGCTGGAGAAGAGACGATTAAGGGGTGATATGATAACTATGTATAAATATATAAGGGGATCATATAATAATCTCTCTAATGCTTTATTCACCAGTAGGTTTTTCCAGCTGACACGATGTCATCCATTCCGATTAGAAAAGCAGTGAAGATGTGGAATTCTCTCCCTGAATCGGTTGTGGCTTTAAGGGGCTTTTTAGCAAATGAGAGAATACAGGGTTATGGAAGATAGCTCATACTACAAGTTGATCCAGTGACTAGTCCGCCATTTTGTCAGGAAGGAATTTTTTCCTCCTCTGAGGCAAATTGGAGAGGCTTCAGATGTGGATCAACTAGACAGTTTAAAAAAAAGTTAAAAGCTTGAACCTGATGGACATGTTTGTCTTTTTTTTCAGCCTAATTTACTAACTATGTTACTTTGTTACTATGCATTGCATCCTCCCAGAGATTTCTATTCTTGTCGGGGGGAGGCATTTGGTGAGATTAGTCACCCGCAGTAGAGAAGATTATGTAGCCCAATGAATTCCATCCAGGATACAGCATCCTTGCAACATAATCTTGACAAGATGGTAATCTGGGCAGCTAAGTGACAGATCATACTCAATGTTGATAAATATAAAGTCATGCATCTTGGATGTAAAAATATCCAAGCTACTTATACCCTTAATGGGACTGCACTAGGAAAATCCATTACGCAAAAAGGAACTTGGAGTCCTTGTAGATAAAAAAAAACTTGACTGTAGCAAGCAATGCCAGTCAGCACCATCAAGGGCAACTAAGGTCTTGAGTTGTATTAAAAGATATATAGATTTGTAGGAGAAGGGGGTAATTCTTCCACTGTACAGAGCACTGGTAAGGGCCCAACAAAATATGCTGTACAGTTGTGGTCTCCAACTCTCAAATAGGGCATTACTGAATTAGAGATGGTACAAAGAAGGGCAACTAAGCTGGTAAAAGATATGGGAAATCTTAGCTATGAGAAAACACTGGCTGATTTGTGGTTGTTCACAATGGAGAAGAGTTGCTTAAGGGGTGATAGGATAACCATGTATAAATATATATGGAGATCATATAATAATCTCTCTAATGCTTTATTTACCAGTAAGTCTTTCCAGCTCACACAAGGTCTCCCATTCCAATTAGAAGAAAGGAAATTTGGAAGTGTTTTTTTTTACCATGAGAGCTGTGAAGATGTGGAATTCTCTACCTGAATCGTACAGACTGATACATTAGATAGCTTTAAGAAGGGGTTAGATGGATTTTTACCAAGTGAGGGAATGCAGGGTTATGGAAGATAGCTCAAAGTACAAGATGATCCAGGGAGTAGTCTGATTGCCATCTTAGAGACAGGAAGGATTTTTTCCCCTTTGAGGCATATTGTAGAGGCTTAAATGGGGGTTTTGCCTTCCTCTGGATCAACTAGCAGTTAGGCTGGTTATATATAGATTTAAAAGGTTGAACTTGATGGATGTGTATCTTCTCAAATTAACTTTCTATGTTACTTTGATGAGAGCAAAAGAGACAGTCTTACTGCGTAATACTATACTACAATAATAAAAATACATTTCAATGTAGCTGAATTCAATGTGCAAAGTTTTGTTTACGGTTTGGAAAATGATTTACCTGAACGCTAGGAATAAAAAGTCACAATTGCCCTTTAGGCAAAACAACTCATATATAAAAAACACTGTTCACATCTCAACAGAATTTAGCGTTCTCGGACCAACACAAAATACAAGCAAAAAAATACCTCAGAATTGTCTTTAACTAAAAAAGTGTAAAGCTAACTTTGCAAATGAGAAGGCAAAAAAGAGGTATATAGAGGACTTGGTATGTTTATGAACACAATTCATTCCCATTTCCTTAAGTGCTCTTTAAAGAAACAAAAATGTAAATACTTCCTCAAAAATGAATGAAAATATCCAAAAAAATTAATTAAAAAGTTCAATCAATTTATTAAGACATATACACAAATGACCTGACGCGTTTCATGCCTGTTGGGGCACTTACTCATAGGCTACTGAACATTTCTCCAAACAGTCTATTTAAAGAAGTTGCATCCAATAAGAGTGTAATACATCACAACGCATCACAGATCATAAGGTTAAAACAATCAGACACTCCAGTGTCCACTTACATATAAATCACAATCAATTAATCAATCATTCCTTTCCCTCTCCTTTCATTGATTGTGATTTATATGTAAGCGGACATTGGAGTGTCTGATTGTTTTAACCTTATGATCTGTGATTCGTTGTGATGTATTACACTCTGATTGTAACTTCTTTAAATAGACTGTTTGGAGAAATGTTCAGTAGCCTATGAGTAAGTGCCCCAACGCGTCAGGCCATTTGTGTATATGTCTTAACAAATGTTAACTTTTTAATACATTTTTTTGATATTTTCATTCATTTTTGATGAAGTATTTACATTTTTGCACCCATGGATTGGGGTGAACTGTAAGTACAACCTCTTTTTCTTTACTTTGGAGACTCCCATATAAATTATTATTATCATTATGATACTCTGCCTCACCCTTGATAATATGCTCTCTAAAGAACCACTGAAAAAAGTGTCAGAAAAGGAATAGCCATTATATGACACTGTGAGAATGCAGGAAGAGCTCAGGAATAATTTCACTAGAGAAGTTAACACTGGTAACCATCTAGGCAAAGGAAGTGCAAAGTTAAAGTGCATAAGAGTTTATCTGTAAATGGAATAATGAGCGCTAGCAAGATCGAACGTCTGATCCAATACACTGTGGAAATTATGAGCAAATGGCCATTTTAGAGGCTCAAGTTGGAGCACTAGAGCAACAAATTGCAACACTGCAGTCAATTGACAATCCCAATAGATTCGACAGATTGTGTGAAGTGGATAGTTACATAGCTATTTAGTTAAATTGGGTTGAAAAAAGACAAAGTCCATCAAGTTCAACCCCTCCAAATTAAAACCCAGCATACACAACACCCCCCACTCTTTCACACAAACCATATATGTCCATAGCTATACTAACTGTAGAGTTTAGTATCAAAATAGCCTTTGATATTATGTCAGTCCAAAAAATCATCCAAGCACCTTTTGAAAGCATCAACAGAATCGGCCATCACATCATCACCCGGCAGTGCATTCCACAACCTCACTGTCTTCACTGTGAAGAACCACCTACGCTGCTTCAAAATGAAAGTCGTTTCTTCTAGTCTGAAGGAGTGGCTTCTGGTGCGGTGATCCTCTTTATGGGTAAAAAGGTCCCCTGATATTTGTCTATAATGTCCTATAATGTACTTGTAAAGTGTAATCATGTCCCCTCGCAAGCGCCTTTTTTCCAGAGAATACAACCCCAACCTGGGAGTGGGAATGTGAGATGGGGCTGATTTCTTTAACAGCCAGGAGACCAGTTTATTTAATAGTGGTGGGGAGGAGAGCAGAGTTGGGCCGAAACAAATTGTGTTTACAGGGAATGAAATTCTTAGGAAAGTGAATAGTCATTTGTTGACTGGATCGCTACAACCAAACAGTTTGCGGTCTTCCTGGTGCCACGGTACAGAATGTGGCAAAATGGGTAGACAAATTATTGGATGGGCTGGGCATGACCCCACTGTCTTAGTACATATTGGTACTAATGCCAAAATTAATGGTAGGCACAAGACATTAAACAATGAATTTTGTCATTTCGGCTCAAAGATTAAGGAAAGGTCTTCCAATGTGATTTTTTTCAGAAATTTTGAATGTGCCACATGCAAGTGTAGGAAGTAACTAGGAGTTTAGGAAGCTAAATGCGCAGCTAAAGTCTTTGTGTAGGAAGGAAGAGTTTCAGTTCCTAGAGCACTGGGCTGATTTTTCCTTTGGGTAAAATCAATATAATTGTGATAAATAGCAAAGAAAAGCTATAGGTGGGAGGAGAATTTAAACTAGGCAAGAGGGGCAGTGAGATTTGTGAGGGGGCATACAGTTTACCAGCTAGAGAGAGCCCTCTTTTACAAGAAAAACAGACTAATAGCAACTTTATCAGGATGAAAGATAACAGATTACCTCTAGCTCTTGCTTGTCAAATATAGCTTTTACTGGAGAAGGCTGTGTGGCAGCTGTTAATAACTGCTGCAAAAGTATCATGGGAGGCTGAGGTCCTTCTGGAGACATATCGACCATTTCAGGAGAAGCGGCAGCTCGCTCATCTGCAAGATACAATCCAGGTTGTTGTACTGCCCAGAAGAACAAAGTGCAAACTAGTAGAAATTGCTATATTGTTGGGCAGTGGGCTTTGGATATGGGTTAAGAGCATATCTTATAGTCTGTTGTATCTGGGAGATGGAGAATGGACATTTCTAAGCATCCAAAAACATTATCAACAGAAATAGGACTATTATTCTCCTATCTACACAAATTATGTTAACGGTAAGTACCAGTTGCAGTCAATCCTGGCTCCTGAACAGAAGGCTGACATAAAATTTGACGTAATCTGTCTTGGTGAGAAAGAAGAGCCCGTCCAGCTTTTAATATGTATAGCTTCAACTGCTGGCATCTTAACCGGTCCAAGTCCACTTGGTCTGGAAAGAAGGAAAATAAATTATGAAATTTGTGGTGGAAAAATAAACAATCACAAGTTTGCCGAATATGATTGGGGGTGATAATGAAAATGGTTTTAAAACTGTAAGTTAGCTCACCTTGCAGATACATGTTGAAGGAAAAGGAAAGTCACAATCACTTGTGGATGCCAAAGGATAGGCACCCGAAGTGATTGTAATAACTTACTTTATACCCCAGGGCAATGCTCCTATTGAAAGAAAACTGCCCAGCCCTGGGTTCCTTTCAGTAATCATATTTTTCCATTTCTTCTTTCAGGGGCTAGCACATGCACAGTATAGTGAAAAAAAGGCCAGTATTGTTTTGTTAAAATTAGGCATTTCCCTCTATTGTGCATACACACCCGTGTGAAGAAAGAGGAATTTGCCCACTATATACAAAAGTTTGGACAGTACTGTTTTTTTAAGGATAATGGTACCGAAGGCTTGTTTAGGGTCACATGTTTTAGTAGTTTGGAATGCCAAAATACATGAAGTAGCCTGTCATAGACTTTAAGGAATATAGCAATGCAAGTATTCCTACCTGTGCTTGTAAGGTAATAGAAACCCAGAAATGTGTTACTTTGCTTCTCCAGTATGACTATGAAGATTTTCATTCATCCAGGTATATCTAGTATAGGTAATTCTAAACCATCTGGACTTGCTGAGTAATCATTGAAGACATTTCACTACTCATCCAAGCATGGGATGGTATGGGAAATCCTCAGCATATAAACTCTTCCACTTATACTATTACAATGGCACATTGTGACTCTTCAGAGAGGTGACATCTGTAACTCAGAGACTTTATGAATCCTTTGCAGTTACTATGATAGGATTACAAAGGTGTCATGCAACTCCTAGAAACAGGTATTACTTGGAAGAGTTGCATGAATGGATGTGTGAAGTGTTCTGAAACTGCTGGGGTACAAATGTTAGAACAGCATTGTATGTAGCAGACAGGTGGTGCTGAAGGCCCCTGCCTCTATTCAGGGATGGTTTCTCCACCTTGACATGAATTGCCTCTTTCACACCTCTTTCAAACCAGCGGTCTTCTTTATTCAAGATTTGGACATTGTTATCTTCAAGAGTGTGCATTGTATTTTAGGTGTAGGAAGACAGCCGAGTCTTGCCCTGTAGAGTTCGCCCTCGTATGCCAAGCCGTTAGCATGGGGAGCAATTGTTTTGACTTTCAAAGTTATAGGTCAGTGCACTCCTCACTACAATGGACTGCGTATATCACATTACTTCGTTTTTATTTAGGTGTTGGATCCTTTGAGTGTACCAGTTTTTCTCGAAGTGTTTTGATAGGTTTGAAAAACATAGGAATGTGATTAGTTAAAGGGGTGGTTCACCTTCAAGTTAACTTTTAGTATATTGTAGAAGGGCCAATTCTAAGAAACTTTTCAATTGGTCTTCATTATTTATCTTTCATAGTTTTTTTTAATGATTTACAATTTTCTTCTGTTTCTTTGCAGCTTTCAAATGGGGGTCACTGACACCATCTAAAAACAAATGCTCTGTAAGGCTACAAATGTATTGTTATTGCCACTTTTTATTACTTATCATTCTATTCAGTTCCTCTCCTATTCATATTCCAGGGTCTTATTCAAATCAATGCAGGGTTGCTAGGGTAATTTGTACCCTAGAAACCAAATTGCTGACACTGCAAATTATAGAGTTGCTGAATAATAAGCTAAATAACTCAAAAACCACAAACAATAAAGAATGAAAACCAATTGCAAATTGTCTCAGAATATCACTCTCTACATCATACTAAAAGTTATCTCAAAGGTGAACAACCCCTTTAAAGGCTTTGCCAGACAATTTGGTGCACTTCTTCCCTACACAGTCTGGATGACACCTTGGTAATACTATCACAGTAACTACAGAGCATTCACAACCTCTATGAGTTTCAGATGCCGCCTCTCTGAAGAGTTACAATGTAACATTGTGATTGGATAAGTGTAAGAGTTTATATATAGGATTTACCATACCAGTCATAGTTACATAGATAGTTAAATTGGGTTGAAAAAAGACAAAGTCCATCAAGTTCAACCCCTCCAAATTAAAACCCAGCATACACACACACACCCCTACACTCTTTCACACAAACCATATAGGCCCATAGCTATACTAACTGTAGAGTTTAGTATCAAAATAACCTTTGATATTATGTCTGTCCAAAATATCATCCAAGCCCCTTTTGAAAACATTAACAGAATGAGCCATCACAACATCACCCGGCAGTGCATTCCACAACCTCACTGTCCTGACTGTGAAGAACCACCTACGCTGCTTCAAATGAAAGTCCCTTCCTTCTAGTCTGAAGGGGTGGCCTTTGGTGCAGTTATCCTCTTTATGGGTAAAAAGGTCCCCTGATATTTGTCTATAATGTCCTCTAATGTATTTGTAAAGTGTAATCATGTCCCCTCGCTAGTGCCTTTTTTTCGAGAGAAAACAAACCCAACCTCGGCAGTCTACCCTAATTTAAGTCTTCCATTCCTCTAACCAGTGTAGTTGCACGTCTCTGCACTCTCTCCAGCTCATTTACATCCCTCCTAAGGACTGGACTCCAAAACTGCACTGCATATTCCAGATGAGGTCTTACTAGGGATCTATAAAGAGGTATAATTATGTTTTCATCCCTTGAGTTTATGCCCTTGCAGGACAGAACCCTATTTGCTTTAGTAGCTACAGAATGACATTGCCCAGAATTAGACAACTTGTTATCTATAAAAACCCCACTCAAGGAAACTCCCAACACACTGCCATTTAGTGTATTTAGTGTATAACTTGCATTTATATTATTTTTGCCAAAGTGCATTTATCAACATTAAACCTCATTTTCCAGTTTGCTGCCCAGTTTCCCAACTTAGTTAAATCACTCTGCAAAGTGGCAGAATCCTGCATGGAACCTATAGTTCTGCACAATTTAGTATCATCTGCAAAACCGTACTTTCAATGCCCACATCCAGGTCATTAATAAACAAGTTGAAAAGCAAGGGACCCAGTACAGAGCCCTGCGGTACCCCACTAACAACACTGGTCCAATTAGAAAATGTTCCATTTACCACCACTCTTTGTAGTCTGTCTTTTAGTCAGTTCTCTATCCAGTTACAAATACTATGTATCCAGGCCAACATTCCTTAATTTAAACAGTAACCTTCTGTGTTCAATCAAATGCTTTAGCGAAGTCTAAGTAAATCACATCCAATCCTTTATTAATCCTTTGAAAAGCTTTCTTACCACCGAAGACAGACAGACTGGCCTATAGTTTTTAGGCAGAGAATGGGATCCCTTTTTGAATAGCGGCACCACATTAACAATTTGCCAGTCTCTCGGCACCCTGCCAGACCCCAATGAATCCTGAAAAATTAAGTAGAGAGGTTTTGCAATCACAGAGCTAAGCTCGTTAATTATCCTGGGATGAATCCCATCTGGCCCTGGACCCTTGTTTATCTTAACATGTTGTAGTCTCTTTTGAATTTCAGCATGTGTGAACTATGCATCATTAGATGTATTATTAGAATTGGGACTATTAATAAGGAAACCTTCATTAGCTGGTTCCTCATTTGTGTAGACAGACAAAAAGTATGCATTCAGAATCTGAGCTTTTTGCTTGTTCACATCAACCAGCTGAGCCTCCTCTGATAATAAAGGTCCTACCCCTTCCTGTTTCAATTCTTTACTATTAATATATTTAAAAAATAATTTTGGATTATTTTTACTGTTTACTGCTATATCAACTGAAGAAGCTGCTCGGATGAGTAGTGAAAAGTCTTCAATGATTACTCAGCAGGTCCAGTTGTTTTAGAATTACCTATACTAGATATGCTTTTCCAGGCGACTATGTTACTTCAAGTCTATGGCAGGCTGTCTAGGGGTTTTGTGCTGTTTTTAGGCTACAAAATACGAGGCACTTAAAGCACATAAAGTAATCAAATGTACCAATATCCAAGCAAGGAGCCAGTAAAGGTTAACTTCTTATTTCAGAAACAACACTGAATTTGCCATTGATTACATGTAGAAGTGAGGTTTATATATGCATTTACTTAAAACATTAAATAAGTCAGAATCCGACACCTTGGCTTAATTTATCCTTAAAGCAACAGTTCAGGGTAAAAATAAAAACTGGGTAAATAGATAGGCTGTGTAAAATAAAAAATGTTTCTAATATAGTTAGTTAGCCAAAAATGTAATGTATAAAAGCTGGAGTGAGAGGATGTCTCACATAACAGAATACAACACAACATCCTGCTTTTCAGCTCTCTAAATCTGAGTAAGTCAGCGACTTGAGGGGGGGCCACATGGGACATAACAGTTCAGTGAGTTTGCAATTGATCCTCAGCATTCAGCTCAGATTCAAAAGCAACAGTTATGACCCATGTGGCCCTCCCTCAAGTCATTGATTGGTTACTGCCTGGTAACCAGGGTAACCAGTCGGTGTAAACAAAAGAGAGCTGAAAAGCAAGTAGTGTTCTGATCTGTTAGGTTAGACTTGCAGTCACTCCAGACTTTATACATTACATTTTTGCCTAACTAACTATATTGAAAACATGTTTTATTTTGCACAGCCTATCTGTTTACCCACTTTTTACATTTATACTGAACAATTCCTTTAAAGTGAATCTGATGAAAAGATAGGGAAATAAATCTTTCTGTTTAAATCAACACGACATACAAAGCACATGGACATTTTTAAAAGTCTTGATATAAATGGCTCTGTTTATTTTTGTTTGAGTAACTAAATAGATGAATCATTTGTAAAAGTGGCACTTTGCAAACATTTGATAAGAATAGGTAACCTTTAATTCAGCAGAACTCTGTTCTTCATTCAGACTTGTGTTAAACTCAATATTCTTGGCCAGTGTCACAAGTAGGAATATAAAATCTATTCTAACATATTTCTGTGAAAAGTGGCATAGTGGGGCTACATGAATACTGCAAATAATGCAAAAACCTTTACTGTTTATACCTGATCAATATTTATTTGAAATAACACAATTCTGTCACAATAAAAACTGCATTTGTTTCTAAGAAAGGTTTTCTGGCTTAACCGTAAGAGAGCTTTGAAAGCTGATGGAAGATACAATAAGAATGAGCTACAGCCATCACATAGAGTGAAGTGCTGAAAAACAAAAATTTTCAGTAGATAATGACCCCTGCCCTCTGCCATCTCAAAGCTTATTGAATAGACTTAAATATAGCACTTTCTATTATTACATTAGCTTTGGGCAATTCTGTGTCATAAACACAGTTTATCAGTAGTAAGCCTTTCCTGGTTTCTGTCGAGAGTGCTTTTACTGCTAATGGAAGTGGCCTATAGTGACTATGAAAGAACAGCTCTAAAATGTACAGTAAAGTGGTGGAAGAAAAAGCTTAATGAAGATTACACAAGACAATACCTGTGAGGCCATGCCTCAGAGACTTCTTTAGCCTGTGCTTTTCTAGCTTACATCCTGCCAAGTTCACAAGCTGGGCCCACACTGAAAGCATTGAATCAGTGAAGGGCAAGTTATTCACATTAAATGGCACTACAGGCATCTAATGGGGAAAAAAAAAATTGTTATTTATGGACAAGAATATTTCATATTTATTTTCTTAACACAGAGAAGAAAGTATCAAGTAAAATACAGTGAAGCAAATGTCATGCAAAGTAACAGGCACAAGTCAGCACATTTTTACACTTTGTCCCATGAACCACAAGTGACTACAGCCACGGGTCTGTGACCTCCAAAATGGAGGGCAAGGACACTGTCTCCCTCCCACCCATGCATAAATACAGCAATGAATTCATGTGGAGTTGGCATGGGGAGGAAAAGAGGCCCTCCTCTCCTCCAAATCTGTACCAACTACCATTTACTTACTGGATTGAGCTGATTTAGAGGACAAATACGGCTTGTCCGCACATCATGAAACTGTACTGTGATTTTGCCCTTGGGAGTAATTTTAGTCACAGTGCCTTCTCCAAACTCATCTTGGACAACCTGTCCTCCCAGGCGTAGGCGACTGTCGATGCCACCAATAACTGCAAGTACTGCCATAAGACTGCCCACTTCAGGACCCTCGGAGTCAGGAAAATAATCTTCTAAAACAGTCTAGTAAATTATCACTTTGTAAGTTAGAGAAGTGTGTATATGTAAATTAGGGAAACTTTACAAAAACATCAAACTTTTTTTTTAAATAAAATACTATTTCATACACAGTCTTTTCACAAAAATTATATTTTTCTATGTTTGTTCCCTTGGATGATCACATGCTGAAATATTACAATTTTAAGTATTAATGTCCTACAGGCTCACATGAGAAACCATGCACAAACACACACAACTCCTAGAGCTATTCCTGTCAGGTTCTCAGTGAGTGACCACTCAAAAAATCACAAAAAGACAGCTCAAGGTAAAAGATATAATTTTTAAGCTATAATTAATATGTTGAGCGAGTTTTCTTTTAAAATATATAATCTTCCTTTAAAGAATAAAAGAAATTTCAGTTAGGCAGTACAATTTTGATTATTATAGCCGGAAAATGTAACTGTAGGGTTAAGCTGTCTGAGGTTCTACATTTCCCAGATGATTTACAGCCAATAAATAGGTTGGTTTTATCTTACAGCCACAAAAAAATTGGTGAAATACTTGCTCTAACTTTAAGTTATAACCAATATCTACATTCTAGAACTACAGAAAACCTTTCAATCTCTCCAAAATCCCATTGTGTTTTAAGTTAAGGTTTGGACAATTTCTAGGTATCTTTACCGTTCCACCTACTTCTGCAGCACATGGCTGAATTGCCTTGAGCTGAGATTGTAGAGAAGTCACAAGAGTGGTTACCCAAGTACACTTATCAAACATAGCGCTGCATCATAATATGCTATCTTACCATGTCAAGATGTTTTCCTTCAAAGATACTGGTGACAGAGTTGAGCTGTGAGTTTATATATTTGTTTATTAGGCTATTCCACTGATTTAGTGAATGAAGGGTGCGAAGTAATGCAACAATCTCCTCTGCCAAGGTACTGCTATGGGTAGCAGTCAATGAAGCCTGAGGGCGCGCCCTCCTTCTTCTCAAAGTAGATTCTACAAAGACAGAACCATGAGAACAGATAAAATCAAGAAAATTATTTTACTGGCCATTATGAAAAGTTTTTTTTTTTTCTTTTTAAACGAACTTTGTACTGCCATGTCAGGTTTTATTCCACAAAGAACGTAAGTATTTTTCAGGTATTACAAGAAACAAGTAATGAAGTTGAATTGTTTTACTGTAACTTTCAATGAATGAATAACAATGAATGGCTAACTAATCACAGCCTTCTATATGCTTTTTCATTCAATTTGTTCCACACCACTACCCAAGTGTATATATGATGCATTGCAATATCCTTTAGTATGGAGTGCTGCTCTGTATTTGCTTCCTAACATGGAAATTGTTGATATCAGCATATCAACATGGATGGAAAAACTGGACTGGACAAAACAAAACACAGGAAAAAAACTGCAAAATACACACACTTTAAGAAAAGAGTACTGATTCACAGGCTAGTGTAAAGTTTGGCACCCTAAACTTAGAACCAGTATCAAGCAGCCTGGTCTCCGCTATAACAGCCGCCTTTCACCTCGGGAGTAGCCCTTGGCTAATCGGATGCTGCCAGGTCTTAAAACGAGAGGTGCAAGACAAGAGGTTCTGAGCAGGCAAAGGGGCACAACTGTAAGCAAAAGTCTTTAAGCAGAAGGTCGAAGTACAGAGGCGTGAGACGAAAATCGTAATCGAAGACAGGCTGGGTCGAGGCAGGCGGATAGTAAGCGTAGTCAGTCAGGCAAAAGGGTCAAAACCAGGTAATCAATCAGAAGAGGATGAGACAGAATCGGTAGTCGGATAACAGGCACGTATCAGGATACAGAAGTCAGGAGTAGTCAAAGCCAGGCGGGGGTCAAACACAGGAATCAGAACAAACAGCAACCAGAATCAAGCAAAGGCACCGGGAACAAAAACCTATAACGGGCGATTTGAAAAAAGCCGAACTGGCCTTTTAAACTTTTGAATCTCGCACCATTGCGCGCTGACGCCATCACGTCAGCGCGCATGCGCCTTTAAGACCCGGAAGCGCGCGCCGCGCACGCCTTAGTTACCGGCACGACGAGGAAGTAGACGGACGTCTCCGTCGTGGGGGTAGCAGGCGTCCCTGCTGCCCCCCCGCTAGACCACCAGGGTGAGTCTTCACTACACTAGTTATTCAAAGTTGCAATTATTTAATAGTTTAGCTCATAGAAGAACACTAGTCAACCCATGTATGGCCAACTAATGCTCCCAAGAGTTTACCCAATTTAATATGGTCAGCACCTGACGCTTGAATGTTTACAACAAAGAAATGTAGACATTAGTCAGTGTTTTAGCAAATTAATTTTAGATCATTGATAAGGTAAAGTGATTTACCACGAAGGAGAGGAATATCAGAAGAACACGTGCTCAGCAAGCTTCCCAGGAAGCTGAAGAGTTTTTCAACAAGGGTTTTCATGTCACATGATCTTTCATTTTTGTCCCAAGATGGAAGTACTGCTTGTAAAAGTCTTACAGCAAGAATCTAGCCAGGAAAAATAAAAAAGAGAAACAAACTATTAAAATGTATTTTTATATTTCTGTCATATCATGATTCTAGAGCAAAGGTTATTGCTACCAGATGTTTGTTTTCAAACAACTGTCCAGTGAATGCTAGCTGATTTGTTGTAATGTATTAGGGTTTACTAGACCACTAGCACGTTTCTTTAAAAAAAAATGCATTGTATAAATCAGTAAAAAAACAGCAGCAATCTTGGGATGTTTGAAAAAAAGTGGAGAAACTTTTAATCAAGTGCCACTGATAACTTTTCGGGGCTTTACCCCAGCCCTTTGTCAAAAACACACTGTATAAAGTATAACTGCCGACAATCAAATACAGTAGATGGTTAATATGGAAACAAACCATTTCGAAATTGTGGAGTTTTTTTAAAACATTTATTTAACAAAAGTTAATTTCAAAGAGATCAGAAAGCATTTGCATTCATGTTTATTATACATGCAGGTAAATATAAAAACAAGGACTGTGCAATTACCTGTCGTTGCAGTGAAGCAGCAGAAAAGGATTCTGGTCCCTCAACAATTTTCATGAGTAGTGATATCCACTGTGGCATGCTGAGTGTACTACACATTTGTGGCATTAGGGCAATGCTCCTAATAAACCCCAGTGTGCACCAGTTTCTGTGCTGCTCTTTATATACTAGCTTATTAGACTGGCAGCCTACAAAAAAAAATGATAATACTTAATGTAAATAACTGATTCCTACCCTTCTCTTAAATGACAACTAAAGCATTGAGGAAGATAATAATGTGTCTTCACGTAAAGAAACAGTTAGCGCAGCGGCACATGGGCAGATTTGGAGAGATTTCGTTGTCTCGCAACTAATCGCGGCAATGCACTTGCGCGCTTTGATTTCCAATCTCGCCCGACGTTGCCTCACAAGGAAACTTCGGGCGACTTCGGAAATCGAAGCGCAGAGAGTGCCATTGAACTGACTTTTTATCATTATAGCAGGCGGAAGGCAGTTTGGCGAATCTGCCTGTGTGCCACAAGCCTAACACCAAAATATGAAAGGAATGACAATATAATGTAGCATTGCCATGCACTGATAAAACTAGTGTGTTTGCTTCAGAAATACAACTATAGCTTACATAAACAAACTGCTGTGTAGCCATGGGGGCAGCCATTCAAAAATAGGATACACAATAGATAACAGATAAGTTCTGAAAAATTCCATTGTATACTACAGAGTGTATCTTATTTGCTTTGTATCCTTTTCTCCTTTTTCAGCTTTGAAAGGCTGTCCCCATTGCTACACAGATGCTTGTGTATATACACTGTAGCGGTGTTGCTGAAGCAAACACACCAGTTTTACCAGTGCAGCAGGATATGATATTACTTTAAACAATTTCTTTTTTGTTGTTACTGTTCCTTTAAAGGGGTTTTTCATCTTCCAAACACTTTTTTCAGTTCAGTTGTTTTCAGACTGTTCAATGGTACAACTTCTTTCCATCTTTTATTTTTAATAAATAAAAAACACTCACTTGTTTTGTCTATGGTTCCGCTTTCCACCAGCATGCGCAGCAAACCACACAGTGTCCTAGTTGCTTCAGGTTGCATGACCTCAGCATTGACTCCTGCTGAAAGGCATAGACCCTGGAGCAGATTTACTGTGCTCATTAGTATCAGAGAGGTTGGGTGCAGGTTTCTGTCCACTTGCTCTCCTTCTGAAATCATAAACGCAATGCACTTAATGCTAACCAATCTGCATTAGACCTTAAAGCAAGGTAGTTAAGTGGAAGTTCTGCACACAGATTAAACAGTGCATAAAAAAATGTTTCGCAAAGTATGACCAACGCTGTATGCAAAGCATTACCAAATAAAATAACAAGAATATCCATTGCAAACCTGAATCATCCTCTGTGTCAGAATCATCTGCCACAGTATGAGTAGCTGGTGGTGGCTCTGTCAATTTTAGATCATATTTCCCTTCTTTCCCCATTCTGTAGGAATTTGTGCTGCCTGTATCCCACTGAACTCTTATCCAGCCATCTTCTCCAAGTTCCCCAATCACACGACCCAATCCAGGAGAGGGGCCGTCCTAGGTGAATAAAGGACAAAACATACTTGTAACCAATGAAATACCAGATTGCTTTACAGGAAATGACAAAATATCCATCAATATCCTACATGTCAATCCTAATTGTAAGCAAGGGTTAGCACTGTAGGATAATCTTTGCAGTGAGAACTATAAATGAAAGACAGACAGAATTCCAGGGTGATCACAAAGCCTGTTGGAAAATAAAAGTGTGGCAAAAGGAACAGAAACATCCAGATTGCCAAAAGGATATCACTTTAGCATTGTTATGGTGAAGCAGGACTAAATAATAAGGTGGTGCTTCTACTTAAATTTCCAGAAACATGAAAATAAACAACAAATCTTGTTTATACTAAATAAACATTACTCTCATAAGGGCGATGAAGTTGTTTATTCTTTTGCACAGTCTGTTTAAAAATAGATGCAATTACTAAAAACACCAAAATGAAATCATTAAATGGCTAGCCAAATCAGTTGGAAGGTGAACTCCAAAAAAGTTTGCCTATTAAAAGAAAATGTAATTTGAAGCAACTGTCCACATAGCAAAAGCCAGTTGATTAAGAGACCTGTGAGGAAGCATGTCAATCATTGTGATAAACTAGATGGTCTTCTATTGTATTGTTTTAGGACATGTAAAGCCTACATTTACCAACAATGTATATAAATTGGGAATATCTTTCCCACCAAAGCCACATCATTTGTACTGTATATACCCCTCCATTTGCCAGCGCCATAACATTTTCCTAAAACTAATAGCAACTTTCACCAGGTGGACATTTTCCCTCTGACACATCATCAGTAACATTGACATCTGCAAACAGGACATGTATGCTGTAAAATTCATGCAATGCAGGCACACCATACTTTGATAAAATGTTCTGCTGGGGTTGAGCACTGCAATGGATAAGCGGAGTGCAGGAGAGGTGGTTAGGAGAAGAAAATAGGACCAGACTAGCAATCCTATCTCTTCCTTGGCTGTTAGACTGGAAGATGTGTTTAGTAATCTGAGTAGAACCGAGCATGCTCATGAGCCAACAGCCAAAGTAAATTCCTGAGGGAGGTGGAAAAATGGGTTACAGGAGAAGAAGGAATTCTAAGTTACGGGGATGCTGCAGCCTTACTGTTAACCTTTTAAAAAACAGAATGGCAGTTATCTAAAGATTTCAAAGAGGCTGTTCACTGATTTAATCTCTGTGGGGAGGGCAGTCAGTATAGTAAGGGGCGGATTTCAATAGCAGCTTCAGCTCTACAGATAGCATTGAAATAACTGAAAAATAATAATTAAAGCAATCAGGATGACATTTTCAGTCATTGTATTTTTGGGTTTACATCTCCTTTATTGTAAATTTGCTTCTATAAGGTTACAGTTAAAAACATTCTGTCAATCTTAGATGTTTATTTATTACTTTATCCTGCTTACCTGGTCCCCCCATTTCCAATCCACACCCTTCATAACTCTAGTACCAATTTTCATCATGGCAGCTAGTTCTGGCCCAGACGCAGGGAGTTGCACTGGTGTGGTTTCCTTTCTGGACTCTTCAAGTACGGTGGCTGAGGCACCCATGATGCACACACTAGTATCATCCTCATTGTTATCACAGCTAGGACCTTTTCAAATAAAGATATACTGGTCACGGCAAATTGTAGAAAAAGTATAAGTTCTGATGCAACTATTAACGGTTTTTCATTGCTATAAGATTCACAGTTACAATTAAACAGACTAACAGAAAGAGGGGCAAGTATAGGTTTATTACTTACCAATCAATCGCAGAATGGTCTGTGTCAGTGCTAGCATTCCAGAGTTAAGAAGAAGGTTAAGGCTCTTTGACCCATGCTGGCATGTAAGCATATTCACCAATACCAGCATAAAACGTGCTTGTGGAATAGTACCTAAACTTGGTCCAGAAGGATTTTCATTAGTGATTGTCTGTAGGGGAACAGGCTGGACACCTAGAAGAAAACAATCAAGCACAGCAGTAAAACAGATGTAATTCATGTAAAAGGTAAGAGCTATAGTTACATACTTAAAATCACTCCATTACACACTACTCACCCATATCTTTAAAACGGCTGCTGGCATCCATCAGTATATTCCTTATGTTTTGAACAGCCCAAGCATACAGTTTCCCAAAGGTCATCTCTAGAAGCACTCGGTTAAAAGGGGGAATAAGATCAACATCCTTTAAGCAGTCAGTCAGTGGCTCGCTACAACAAAGAGTTTAATAGAATGAGTAACAGTCAAACAATTATCAGAAACCAATAAAACAATTTGTATGTATTTTGAGCGTGGAAGGAAACCAGAGTACCCACAGACAACTCACTCAAGCACAGACAGAACAAACTCCTTGCAGTTGAGTGAACTGGCTAGAATTGAAGTTAGTATCACAGATAAAAGGTAGCAGTGCCAACACACAGCTTATATTGAACTCTCTGCTGATAATTTAATTAAAGGTTTCAATACTTTTATGTACCCCACCAAGAACATTTGAAGGGGCAGTATATCACTATATCCAACATACTGAAAAAGTGTTCCCTATGTTTTTAATTAAAAAATGTAATAAGTAGAATAAAAGTAATTAAAAGAAAAGCATTGTATAGTTGAAGCCCTTTCCTCATTTTTGTCATTTTTTAGTTTATTTTTATTTATTTATTTTTTTTTTAAAGTTTTTTATTTTCAGTAGCATAAAAAAAAGAAGGTTCACAGGAATAATACAGTACTGTACATTTGTTCTCTATGTTTGAGATACACC
>CM044434.1:101896742-101917605 GCA_024363595.1 Xenopus borealis
CATATTACCTTCAATCCAAGAAGTAAAATTTGAAGGGGTGCAGCCCGGGGTGAAATCCGTGTTGTAGAATTAGGTCCTTAATCTAGATTTGGGGGAGCTCAGTTTCATTTTTGTGGCAATATTGTCCCATAGATCCAGTGCTTTTTGTGAGGTGGGTAGTAATTCTTTGGGGGTGGATCTAGAGGCTTTGGGTACCCAAAATAAGTGGGTTATCTTTAGTGGAGATGTGAAGTGGTTCTCTATTTCCTTCCACGGCTCATTAGTTGGGGCATGCATGTGTAGCATCGTTTCCAATCTGGATGCTATATAGTATCTATGTATGTGGGGGACTCCCAGCCCTCCTATTGATCTGGGTTTGGTCATGATTTCTGCCTTGATTCTGGGTCTTTTACCTCCCCAAATGAAGTTTGCTATAGCTTTTTGGAGTGTGATGGCAGTCTTTTCGTGGAAGAGAATTGGTAGTGTTCTGAAGAGATAAAGAATTCTCGGTAGCAGTGTCATCTTGACCGCAGCTATTCGTCCGAACCAAGAAAGATGGTATGTGTGCCCCAGGGATAGGTCTTTTTTTAGTTTCTCTAATAGTCTAGGGTAATTGGCTTTGTATATGCTCTCGTAAATTGGGGTTAGATTAATCCCTAGGTACTCTAGGTGCTCTGTCTCCCAATTATAGTCAAAGTTGAGTTGAGTAGTAATTTCAGCTCTGGTTTTGTCATTTTCAACGGGAGTGCGTGTGATTTTGAAGGGTTAATTTTGTATCCTGAGATACGTTGGAATTCTTTAGTTTATTTTTTTAAGCAAGATTTTTATTAAAGATAGCAGGTTACATGGCAGAGATGCATTGCAAAATTATAACCATACACAGGTTACAAACTTACAATAAAGCTTACATTCGTTCTGACAATTTCCATGTCCACTGTCTCATTATTGTGGAAGAAAGAGTGAAAAGTGGGAGGGGCAAGAGAGTAGAAGAGAGAATTACTGATTATGAGTCTGATTCTTACTGACACTTGACTTGCGATTTACATGGTTACTGTGTTGCAGTTGGGAGAGGTGCTTGGATAAGTAAGATGTAGTGGGTAATATTATCTTGGGTCATTGTTATATAGATTAAGACTGAGATATAAAGGAGACGTATGAGGTGAGCCCTCTCTTCTCTTAAAGTGATCCACACACTAAAAAATGTATTTTTATGGATGTACATTAAATAATACCTATAGGTCATGTTGATCTTTTTTTGCCGAGAGGTTTGTTTTTGTATATAATACAAGTTCCAAAGCCCGACTCTCTGACACTCTTGACTTTGCCAACCAGGCTGTCCCGTCTCAGCCTGCTGCACAAATATGGCAGCCCCCTCATACAGGAACATGGGGGATCAGACAGGTAATGTAAAAGCATCATGCAAATACTTTCTGGCAAAGTTAGAAGTAGCTTTCAAAGCCAATTTTATAATAGATGTAAAAAGAGTTTAATTGCAGTTGTCTCTTTAGCCGCTGTTTGTATCTTATCACTGGAATAAGCTATTAAATATCTTCATCTTCCATCATTGCTTTGAAAACCAAGGTTATAGGCCTGATTGTAAATTGAAACATAAAATATACAGATATTCTGTCTAGTAGAACTAAAGCCTAACTATAGAAGTAGCTAGACATGTTGTACATGATGTTTAGTGCTTCTGAACCAGCCCAAGGCAACCACAGCCCTTTAGCAGTAAAGATCTGTGTCTCCAAAGATGCCCCAGTAGCTCCCCATCTTCTTTTCTGTTGATTCACTGATTCACATGCTCTGTGCTGTTGTCACTTACTGAGCTTAGGGACCCACTCACAATATACAGTACACATAGAATAGAAATGTCACACTATAAGGCTGATTAGTAATTAATACAGAAAATTACTACATGGCAGCACAGAAACCAGTGCAATTAGCATCAGAATATAATAATCAGCCCTGTAGCATTAGCTTACATTGCAGGATATTTAGTGCCGACCCCTAAGCTAAGCTTCTCAACAGCTGCTCAGAGCTAACTGAGCATGTGAGTGTCACAGACACTTTCCAAGGTGGTGACCCCCTGTGACAAGTTTGAAGTTCTGGATCATTGCAACTGGCAGTATACATTTTAAACAAAAGCCCTGGATACATGCTGAACACAATAGTAGATTATCCAAAATCACTAAACAAAAGAATTCAGAAACAATTCAGAGAATTCAGAAAACTGAATCCCTTTAGTCTATAGTTAACAACATAGCCAGAGTACATCAATATGTATACACTTATTCAGAGTTCGTGTTGCACCATAAAATACTATAGCAAGCAGCCGTTACTCTGGAAATATTCCAAGTGCTTGATGCCAACTTGTTGATCAGAACAACTGTATGCTACACTAGCTAAGATGACAAGTTGAATGTTTTGGAATAACTCCTTTCATATACTATTTAGTTATTCATACCAGTATAAATACCTGTATAAAGAATTAAACAGGACTATAAAAAAAGGGGTAAAATATGTGAGGACGAACATTTTAGCTTTGTTCGACAGCTCCCCTGATCTGTTTAAGCACTCTTCTTATGGATTGCCCTGCTTTCCGTCTTCCAACCCACATTACATTTCCACCACTTTCTTCCCAAATATCAAGAACCATTATAAAATATATTGACACAATTACACATGCTTTCCCTATTTCGTACCCAACAAAACCAGACACAATGAAGCTGAGAATGGCTCACCTTAAGTTGGTTCCCTCAGGAACAAGTCTCTGCCAGCCACAAAACATGGCATACTGCACAGAAGGGAGTAAAGAAGTTTTTGCTGCAAGTTTTAACATTGTATCTATTCCTTCTAGACGGACCTCTGCTCTCTCCAACTAATAATACAAACAAAAAGCAAGAATTTGTTTTTTATAATAATGTACCGTAATTAAAAGGTTTCTTACACAACTGAAATATCCTTCTAGCTCCCACCAGTGCTTTCTTAAAGAAAATGCAGAAAACTGCCTATATTCACCACAGTAAGAATAGTTATTAACAAAAACTGCCAACACAAAAAGGGCAGCAGATGCATTTATCATCAATCAAATTACAGCTTTTTAGATTGTTTAATAGTTTCCATGCTGGCAAATAGTACAAATAGCCTTAAACTAAAGGACACTGGGCAAGTTTACTCAGTGTTTCCGTTACCACCCTTTGGCCTTCTTGAAGTGATTGTTGTTATGTGACATGTACCTAACATACAAAAAAACATATCCAACACATGGACTTATTGTGTGTACCCTTACATATTTGATGACATGCAGCCAACTATATATCTCACCTGCTTTAACAAACACTTTCTCATTTTTTCTACATCCACTGGTTCTTCCTTCAGTACAAATTCAACTATAGTTCCCAGCAGTGCTGACTGGAGGTATGACCCCTGCACATTATGTTTGAACCACTTGTATTTGTGAACACCAGCCACCGTGTTTAATATGGGTTGCCACTTGTCCTGGAAATAAAGATAACATTTTTAATGACAATACAAATACTCCAAAAACAGTACGATTATATATTCGTTATCAGTCTTTTAAGAAAAAAATTAACCACACTAAGAAGCATATTTACAACTGGTCAATCACCAACAGTTTTCTAATAAATCTTTAGTTATATGAAGCAGAAAGACAGTTGCTGTCCTTGCAGCATTGAAATAAAAAGCGGTCAATATATTTTTTCAATGCTGTAAATTTTTTTTATTGCTATAGACTGCCAATGACCGGTTTCCATGGTTGCTATGGTTTCACGGTTTAGAACAGGCTTTAGGTTTAGAAAAGATTGCCCTAATCAAACATGTTAACTTTTCTACACAATACTATTAAATCCTAACTAATGATTCACTGCTTAAGGGGCCAGCTGACCTGCTCCATTAATGTATAACTCATTAAAAAGACTTTTACACAGAAAGAAAAACACTTTTTTGTTTACCTTTGGTGATTTTACAGGTACAGTCTTCTTATCCACAGACACAGGACTAGAAGGGGCAACACAAGATTCCTCCATTTCCCCTTCTTCATTTCCAAGTTTTGTGTCATCCACATCAGCTGCCTCTGATTTTTTTGGCACTATAAAACAAAATAAGGAGATATGACTAATATATTACATTTACTTATGCTGTGATTATGTTAACAGATGGTTACGCAAATGATAAAATAAGAAACCAGGGCAGAGCAAAATGCAGCAGTTTTGCATTATAAATGATACCTTTCTTTTTCCTCTTTTCCCTTATAATCTTTTGAACTATTCTTTTCCAACGGGGAACAGAACTTAGAAGTTTAAGCTTTGAAACAATGGAAAGATCGTTGCATACTGCAGGGCGAAGTTCATTGAACAAGAACCTTAGGCGCTCAATGACTGGAGCACAAACTTCCTTGTAAGATCGGCCTTGCTCCTGATGTGTCTGCAAGAAAAAAAAGGTTATTTAGAAAAAAAGGTATACTTATGACTGCAGCTCATGAACTGCATATGCAGTGCTTACCTTTATAAGGGAGCACTTAGCCTGGTAAACAACACGACAGACATCTACAATAGACTTGGGTAATGTCTTGTGTTTGACTTGTTCCACACTAAGAGCTCCATGATGAATAAGAGACAAAGCTACAGTGCCTGAAAGGATGAGAGATGTTTAAATAATAATCCTGCAAGTAACTGTCAAGCATTCGAAGATAAATGCTTACCTAAATCTTCATGTTTCAGTAGACAACACAGCAATAAGCGGCCTACTTCTTCCACAGGATGCTCTGGAGGAAATGTAATTGGTGTGGTCAAGTGACACTGTTTACAATATCTTTCAATCTGACAGAGGAATTCCTTAAAAAAAAAAAAATTGCATTTACAGAGAGTAGAACGTAGTCAGTCAAGAATGAGAAATGTAGGTGTATTTTTGAAAGACACAATTCATACTAAAATTGACATTCTAGCTTCCATAAATCTAAGTGATACCAGTTTAACTTTCTCTGAAGACTAGTCTACAATGGCGCCAATATTTTATTTTTATTTTTTTCAATCATGAATGTGTAATTTCTTGCTCTATCTGTAAAAGATACACTAAGCTCAATAACCAAACTTGTTGAATTGCTGCAGTTTCCACATGTTTTCTACTCATGCACACTTTCCTGTGCCTTATATCGTCATTCCACGTTTTTTGTTGATTCCCTTTTGCAGTATTGCCCTATTTAATTTTTCTTCCAACTTGGTAGCTATATGAAAAAGCCTTAAGGTGTCCATCCATGAACCAACCATTGTGTCATCAGACCAATCTTATACCCACATTCCAGATAGATATGGTGTGAATTTCTTCACACTGTTATGGAGCTTGTGGCTATGAACCACATGTTTCTGTCCAAGAAAATCCCTATTAGTTATTTGAAAATACATTTGTATTAGTTTTAGAAATATAACCTGATCCAAAGAAGATTTTTAAATCAAATGATTCTGTACAGACAGATAGTGACCCACCTTAACATTGTGATCCTGGGTGGTGTTATCAGCAATAGCCTGAAGGAATGGTTGAGAATGATCACTCATAGAGAGTTTATGTGCATACAATTTGGCTTTATTGGAAGCCGTATTTCCAGGAGAGTTGCTATGGTCTTCATCTTTCTCTTCATTGTAACTGTAATGAATCTGACTGGTTTGTAGGCCTCCAGAGAATATAGAAGATCGTAGCCACTCTACACAACCAAAATTAAGAAACGGTTTAGAAAACAGATTCTAAAAGACGATAATTATTAGCTGTACAAATGGAGAAAAAAACACTTTTCTTAAATATTGCTTTCAGGCAATTGTAACAGAAGTAAACTGGGGCCATGCTACTGCCTGCCATGCTACTAAAAGTTGTGAACATCAAAACACACCAAAAAAAAACAAAAAAAACCATTTTTCACCATGAACAGCCTCTTCCCATTCATTGCAGAACATGCAACAAAAGGTGAACTAATGTAATCTTTTAAAAATGTGTTTACTTTTGGTTTATGTATAGTGCTTACTTACTTGCACATTCAACTTCCACAGGCGACAGTGGGGTACTTAATGAGAGGTAGGATGCATGTAGTCCAAGAAGCAGACCCAAATTTCTCTCAGTATCAATGAGAGGGGAAGACAAACTGCTGAGGTCTGGTGCTGCAATAACATCTTGATCTGGCTGTTTATGGATACAGACGTTTAAAATTAAAACTTGCCTTTACACATTACACAATTATTAAATGTGTGAAAAACAAATTCCAAAATGCTGAGCACAATTAATTTTAACCAAAATTAGATGCACTATAACAACAACATTTTTCGAAAAGCAATATATATACAAAAAAGCATGTGTGGCATGTAACCATTAAACTGATGAATTTATATGAATTTGTATATCTTTTTAATCAGTGCTGTACACAAGGTAACTCACTTCCATGTAATGTCCCACGCAGAAGGCCTGCATTGACTCTCTCATGTCTTCAAACTGCAATGCAGCTTCAAGGGCAACTACAGGGTCCTCCCCAGCAAAGTGAGCTACAAGAAAGAAGGCATATTTATATCTCTCTCACTAATATATATATATATATTAGCTATATATATAAGGGTTTCAAAACTTCATACCAAGGATAGTGTTTGCTTGTAGCGACTGAGTTTGAAAGTCCTTGATGTCATATACTTTTCCATCAATCACTGTCCAAAAGCCTCCATCCTTATTGTGATTCTCCAAATCAGCCTTCCGGATCAGTGTCACCTCCTCATTATTTCTTGAGTTCTGCCCATTAAAAAATGATCCTTTTTGGAAAGCAAAATGAAGGGTTGGATATAAATATATAAAACACAAAACACTTCTAAAGGCATTCCTAGCAGTATCAAAGACTTTACCCATTATGCCTGGCCAAGCCAAGTCCTCGTTGTCATCTCTCTCTTTTCCTGGTGCCAGATGGTTGAACTTATCTAATGGTTCCAGTAGATTTGCTAGAAGAGGGATAGCACCAGACTCCTGCATAAGCCAAGCATTTTTACATAGTAGCAGCACTGTGGATACCACAAGCTCTGGGAGTAGAACACCTGAAACAATTGAAATGGAACCAACATGGCTTTAACTACAATTTTTTTTTTTATCAGAGTTCTTTTTAGATACATAAATCAGCATGCAGCAATGGGATTTAAACAGTCTGTATAAGTTACCACTCCTTTCACTGTTGATTTTAAAGACCTATGTGTGAAGAGCAAGGCTCTAGCATATTATTATTGTGGAAGGGACAGTGTAAAATAAATAATAAAAGTAACCCTCAACCCCAACCCTCAGGACCACTACCACTAACTTGTTTGCTACTTATAAATTATTTATTTAGTTTCATCTTAGCACATAAACATACACATTTTAACTATCTAATATAAGTAATTCTAAAACAACTGTACTTGCTGAGTAATTATTGCTCATCCGAGCAGCTTCTTCAGTTCAACTGACTGGTATGGGTATTTCTCGGCATATAAACTCCAATGGCACATTGTGACACCTCTTTGAAGAAGTACTATGTGCCATTTTGATTGGATTACTGGAAGAGTTTATATGCCGAGAACTTACCATACCAGTCAGTTGAACTGAAGAAGCTGCTCGGATGAGTAGTGAAACGTCTTCAATAATTATTCAGCAAGTCCAGTTGTTTGAATAAAAATCTTCATAGTCACATTTTAACTACAATTTTCAAAGTGTGGATTGGCAGTGTGTATATTTAAAGTACCTGTAAGATCTCCTGCCACAATGCGAGATACCTCCGCAAAATGCCTGTGAGACACCGATGCAATATTGGTTGCAACTGGAAGTATGTCTCCAATATGAGTGCCTAGCAGAGCTGTGTATTTTTTCAACAAAGAACCGACTCCTAAAAGTTCGGGTGCTATATAGGTGGGATGGGTGAAAAAACAACAAAAATTAAACAGTCAAAAGAGTTGTTCCACACTGTGAGACAATACTCAGAGACGGAATTTAATTTGTTAGGTACCATGAGTATATGCTGTTTGGTCCACATTGTTCCCAGGGTATAGCTTGCTGATAAGTAGTCTTTGGAAGCGTAAAAGAAGATCCATGGAAGCTGACCTCTCCTTACTGTAATGTTCCTGTTCTAAGCAAGATGAAATGCGTCGTGCTATATCCTTCAACTTGGCAATTGTTTGGGAAGCTATGTTTCTGAGAAAATATTAACCGATTAAAAGCGAGGAAAATAAAAAGAAAATATATCTTTAAATAACTTTATATATACATTCATGTACAATCATGGGATTTCTAGCCTATCTAACTTCAGAGCCAGGCTAGAGGCATAAAAAGAGACCTTATAAATTTCTCAACACCATACCATAAGCTTGTTATGGAGGAACAAGTGTATGGTATTTGGATTATTTTTTAGAATTATGTAAAGTTATCTGTACATAACTATTACATTTATACGACACTGAACAAAACAGCTCAAAACATAATTCTAAGCAACACTACTCATTTACATTAAAGGACCAGTAACATCAAAAAATTTAATTGTTTTAAGGTAATAAAAATATAAAACAGTTTTGCCCTGCAGTGGTAAAAATGCGGTTTGCTTCAGAAACACCAATATTGTTTACATAAATAAGCTGCTGTGTAGCCATGGGGACAGCCATTCAAAGGAGAGAAGGCTAAAGTTACACAGCAGATAAGCTCTGTAGAACATAATGTTATCTGTTATCCATTAATTATCCTGTGCCATGTTGCTGTTTTTCAATTTCCACCATTGCTACTTAGCAGCTTGTTTATATGAATTATAGTAGTGTTTTTGAAGCAAACACATCCGTTTTGACAGCGCAGGGCAAAACTACATATTTTCTTTACTTTAAAACACTTAAATTTTTTGGTGTTAATGTTCCTTTAAATACAAATAGTTTTACACGTGATTTATTGAAACCTCTGCATTCTTGGCTCTGAATGCGGAGACAATAATCCAACCTAGATTTAAAGAAGATTAAAAGACCTGTGCAAGAACTAAACAGAAAAGGTTTTCAGTCAAATTCAGAGAAAAGAAAAAGGCGGCAAAGGTGGTCATACCATATAGGGACCTGTATTAAGTATCAATCTATTAAAAGCATGCAGATTTAGTAAAGGAAGCCAAACTATGATTGTAGCCAGACAAGTCATACCAGAGACAATTGTTGACCTCAAGCTACAATGCCTAAATGATGCATTACATTTTCAATCTGCAATCTGAGCCTGTCCAAAGCATAGATCAGCTATACAGAATACTGCAGGTCTACTAATGAACATGCAGATTAGAATAAGGTTATACAGGTAATGAAGGTTTTTGAGTAGTCTGCTACCACATCTAACAAGTTACAGTAATATATAAAACCCAAATACATAAAAGAATACATATGTTTAATGTCACTTGAAAAGCAGAAAAAAAAAACACCCTTACCTAAGTAATTGCTGTATAAGTTGCACCAGAGGTAAGGTTTGCTTCTCAGCAGACTCATAGATTCCTGCATTGATTAGATCTTTATCCAGTGGTGTACTGCTCATGTGAAGTGATGAAGCATTTGCTTCCTGCTCATCAATTTCCTTCTCTTTCTGGGCTTCTTTTTTGGCTTCTATATCCTACAGGTGTAACACAAAAATGAAGTCAATAAATGAAAGGTAATCTTTACTTAAAAATATAGCTTGTGAAGCAATCTCCCTTAAAGATAAATATTGTTGGGTTCAACACAACTGTGGCCATGGCAACAAATAACCTGTGAAAGTTTGTTTACATGACACAGAGACATTGCGGAATTCTTACAAAAGCATTAAATGAAAACAGTGTATTTTATATAGAGGCAAAAAAGTATTAAGGATAAAGTATATTCACTGCTGTATAGAATACCCATTTAGTACTCAGACTGAGAAGACTGCTTCAGTTAGTAGATCCAATTTTATATATGAAAGACATTAAGGCACAAGAACACACGACATGTAATTATAAGACCAAAACAAAGTTTTTGTTTGTTTGTGAAACAAATTTCCTTGGCTTATGAATAGATGTAATTGGCATGACATGAATTTCACACTGACACTGGGTTAGTTTTATAGTTTACCTGCATTTCTGCTGTTATTGCTGTGTTCAGTGCACATTCCAAGCCTCCATCAGCCATCAAACTGCTCACCAACAAATCAATCATAAAGCGTCGCCCTGGACTTATAGTCATTTCATTTCCAGAAGCTAAAATATTTAGACAAAAAAAAAATGCATAAATAGAAGTTAACTACTTTATCATTCCCCGCGATGCTATCTAGTTTCAAATTCAACCATTACACATGAACAGAAGACAAGACATAATATGGAAAATTTATTTTATTGTAAAAGAACCAGTGTTGTTAAAGGAACAGTAACACCATGAAAGTGTTTTAAAGTAAAGAAAATATCATGCATTGCTGCCCTGAACTGTTAAAACTGATCTGTTTGCTTCAGAAACACTACTATAGTTCATATAAACAAGCTGCTAAGTAGCAATGGCGGAAATTGAAAAACAGCTATATGGCACAGGATAAGTAATGGATAACAGATAACATTATGTTCTACAGAGCTTATCTGCTGTGTAACTTGAGTCTTTTCTCCTTTGACTAGTTGTCCCCATGGCTACACAGAAGCTTATTTATATAAACAATAGCAGTGCTTCTGAAGCAAACACTGCAGTTTTACCAGTGCAGGGCAACACTGCATTATATTTTTATCACTTTAAAACAATTTCAGTTTTTGATGTTTCTGGTCCTTTAAGAAACATCCCTTTGATAATACTCTGTAAACATGAAATACTGCGGTGCAACTTAGTCCTGTACACACATTTAACCCCTGATAGTTGAAAGGTTGGCTGTGTATCGCCAGCAATCACAACCGCACTGTTTAATACTATACGCTAATTGTGGCTGTCTACATTGCAATAGGTACAGTGAAGAGTTCACACAAAAGGAATTGTGAAACTCACTGTTAAATCCTTTTCTCTTCAGCAGTCTGTGGGACACAGGGACAATGAGGTAAAGCTTCTACCATCAGGAGGCAGGACACTAGAAAGGGTATGGACGCATATGCAAATTTTCGGTGCAGCCCGAATCGCAGTTTTAAAAGAAAAAAGCTGACCACCATGTAAATACGCTTAGTGGTTTCAAGCTTAGGCAATGGCACATTAAAGTATATCTAAGCAGTGGTCAGCTTTTTTCCTTCAGAAGCTGACTCCGTCAGAAGCAGGCCCGGACTGCTAATCTGTCCATTCAGGCAAATTCCTGAGGGGCCGCTCTGCCCTGTGTTTAAGTGGGCTGCCCGCTGCCTAATAAGATATGGTGTGGCAGGGCCAGCCTTAGACCAATTGGACCTATGGGGTGGGCGGGCCCTCACCTGTGGGGGCCCTGCACGCACCACAAGCATTGCAAACCCTTTCTAATAAACAAAAAGAATCCTGGGAATGAATTCCAAGTAATCTCCAAGAAAATCCCATTTACATGGGTTTATTCTATAGGCTAAAGCTCACCCACTGGGTTTTCAAGCAAATCAGTGTTGTGCAGGGTTATCTGATCAGCTTAGATAGAGCCACCGTGTTGTTTTGCATACAAGTCGCAAAGGTTGAGGAGCCTCATACAGAATTAAATAAACAAAAGGAATCCTGGGAATGAATTCAAAACAAGCTCCAAGAAAATCATTGGGTTTTTAAGCAAAAGCAAGTATAATAGCTGATCAGATTCCCAACTAGGGTTGCCACCTTTTCTTGAAAAAAATACCGGCCTTCCTATATATTTATCTTTTTATCCTATTAATAACATTGGGATCAACCATCAAAAATACTGGCCAGGCCGGTAAAATACCAGCAAGGTGGCAACCCTATTCCCAACTGGGTTTTCCCAGTGGGTGAGTTTTAGCCTATAGGATAAACCCATGTAATTGGGATTTTCTTGGAGCTTGTTTGGAATTTATTCCCAGGATTCCTTTTGTTTATTTAATTCTGTATGAGGCAGTCTTCTAAACCCTTTCTAGTGATTGTTCACAGAAGGACTCACAGACAGCAGAGAGCAATCGGCAGGACTGCATAGTGCAGAAAAAAAACTCTCAAAGGAGTAAAGCCCCAATTCGACAGCTCGAGAAAGTGATAGGCTACAGTGTGAACTATGAACCTTCCCCCAGCCTATTGTATTCCTGCAAAGCTGATCCAGGGCTTAAATGCTTTAGCTCTCAGATTGTAAAGTCATGAATCAAGTAATATGCTACAGGCTGCTGGCAGCACAGGTCTGTTAATTAACCCCTCTCCTCCAACACATTTAACTTTCCAGCATAGACAATCCTAGGAAGGGGGCAAGATAGCTATGGAGGGGTAGACAAGACAAGCAGATAAAAGTTTGGCAAATGAGGGCGAGAATAAGGAATGAAAGGAGAGAAAGATGGAATAAAGAAAAGATAAACGGTGAAGGGGGGGGAAATTAAGGGATACAAGTGAGAATTTGCAAAATGTATAGCATAAAGGACCCCTCATCTTTCCTTGCTTTCTTTAATTCTTGCAGCAGAGGGCTGTCATAGTATGAAATAGTTGTGGGCCACTAAGTGCCATTAAGTGCTGGGGGCTAATGGAACAAGGGAGAGAGAGATACAAAGTCAAAATTACAGCAACAGTTAGCTGGAGAGAAGCAGAGGCAGGCACTGGAGTCTCTGTATGCCAGCTGGCAACTCAGTCTAAGGGGCCCCACCAAAACGGCTCCAATTGGGCCCTACACTTGATAAGACCGGCCCTGCAGTGTGGCAACTAAACTGTAAAATAAAATAAGGCTAGAAATGCTGTATTTTGTATACTAAACATAAATTTACTGCACCACAAGCCTAATCAAACAAATGATGTATGCTTTTAAAGTTGGCCACAGGGGGCTGTCATCTTGTAACTTTGTTAAACATCTTTGCAAGATCGTGCACATGCTCAGTGTGATCTGGGCTGCTTAGGGATCATCATAAATTATCAAAACAGCACAGGTCAAATAATATCTGCCAGAAGCTGGTACAGCAAGACTGAGTAATAATAAGAATATACAGACTGCACTGGGTCAGTGGATACAAATCTCTACACAGTCACTCTTTTACAGGGAAAAAGACAAAGCTGCTGGAGTTCTGGGACGTAAGGTGGGGGGACTCCCCCCTGCTGTTTGAAAGTATCATTGTTCCCCTGCAGAGCAGTTAGGGATTGCCTGACAATTCCTATCCACAGCAGTAAATGAAGGGGGAATTTCACTGCATACAGTCAGGTTTCTAATTAAAAAAAACGGCAGAAATTTTTAGTACAGAGCCCTGCGGTACTCCACTAACAACACTGGTCCAATTAGAAAATGTTCAATTTACCACCACTCTTTGGTACAAATACTATGTTCCAGGCCAACATTCCGTAATTTAACCAGTAACCTTCTGTGTGGCACTGTATCGAATGCTTTAGCAAAGTCTAAGTAAATCACATCCACAGCCATCCCAGGATTGAGGTCCCTGCTTACCTTCTCATAAAAATAAATTAAGTTAGTCTGGCAAGATCTATCCTTTTCCTTTATTAATCCTTCAAAAAGCTTTCCTACCACCAACGTCAGACTAACTGGCCTATAGTTTTGAGGCTGAGCATGGGATCCCTTTTTGAATAGCGGAACCACATTTGCAATTCCCCAGTCTCTCTGCACCATGCCAGACCTCAATGAATCCTGAAAAAAAGTATAGAGGTTGGGCAATCACAGAGCTAAGCTTGCCGAGTACCCTGGGGTGAATCCCATCTGGCCCTGGACTTTTGTTTATCTTAACATGTTCTAGTCTCTTTTGAATTTCCTCATGTGTGAACCATGCATCATTGGGAATTGGGACTATTAACAAGGAAACCTTCATTAGCTGGTTCCTCATTTGTGTAGACAGATGAAAAGTATTAATTCAGAATCTGTGCTTTTTGGTTGTTCTCATCAACCAGCTGACCCCCTCTGATAATAAAGGTCCTAGCCTTCAGGTTTAATTTTTTTCATACAGATGCAGCCACTGGGATTTGTGAGTTAATGCGTTGTGACTCAGGGTTAATTGAAGAAACTGATATCTAAAGTACTCTTAACTCATTTAACCTTTTCATTAGCATACCAAAGCACCTTTGTTTTCAATGGTGAACTCTTTAATTGGATGGGATGCTGTGACACAATATTCTGTGCTAAGTGGGATAAATGGTATAGATGAGTTAAGTTTTTCTGTGTCAAATGCACAATCCAAAGTGGCTTCATTTGTATTAATATATTTAAAAAATTATTTTGGATTCTTTTTACTGCTTACTGCTATATCCTTTTCCATATCGTTTTTAGCTTGCCTGATCGCTTTTTTGCATGACTTGTTGGCCTCCTTGTACCTTATAAACGATTCGGCTGTCCCAGTTAACTTGAAAGCCTTAAAAGCACATCTTTTCTTACCCACCTCAACACCAACACTCCTATTGAACCAAAAAGGTATTGTTTTGCAACGACTTTCCTTGCTTACAAGTGGAATATACTGACATGTATATTTATTAAGCAGCATTTTAAAGACTTCCCATTTTTGTTCAGTGTTTAACCCTGTGAAAAGCATTTCCCACTTAATATGTTGCAGAGATGCCCTTAAACTGCATGCCTGTCAATGTTTTAGTTACTCCCTTATAGAGTTGCCTCTGCAACAAAATCTCAAAGGAGACCATGTTATGATCACTATTCCCTAAATGTTCACCCACAGAAATGCTTGAGATGAGCTCAGTATTATTAGTTATTACAAGATCCAAAAGAGAGTTATTCCTAGTAGGTTCTTGAACGAGCTGGGATAAAAAGCTGTCATTTAGCATATTAACAAACCTAATTGAAGTCACCCATAATAATAACTTGACCTAGTTGTGAATCCGCTTCTATTTGTAAAAGTAGCTGGGCTTCATAATCGTCACTTATACAAGGTGGTTTATAGCATATACCAAAAAAAAATTTTCTTTGTAACCTTTTGCACTAAAACTATAAGGGCCTGCACCAGATCCAGAGAGTGGAGAGCGATTTCCATTGGACACTGCAATGAGGGCAGAATGATGGAATTGGAATTTCCTGATTGATATGGTAGTCAGAGACCACCTTGGGAACGAAAGAGGGAATGGTAAATAGAACTGCTCAGTCCTGATATTAAACCAGGAAGGGAGGCTGGCATGAAGGGGTGCTGAGTTCTGAGACCCTGTGTGCTGAAGAGATGGCAAGCAGGAAGGCCACCTTCTAGGATAGCCATGCCAGGGGGACCAATGCCAAAGGCTCAAATGGGGGCCCCTGCAAGGTTGTTATAACATAGAAGTGAAAGACTCCCTGTATGGCGGAACAATGTCTGGAATTGTGGCCAATCTGAGTTGGAATAAGACAGACAGAGCAGACACTTGGGATTCGAGTGACACTGGAGAAAGACCTTTGTCCAACCCAGCCTGAAGGTACTCCAAAGCCCAAGGTAATGCAAAGGAGGAGAAGAGAAGACCTTGCTGGGAGTATCAGTCTCTGAAACAACGCCAGACTGTGTAGTAGGTTTTGCAAGAGACCGGCTTTCTTGCTGCAGCCATGGTGCTGACCACTGAAGTAAAACATTTTCCCTTTAGTATTAGGGATTCGATAGCCATGCCGTGAAAATGAGCATCCAGAGATTGGGATGGGCTATGAAACTTTGAGATAGCAGATCAAGGAGGTTCGGAAGCAGCAGTGGATTATCTATACTCAGAACGATCACCTGGAAAATCATAGTTGTCTAGGCCAGTGGGGAGCTATGAGCATCACAGTGTGCTGTTCCCTTTGTATTCTTCAAAAGACCCTCGTTATCAGAGGGAGAAGAGGAAATTCATAGCAGAGTTGAGAGGTCAATGGGACTGGCACAGCATCCATCCTGAGAGCTAGAGGGTCCCGGAAACAAGACATGAATTGCAGAACTTTTTGATATGACCTTGAGGCCATAAGATCGACTTCTGGAGTGCCCCATTTTTCCGTGATGGTGAGGAAAAGTCCTGTTTTAGATAATATAAGTAATTCAATAAATTGTCCTGTTTTAGAGACGACTGTCCTGGGTCCAACTCAGATAATAAGATTCCCAGTTGTCAAGGCCGGGATGTAGACAGCATGTGTTTTTCTGCCCAGGACAAGATGTGGCTTACCTACGAAAGAGCTTGGTGATTGAGGCGAAAACTGGAATAAGGGTATTTTCTGGGGAAGCATAGTGCTCTTGTCCCTGCAAAAATCCTGCAACTCCTGAGCCAGTACAGGAGACTCAGCTGAAGAAGCAAGAGTGCAGCTAACACAAACTGGGTACAATTAGCTGGGAGGGGTTTCCACAATAGTGCCAACGCAGGTTAGAAATATATATATATTTTTTTTAAATGGAAGGAGTGAGTGCTGCCCCCTTGCGAGGTAAATTGTCCATATTTAATCAAACTGCACTGGACATCCATGACTCGTGGTCATGAAGCCAAGTAGTGCTGTATGGCTCACTCGCAGAGAGACTTACTGGGCCCCAATGCAAGTGTCCCACTACAGGGAAAGCCTAAAGTGAGATTCACCTAATCCTGAACTCCAGGGCAAAACCTGGTGCCAATAACTTTAAAGTTTACCCTCAGAATTTTCCTGCCAAGGATGTGTTCTGTCTATTTGAGGACATTATAAAAACTGAGCTCCCCTGTAGTTTTATAGGGATGAACCAGGAGGGGGAGGAGTCAGCTTCTTCTTACTAGTGTCCTGCCTCCTGATGGTAGAAGCTATAACCCATGGTCCCTGTGTCCCACAGACATCTGCAAGAGAAATTTAAGTTCTTATTCTAAATAAGAAAGTTCCAAGTCCAGTTCTGCAGTAGATCCTTATGAAATTGTATAAAGCAGTTACTCTCCAAGTATAACATACATTTTAAAACAAAATTCCTATCAGTCAACTGCAGCGCCACATTAAGACCTTATTTATTCTGACTTGGATAAGTGACAAATAAGCTATCTGCATATTCTTTTACCCTCCTACTATGGATCATTTCAGTGCCAGATATGCTTTCTGATTTTCCCACAGTTGCTCATAACATACATGCATGCATGATAGTTTAATCAGTTGAAACATACCTGCATTTGGTAGGAGAGCTGAAAGTGCCCTTGCTCTCTCCTCAGCTGTAGGCAAAAGAACAGACCATCCACTCTGTAGGACTGCCTGGGCTGCTGATTGAACAGTGTTTAGTACCCCTGCATTGCTAGCCAGCGTAACAACGGTTTGCTTCAAACTGTTCAACAAAACACTACCTAGACCAAGGCCTAAACATTCTGGATCAGCTTGATGGCTTATTGCAGCATGAAGCTATATGAAAGACAAGATGAAACCACATAAGTTTGTTTTAAGATTTGCAACATTTTCTTTTTAAGTCATACTGAGCCTTTGTATAACGGCCATTTTGCCAAGAATAAAAAATGTCAAAAAACTTCATTGTAATTCTCCAAAAATAATCCCACAATGCAGCATTTTTGTCTCATAATAATTATAGTACAATTCTGCCATCTAAAAGTCAGCACAAACAAGATCATCTGTAAATGGGCACAAGGATGATATAATAATTTTTGTAATGTTCCTAAAAAAATGGCATATTCTGACTAGGGATTAAGGGATTAAATGTGGATTGAGAAGGTATGATAGGAGTTTATAGTGACTGTATGTAGTATAAGATTGTTGACTGTAATGCAAATTGAGGATAGGTGCCATAGTTAGTTGGTGATGTGAATAAACTCATATATATATATATATATATATATATTCCACCCAGTTTATCTATTTACCCAGTTTTTATTTTCATACTGAACAATTCTGTCATGATTTATATATAGTGTAGTGTTTTTTTCTGAATAACACAGTTAGCATTGCAACAAATAATTAACTTTACCATATAAAACGTTTATTCCTGAACCAATGTTGCAGTGTATAATACATATATGTGGTCATTTTGCCTTATCCTGTGCTTTCAGAAAGAGCCAGCACTTCAGGCTGGAGCTGTCTTCAGAAATTCTGTTGTTTCTTTTACTCATTGTAAATGGAGGAGTCATATCTAGCAATTCAGGTAGGACACACCTTTCTCTTCTCTACTTATCTAACTATTTCGGTGAACCTCCCTTAATGTCCTTCCACACTTGGAATGACTTGTAGAGATCCAAAATGGCCAGCACTCCACAATTTCGTTAAAAAGACTTTATTCTCATTAGCAGAGCAACAGTCATAGCAATGTTACAGCCTGTCACAGCACTTTATGAAACTCTTTAACTGGAGGATCATGTCTAGCCCTATATCAGATTTTATAATTAAATGTAAAAAAGCAATTTCAGCGCAGAATCCTGATTGAGCAGCGCTATTAACTGATGTATTTTGAAAAAAACAAAACATCTTCTCCCTTTTGCTTTTTTTATACTTTAAATATTGTAACAAGACCCCAAGCAAACTTGGGTGTAGGTGCTTGACTGCATGGTTTTTAGATGTGCCCACTACTAAATCAATCCTTAACCTCTCTTCAAAACAATCTCTCATATCTACTAGTGTAACATATTATTAGGACCAGAAATTATAATACTAGACTACATCAAATATAACTAAGAAAATGGGCTTTGATCGTACAACACTCTAGGTATGGCACTAGGACTTTGACACTTAAGAAGTTTAAATTTGCAATTTTTAATTGAAGATGTCTCCAGAATTGTGAAGAATTGTTCGCTCCAATATGTGGGAAATACCATAACCATGTATTGGAGCTTTGTGTATAATGGTTTTCTAAATAACAGATTTAATTCCTGTAATATTACATGATTAATATTGCACTGCTAAGAAGGCAAAAACATTTTTTTTTTTCAAAATACAACCAGTAAGTACCTGGTCTTGTACCTAGAGGACAAACAACAAAAAAATAAGTATAATCATTAGTAAACCATACAGTCACTGCAGTACCTGTAATCGTAGCAGATTGAGTGTGGCCACTGCCATGCACTCCTTCTCTTGAGGAGGTGGCCAGTCTGAAGTCCCATCCATTCCTTCACTAATTTGTCGTAGCAGGAGGTCAAGCTGTTCAAATGTCAAATGACAGACATCTACCACAAAAGGAACACGAAGACCAATAGACCATTCAGAGCAGGATGACCACGCAAAGCTCTGTACATACACATAAGAAATACATGTATTAAAACATGGTGAGTAAACATTGTTTCTTTATCTTTAATTTCTCACAAGGCACAAATCTGTCTGAATTTGCACACACTATGCTGTTCGTATGCCTTTTTGGTAGGTATTTTTGTTTTCATTTACAGCAAGGGCAACTAATAACACAAGTCATGTATTCCAGAATACATACCTGAGCAGGACCACATGAAATCCCAACTATGTGTTTATTGTCCAGTCCCGGAAGTACAGAGGGTACAGGTTTGGCAATACGCAAAGTGTCAAAATGCTGGCATTGGTCATTGCTCCCCCAACTATACACTTCACCAGATTCAGTCAAAGCCAAACAATGTGTGGAGCCTACTGCAACATCCACTACTTTTTTACCTGTCAACAAAACAAGATCATTACTCAGTATTAAAGTGGAGCAAGCACAATAATACAATGGCTCTTTTTAGAGATTACACAAAGAATAAAACCACGGTAGACATTAAGAACTCTTATAAGGTTTAACAGTTTTAATAGATTTCATATTTTGCAGTTACTCAACGGCACAGACACTTTGCCATGAACATGTCATAGATGGCACTTTACAAGCCTTGTTTAAAAACTATTTTCCATTTATTAACTGGACTTTTTCAGTGTGGACAGCAGGGCTGTGAGCACAGAAATGCCCGTTTAACAGTGCATTTACTAAAGAGCGAGACCATAAAACATTTACAAATTTTCTGTCATAGTTCTACACCCCCAGAAAAATCTTAATTGTACTGGAGAAGAAATGTAGTGAGAGAAATCCTAAGTCCTAACAAGAGAGACGATCTCCAATAACCATAAACACAGGGCAATCAGAGCTTTAGCACAGAACATCCTATTCAAGTTATAAGTTGGCTTACCATCACTAACACTAAGCAAAAAGTTTAGAGGCCAAGGTAAAAGAACAATATAGAAGGCATATATTTTCCCTTTAAAAAGACATTAACGTTAATCTTACAGTTCAGAACTTTCTGCAAGGTGAAGCAGCTCTTTTCAAGGTGCTTAGATGTTATGCTGTAGCATTTGTTATATTTTTGCACAGCAGTGTAACAGAGAAGATAGCTTTAAGAAAAATCATTCAGGTCACATGATACAGGAAAAAGTACTGTGTATATCTTGAAGTATAAAAAGATTCACAATAGGTAGACTTCATTTCTTACCTTTTCACGGATACCCTTACTAATAGAAATATTATAATTTTTAATGCAATGCAGTTGAACTTGCGCACATGTGGTTATTGTTGAAGAGAAAGATGAAAGAACATTTAGTTTGCTACATTTAATGTATAGTTTTACTAATTATATTGCATATGCAATATTGTATATACATGTATTGCAAATAGTCGTATACAATATTGTTTTAAAAGCCCGCCAACCACCCATCTCAATTTAGGATAGACATACAAAGACCTTCACCATCTGTCACAACCTGGCAGATGGTGAAGGTGAACTATAATGATTAAAAGTGAGTGAAAGTTTATAAAACAAGACACAGGGAAACTTTGTTACCCTGATTTCTTGGATGTTAAATATAGGCACTGTTGATAAACAAAGTCTGTAAACCGCAAAAGTACATACCCTGTAAACCATTCATGATCTTCGGATATCGGACATGCTCTTCTGTTCCATGCCCCAGCCTCTGATTGTCTCCTTTACCCCAA
>CM044434.1:101929111-101950688 GCA_024363595.1 Xenopus borealis
CCCCCAAGTGACTGAAGAGAAAGAGATTTAATGGTGAGTACACAAAATCTCCTTTTCTCCTAGTCAGCTTGGGGGGACACGGGGACAGTGGGGACGTACCAAAGCTGTCCCCTAGAATCCCGGGTAGGAGAATGAGCCCTAAGTGGAAGTAACCAGAGCGTCTTGAAACGCTCTTCTGCAAAGGCGAGTGACAGAGGCTGCAAGATATTGAAATGGTAATTTTGTAAAAGGACTAAACAGAGGTCCATGTAGCTGCCTTGCCAAGTTGTTCAGCTGATGCTTGGTTCTGGAAGGACCAGGACATACTCATACCTCTGGAGGGGATGAAGCGCATGTCTATGTGATGGAGTCTGAGTCTGTGCAATATGTGCATTCTTAATGGTTTGTTTGATCCATCTGGAGATGACACCCCGGTGTGGCCCTGATGGAAGGAACCTTGCGAATGTCTTGAACCTTGTGTAAGTAGAACTTTAGGGTCTGAACAGTATCCAGGGTGTGCAACACCACCTTTTTCAACATTGGTCGGTGGAGGACCGAACGATAATTTCTTGGTTCAGATGGAATTCCAAAACAACCTTCGGTAGGGAGGAAGAGACTGTGCGAAGGACTGCCCTGTTATGGTGTAGGGTGGCTTGCATGATAGAGAGCTGAGCCCTGAAACGCCTCACTGAAGCAATTTCTAGGAGGAAAACAGTTTTCCGTGTAAGCAATAGAAGGGGCACTAATCTCGAAAGGTGGATGGTGCAGTGCTCGTAACACAAATTTTTTGAGAGATTGCAGAGTGGAATTGGTGTTTGCACTGGAGGGGTGATGTGTGCTACCCCCTGCATGCATGTCTAAACCTCTGTAAGAAGAGCTAGCCATTTCTGGAAAGAACAGAAAAAGCAGAGATTTGCAACTTGAGCGAGCCTAGGGATATTGGTAAGGATAGTGCCTTAAACTGCACTACTGGCAGTAGGTAGACCAGACGCTGTGAAAGGCCTTGGGCTGACACTGGTTTGCAGTGCACATTGAGTGTGCTGCAGAGAACACCTTCTTCGGATTTGGGTCTCCAAGTCACTCCGTCAAGTTGAGGTTTGTGGAGTTTGGGTGGTGGATTGGCCCTTGGGTGAGAATGTCTGGAAGAGGAGGAAAGGCCCAGGAGCGTCAAGGCCACCTTGGCTCTATTAGAATGAGAGTGGTTTGCTCTCCTTGTAGCACTTTCAATGGTCCCGAGTACAGGTGATAGAGATGGAAAAGCATATGTAAGACTGAATTCCCAGGGGTCTGTAGAGCGTCTGTGTTTAGGGTTAAGGGATCCCTGTATCAGGTCATGAAGTTAGGCACTTTCCGACTGTGCCGAGTTGCCACTAGGTCCACCTCAAGAGTTACCCACTTCTGTGTTATTTCTTGAAAATACTTCTTCCTTGAGTGACCATTCTCTCAGGTCTAGGGGCTGCCTGCTTAGGAAGTCGGCTTCCCAATTTTGTAGCCCTGGAAGTAATGGTAGAGAACATAACTTGGTAGATTTCGGTCCATCGAAGATGAGCTTCATTACGTTGGGGACGTCCCTGCTTCTGGTTCCCCCTTGTGGACGATGTATGCCACCGTCATGAATTGTCGACCTGTATCTGCAGTGCCTGACCTGTCAGGGCATGCTGCCCGTGGGGTAGACCTAGGTGGGTTGACAACCATTAGCAGGTTGACCTGCCTAACTTCCATATTCCTTGGGCTGTACCCTCTAGGACTGCTCCCTACCAGAAGAGACTTGAGTCCATTGTGAGGATATGCCCCAGGGTTCACATAACTGTCTGCCCAAGGAGAGATGGTTGATTTGGAGCCGACAGAACAAGGCTGATCTCGTCCTGGCGAGACAGACGGATCTCCTGGAATAGGATATCCGTTTTCAGGTTGTCAGAGTGTTCCCCTAGAGATCCTGGAGGGGAACTGGGCAGATGGAACTGTGTCTATGGTTGAAACTATAACCCCGTATACTTTGATGCAAAACAGGGCTGTGTGTTGTGGTTTCTGTAGACATGACCTCGCCCAAGCCTATAGTGAAAGAATCTTTTCCCATGGAAGGGAGATCTTCTGTGCCCGTGAGTCGGGAAAAAATATGAAGTGACTGGGCGCTACTGACAATTTTGCAAGAGTCAGGACCCAGCCGAGTTCCTATCTTTGACTCCTTGAAGAAAGGTGCCATGATAAGCAGATTGCCTAGATACGGAGTGATGGTGACACCCTCCCCGCGGACCACTGCTGTGGTTGCTGCCATAATTTGTGTAGAGATGCAGGGAGCTGAATAAGGCCTAAAGGGATACTTGTAACTGGTAATGTATTTGAAGGCAGATCTCAAGAATTAGTGATGACTTTGTTCAGCTCCTTAAGGTCCAGAATGTGACAGACCGATACATTCTTCATGGGAATCACAATTAGGTTGAAGTAGTATCCTTTGAGAACGCTCTCCATGAGGTAACAATGAAGATAATGGCTGGAATGACGCTATGGAATGCTGTGCATCTGTTTGGCTCTTGAGGAGGCCTTGATAAGAAAGTCAGATGGAGTGAGGAGAACTCTAGGAGATAGTCCTGAGAATTACATTGTGGACCTATGTATCACGAATAAGGATGAGCCACACATGGGCAAAAACCTACCCTTATTTGCATGGTGTCCGGTGGTGGAGAAAAAAACACCATCACGGCGAGGTGGTCTGAGTAGTGGACCGAGGGGAGTGTTTAGAGTTTCGGCCTGGGGCCTTCTTTTACTCTGAACAACTTCTAATTGTGAATTACTGATTTAGCATCACAAAACCCAAACTTGCCCCTGCAGAAAGAGGCACGTTGTTGGTATTAATGTACTCCTTTTGCCCTGATGAAGTGGCTGATGGCCTGGAGAGATTGGGTGACAGAAATTTCTGTTGACCACAATTTTTAACCAGAGGGGCCTACAGTCCATAACTTGGAATGCCAATGACGTACTGATTACTTCGTCTCTGTCCATAGAGTTTCTGAAGGAAAAGAGTCAGGCTGGATAACAGCCCTTCTTCAGTGAGCTCCACAGGAAATTGTATAGCCTGAGAATTAGCGGTTCCTTGGAACTGTTTCTTAGGTTTGTCCCACTCTTACCGAGTGAACTGGTAAAGCTGTGAGTGAAAGGGGAAAACTGATGGCGTCCTGCTGTGATGTTTGAAGAGTACCTTTGGCAAGTCGGCAGAGACATCTGGTTCCTCAGACTGAAGAATCTGCAAAGATCCTCCTCGTAATGGTCTCAGGTGGAAGAAGCTCGCCCTCACTGCATTCACAGTCCTCCTCGAGTCTAGTGGAGGTAGCTGGGAGGGTGCCACTCTCCTTATCGAATGGAGAGAGGGCCCTGTAGCTAGTTGAGTTGTCCACTCAGAGTGGAGTGCTGCTGGAGTGGAGAAGCCTCCCTATGGGAAGGAGAATGCTCCCTTTGAGTGGCTTAGTTCGCCTGAGGTGAATAGGATGTAGGTTATCTGGACCCTACTACAATGATTTGAATCAAGTAACTAGATGGTCTTTGAGCCCGAAGGGAGACATCTGAGACATAATTAAGCATGCAGCCCACGGGATGTTTGAGGCATACAATATCTTTAACTGCTGGGATTGCAGTGGATTTGATGCACGTTGGAGTTAATTTGTAACTTAAGTGCTCCCACAATTACATATGCTGAACAAAATTAATTAACTTTTTATCACTTTTTCCCTCAGTGCCCAGTAGGGAAACAGAGGGTGTCTATGACCAGTACTAGAAAGAGGGAGTTGTGAAATTATGCATCCTGTTGGTGCGGTGTGCGACTGGCACAAAGTTCCTTGTGCCCAGCGAACAAAATCCTTGGCATTAGGGACAGGCCAAAATTTTACTGTTGCTGCGGGTGCTCCCCTGGAGCAGAGGCCCCCCACTAGATCCCGTAGACATGGTGGAAAGTGACAGAGGGAGGTCTGTGCTCAAAGTTAGGGAATGATCCCCCACACTGGGGCAGGAAGGAGGAGAAGTGTGCGAAAATCTCGACCGGTGTACCAACATGTACCAATGAGGAAAAAGCACACGCTCCTGGTTGGATGGGGTCTGGGAACTGTAGAAACAGATCACTTACCTCCCAAAGAAAGCTTTATGCGCCCATACTACCTTTGTCTTCCGGCCAGCCTTCTCCTCCTGTAAGCAAAAAGAGATTTCAGTTGGGCTGGATGTCTGTGCACACAGCATATGACCCCGGAGACAGGCTCCCACGTTGCAGGATAGCAAATAGGGCCTTTACTCTGAATAAAAGACCTGCATTTCCCCATTGGTCAGATTAGCTGACTAGAAAAATAACATCCTAACTTCCTGAGGACACAACTCAAACTGAAGCTAAGCTCCACCTGTTGGGGGTATAGCCAGTGGAGGAGGAGCCAGTTTCTTTCTTATTGTTGTGTCCTGCCTCCTAGTGGTACCAGCTATACCCCACTATCCCTGTGTCCCCCAAGCTGACTGGGAGAAAGTTGAATTGTGGTAGGGGTTAGAGCAGGACTGGACTGGGAATCAAAATAGGCCCTGGCATTTCAGGTACACAGAGGCCCAATCAGCCCACCTAGAGGCCCAAACAGTCCCCACCAGCCCACTAAATACTGACTTTCTATGGCACCTTATAGCAGCCCATCTGGCATTTGCACTAACCCACAGATTGCCAGTCCGGGCCTGGGTTAGAGGAGCAGCCACAAATGTTAAGGTATTCCCAATCAAGTCATATAACTAGAGTCTGTGTCAGGACATAACTGAAGAAGCAAAAATTGAGACTGCACGGGGACAGAGGTATGAAGGACCACAATAGGAGTTTTAAAAAAACAAAAAAACACAGAAAGGTTCTGTTAGTGCCACAAATGTGCATGATAGGTAAGCATTACTGGTAACAGTACTGAAATGATAAAACCACAAAGGCAACTCACCCTGTAACAGACCTTAAAAATTTGGTAGCCCTCTCCACAACTTCAAGCCACACAGAAGATACAGTGCCTTCATCAAAGAGAGTGGCCTCTGGAAGTGCTCGAAGTGCATCAAGGGATTCCTGTAACAATTCACTACACAGGTCTGCATCCTCACCTAAACAAGAAAGAGGTGCAAACGTGTATTTGGTCATGTTTCATAAAAGAAGAGCAAAGTTCTACATGTCAAAGCATAGCTGGATGCTTTGGACTGGGATTTATCCATTGTTTTCTATTTAAAACAAATCCCTCCAACACTTTTGGAATTAACACTGGGCCTTACCCTTCTCTCTTTACCCCCTCTTTGTATTAAAGGAGAACTAAAGCCTAACTAAAGAAGTAGCAACAAGGCTTGATAAAGGGCCCAGTGGGGTCCGAAACGTTGCCACTTTTTGTCTACTTTTGAGCCAATAAACCACGTTGTCACGAATTTGAACACTGAATCTGAGTGCTGCGGTCTTTTTTGGACTTTCTCTGTACCAGCCCAAGGCAACCACATCCCTTTAGCAGTAAAGATATGCATCTCCAAAGATGCCCCAGTAGCTCCCCATCTTCTTTTCTGCCGATTCACTGATTCACATGCTCTGTGCTGCTGTCACTTACTGAGCTTAGGGACCCACTCACAATTATTAGTACACATAGAATATAAATGTCACAGTAGAAGGCTGACTGGTAATTAATACAGATAATTACTACAAGGCAGCACAGAAACCAGTGCAACTAGCATCATAATTGAATTATCAGCCCTGTAGCATCAGCTTGTTCTACAGACCAACCTTAATTTCTGCTTGATAATTTGCAATAGCCCCTAAAGCTCAGGTTCTCAACAGCTGCTAAGAGCCAACTGTGCATGCGAGCATCACAGACACTTTCCAAGTTGATGACCCCCCTGTGGCAAGTTTGAAGTCCTGGATCATTGCTGCTATTGACAAACTGAAACTTTAGGCTGGTACAATCAGGTCAATATATAAAATATGGCATTTTTAGCCACATTTATTTTTAGGGTTTAGTTGTCCTTTAAGCCTATTACCATTTTAAAGCAGAGAGAATTATAAGCAAGCTGCTGTGTAGCCATGGGGCAGGCATTAAATGCTGAAAAAGGAGAAAATGCAAAGTATACACAGCAGAAAAACAGATTATCTCTGTAGTATATAACGGTTATCTACTGTGTATCTTGTGCTTGCCCTCCGGTCTACACAGTAGCTTGCTACACAAACTATAGAAGTGTTTCTGAAGCAAACACACTAGTTTTATCAGTGCATAGCAACAAAACATTATATTGTCATTCCTTCAAAGACTTCCGATTTTGGTGTAACTGTTCCTTTAAGAAACAGCTAAACACTGTTAGGTGTAGTAGAGTAATAGAACACCAACACACTAATTCTGTGTAACTGAATCATTAATTGAGGCTTGTTCAAAATAATAGCAGTGTCCAAAATAATAATAATGGCTTGTTCCATATAATAGCAGTGTGGAGTTCAATTTGTGATGTCATTCAATCTGTGGAAAAAACAGGTGTCAATTACAGCCCTTACTTAAAGGAAAACTATAACCCCAAAATGAAAACTTGGGCAACAGGTAGTTTATATCAAATTAAGTGACATATTAAAGAATCTTACCAAACTGGAATATATATTTAAGTAAATCTGGCCCTTTTACATCTTTTGCCTTGAACCACCATTTCATGATGGCCTGTGTACTGCCTCAGAGATCACCTGACCAGAAATATTTCAACTCTAACTGTAACAGGAAGTAGTGTGTCTGTTAATTGTCTCATGTGACCTAACTTTATAGTTTGTTTGGAATGTTTGTGTGCACCGTTGGATCCTAGGATCCCAGGAGGCTGTCCTTATTTTTTAAAATGACTATTTTCTATTTAAGATGACCCAATGGACCGTGATACTAAAAAAGTATATTATTATGAAAATGGTTTATTTACATGAAGCAGGGTTTTACTTATGAGCTGTTTTATGCAATATCTTTTTACAGAGACCTCCATTGTCTGGGGGTATCATTTTCTTTTAAGGAAGAAAGGCAGCAAATGTTGTACATGCTGGTTATAGTGCATTTCTCTCTGAAAATCTGAGTAAAATGGGTCCTTCCAGACACTGTTCCAAAGAACAGCGTATTTTAATTAAGGAGTTGATTGGAGAGGGGAAAACATATAAAGAAGTGCAAACAAATGTCAGGCAGCTCAGCTAAAATGATCTCAAATGCTTTAAAATGTCAACCAAAACCTGAAGAAAAACTGTAAAACGACCATTCGAGCGCAGAGAAGAATGGAAAAAATGGCAAAGACTCCAGGGCCCACGATTGGTTCAGGCCGATGGCAACATCGACAAACGAGCGTATCTCTCCGTGTATGACTTAAAGGGGAACCAACATAACTGTTCAGCGAGTTTGCAAATGATCCTTAGCATGCAACTCAACTTCAAAAGCAACAGTTATGATCCACGTGCCCCCTCAAATCACTTCCTGGTACCCAATCAGTGGAAAGCAAGAGAGCTAATAAGCAGGAAGTAGTGTTCTGGCTATTATGGTAGACATCCACTCACTGCACCCTTTATAGATTACATTTATATACACACACCTTTTACATAACATACTGGGTTAAAATTGGGTGGTTTTTGGTGTATCATAAAGTTGCATTAAATTGTGAATACATAAGCAAAGATATGGGCTAACAAGGAGACAACATGTCAATGCATATGTTGTGAATATATCGTCTATCTCCATTTCAGTGCTAGAGAGTATTTAATGGTCTTACTGATACATGTGTTTTGTTAACTGTCTTTATACTAGTAATCAGCAGGGAGTTGGGGGGGGGGGGTGAATGGTCAGAGTTCTTGGCTAATAAGTGATGGTGACTGATGCATTCTGTGAACTTTCATTCACATACATTCTGTGTGCTTTGCAAAACTTCTTCAATGGCCACCCATAACAAACTGACAGATTATAGTAACTCTATACAGTGATGTTTTATGCTTACCAGATCTCCATGCTCTGCGCAGAAAAGCAAATGCAAATGATAATGCAGCTCTGGAGCCAACCCTGGCAAGTCCTTCCACCCCCTGGCCAACAGGACGGGAACTGTGCACATGAAAAACATCTTCACTGCAAGGGATGAAGTCACTAATTTGAGATAACAAACAAATTAATAAATTAATAAGTATGCATTTGTATGCAATAAGTGCATTGTAGCAAAGGGAGGCACAAAACAAAATTAAAGGGATACTGTCATGGGAAAACATGTTTTTTTTCAAAACCGATCAGTTAATGGTGCTGCTCCAGTAGAATTCTGCACTGAAATCCATTTCTCAAAAGAGAAAACAGATTTTTTAATATTCAGTTTTGAAATCTGACATGGGGCTAGACATTTTGTCAATTTTCCAGCTGCCCCTGGTCCGATTCCAGAAATCGCTGCACCGCTTGTGTATTGGCACTGGCGCTTTTTTATTTAAACAGGTGGCGGACAGGGAGAAGGCAGTTCGGGGAGATTGTCACCAGGGATTAATCGCCAGGTGACAAAATCTCCCCGAATCTCCCTGTCTGGACCAGCCCTTAGGGAGGGAACTGCTTTCTGGCAGGCTGTTGTTTTTCCTTCTCAATGTAACTGAATAGAACGCAGTGGGACATGGGTTTTTACTATTGAGTGCTGTTCTTAGATCTAATACAAAAAAACTAAATTGATTGTCCGCACCTCCTAACACATCATTCATAGTAAATTAATTATGCAAGAATAAGAATGTGCTGACAGCTTCATATATTTAACATAAATACAAGAGAAAAGAGGAAAGAAGAAGCTATAAATGTCGCACCATTCAATGAATATCACACCATGTATCAGAAAAATAAAGGCCTTATTTACCCAATCAAATATCTGTACACTCTTATAGTGAGATAAACCAAAATAAATATCCGTGTAGGATTTCGTGTCCACTCAAATTAATAAAATAAGGAAAATTCATCAAGAAATTCATTAGTACAAAAATGAGAATCAAAATCAAAACTTAAATTAATTGAAAATAATTGTGTCATAAAGAATTAATTAATAAAGTGAAATCAATTAATTGAGTATAAATATACCATGTGCAAAAAAATATATATAGTGCACTTGTGTTTGTAAGTTGATACAGATTGTTTGATTCTACACATATAAGTCTCCAACATTTATCTCAAACTGTTGAAGTTGAAATGAGGTGATATTAATTGCTCGTTGCTATCCAGATAGGCCCTAGCGACCACATGCGAAAAAAGTTTAAAATATAACCTTTAATTCATTTAGTTAAAAAATCCATCCATAGTTGATTAGTTTAAAAAAGAGCATCATTAAAAACATTTAAAAATAAAGATATAAGATAAGCTGGTCAAATATAGGTGAAAAGCCAGCAAATCCTGTCTCTCTAGACTCCAAAATAATTGTTGTTGTGCCTCCTATCACAGATGGTCAAGTGGAAAACATACAATTGGGGTGTATATTGTAGAGAAAGTAACAGCATATCACTCAAAGCAGTGAGTGTTGATTAAATATGAAAAATTAGCTATAAGCCAATACTTTGCCACGCAGCCCAATTGCCTCTGAATAGTGCACTGTCTCTGGTCCTCTCAGAGGCACCTAAGTGTGTTGATGGCCTAGTCCCTATTACTAAATTCCGAGGCAGCTGGGCTCACAATGGCAAAAAGGGTAAAATTGACATTTAGCAATTGCTGAACAGTACTGCGCTGTTACACAAAAGAAAAAAGAAAAGATTCTACTTCACTTCCTTCGTGCTTTCCACTGATTGCACCACCGGCCCGCTACAAAATAACATGAGGAGGTTCAAGTTTGGAGATGAGAGAGGAAAAGTTTGATGCTCTGCGCCTGACGCGCGTTTCGCCAAAGAGGCTTTGTCAAAGGCGAAAATGGCAGCCGCATCTCGCGGCTCTTGGAAAACATTTTTATTTATTTCACAATGGCAATCCAGAGGGATTGAAAGTAACTGTTTTAGAGCATGTGTCCCTTGGAATAAGAAGAGGCAACTTAGATCATTTGCTATTATCTAAAGAATGTAGGTGGATTTATGAGCTTAACACTCTTAACCCTAATGGGTTAAATGAAAGCTTATCATTACATACATTTATAACTGGCTAAATTTATGTTCTGTGAATTGCCTATCTAATATATGCAAGGTGGCAATGACCTATTTCTTTTGCAGATTCTTAGTTTTCTCCCCTGTGTAATAATGTGTAATAATGAATCTGATTGCTTCTAATGCCGAACTTATAGTGTGACGCATATGTCTGCATAGTATTAGGTTCGCAATAATAATATATTTTTTCTAACAAGGGAATGGTAGCGGTCACATGATTGCTTCCATCCAATAGCCGCGATCGGGAACTCGTAAAGACCGCGAGATGCGGCTGCCATTTTCGCCTTTGACAAAGCCTCTTCGGCGAAACGCGCGTCAGGCGCAGAGCATCAAACTTTTCCTCTCTCATCTCCAAACTTGAACCTCCTCATGTTATTTTGTAGCGGGCCGGTGGTGCAATCAGTGGAAAGCACGAAGGAAGTGAAGTAGAATCTTTTCTTTTTTCTTTTGTGTAACAGCGCAGTACTGTTCAGCAATTGCTAAATGCCAATTTTACCCTTTTTGCCATTGTGAGCCCAGCTGCCTCGGAATTTAGTAATAGGGACTAGGCCATCAACACACTTAGGTGCCTCTGAGAGGACCAGAGACAGTGCACTATTCAGAGGCAATTGGGCTGCGTGGCAAAGTATTGGCTTATAGCTAATTTTTCATATTTAATCAACACTCACTGCTTTGAGTGATATGCTGTTACTTTCTCTACAATATACACCCCAATTGTATGTTTTCCACTTGACCATCTGTGATAGGAGGCACAACAACAATTATTTTGGAGTCTAGAGAGACAGGATTTGCTGGCTTTTCACCTATATTTGACCAGCTTATCTTATATCTTTATTTTTAAATGTTTTTAATGATGCTCTTTTTTAAACTAATCAACTATGGATGGATTTTTTAACTAAATGAATTAAAGGTTATATTTTAAACTTTTTTCGCATGTGGTCGCTAGGGCCTATCTGGATAGCGACGAGCAATTAATATCACCTCATTTCAACTTCAACAGTTTGAGATAAATGTTGGAGACTTATATGTGTAGAATCAAACAATCTGTATCAACTTACAAACACAAGTGCACTATATATATTTTTTTGCACATGGTATATTTATATTCAATTAATTGATTTCACTTTATTAATTAATTCTTTATGACAATTATTTTCAATTAATTTAAGTTTTGATTTTGATTCTCATTTTTGTACTAATGAATTTCTTGATGAATTTTCCTTTTTTTATTAATTTGAGTGGACACGAAATCCTACACGGATATTTATTTTGGTTTATCTCACTATAAGAGTGTACAGATATTTGATTGGGTAAATAAGGCCTTTATTTTTCTGATACATGGTGTGATATTCATTGAATGGTGCGACATTTATAGCTTCTTCTTTCCTCTTTTCTCTTGTATTTATGTTCTTAGATCTACCAGGCAGCTGTTATCTTGTGTTAGGGAACTGTTATCTGGTTACCTTCCCATTGTTCTGTTAGGCTGTTATGGTGGAAAAAGGGAGAGGTGATATCACTCCAACTTGCAGTACAGCAGTAAAGAATGATTGAAGTTTATCAGAGCACAAGTCACATGACTTGGGGCAGCTGGGAAATCAACAATATGCCCTATGTCAAATTTCAAAATGAAATATAAATAAATCTGTTAGCTCTTTTGAGAAATGGATTTCAATTCCAAATTCTGCTGGAGCAGCACTATTAACTGATGCATTTTGACAGTATCTCACAAAAAAATAGATTAGAACTGTCAAAATAAAGCCCCACAAGACTTAACTTCCAAGGACATTTTTTACCCTAAATCTGACCAGGAGCTCAAAGCTTTCAATTAGCTACTAAGGGAATTCCCTGTGGCTTGCATTTGGAATCTGAATAGAAGAGGGCCTAAATAGAAGGAGGAGAAATAAACAGTGGCAAAAACAAAACATAGCCTTACAGAGCATGTTTTAGATGGGATCGGTAATGCCCATTTGAAAGATGTCAGACGACCAACTGAAAAGTTGCTTAGAACTGGACATTATATAACATACTAACCTAATGTTAACCTAAGAGCTCATCCAGACGAGCAGATTCGTGGAGATTAGTCGCCTGGCGACAAAACGCCACGTCTTTGAGGCAACTAATCTCCCCGAATAGCTTGTTAGGCGAGGCAATTTTCAGCGACTTTGAAAATCGCGCCGCTGCGTGTGAATAGGCGCAGGCGACTTTACGTCTAGCAGGTGCACAGCGCTAACAAGCTATTCGGGGAGATTCGTCACGGCGATAAGTCGCCAGGCGACAGATCTCCCCGAAAACTCCCCGTCTGGCCTCACCCTAAAAGTGAACTCCCCTTGTTCAGTGTGAAAATAAAAGCTAGGTAAATATATTGGCCGTATAAAATAAAAATGTTTCCAATACAGTTAGTTAGCCAAACATATAATGTATAAAGGCTACTGCTTCGTACCAATCAAAGACTTGGGGGGGGGGGGGGACACATGGATCATAATGGTTACTTTTGAATCCAAGCTAAATGTCAAGGATCAGTTTCAAACTCACTGAACAGTTATGTCCATGCAGCCATGAAAAACTCAGAGTTAGAGAGCTGAATAGAAGGAAGTAGGGTTCTGTTAGACATCCAGTCACTCCAGCCTTTATACTTACATTTAGTATAAACTAAACTATATTAGAAACATTTTTTATTTTGTACAGCCTATCTATATAACTAGTTTTTATTTTTACACTGAGCTGTTCCTTGAACAGTTCAAATAACAACATGCATGTGTTTAGACCTTTTTCATGACCTGGTTATTTTAAAGAAACCAGATATAAAAATTGTACTTGCCACATCAAGACAGGAAGATAAAATGCATATTTATCTTCTTCATTAACACTTTAATAAAATCTCCCTGACATTTCACAAGCATAATAAATGAGTGACTTGTAAGTAAAGAATGTAATAATAGACTGAAAACAGTGCTAGCTATGCTATGAAGAAGCAACATGTGGTAAAGCCACATCTATTTAAAGAAACCAATTAATAATGTAATATGTAGCAAAGCAGACAGCAACATCTCCTGGAGAGCAACACAGAAACATGAAAGCAAGTGTTTCTATGGAAGCATGATGCTAAGTTTAGCTTCCAATTTATAAGTACATCTGCCTCTGAATCAACAAAGTAACACACAATCCACTCTGAACTGTAGAGCTCCTCAGGTAACTTTCTATTTTGTCAGTATAAACAGAGGGTGACAATCCCCACTGAGTATGAATGTAAAGTATTTATATGGTTTAGAGCAGTGATCCCCAACCAGTGACTTGTGAGCAACATGTTGCTTACCAACAGTGGCCTCCAAGCTGTTGCTTATTTTTTTTCCAGGCTTGGAACCAAGTTATGGTTGCATAAAAACCAACAGTCACTGCCAAACAGAGCCTTCAGCAGGAATATAGGGGCCACCAGTAGTCAACTACAGTTTACAATTGATACCTCCAGGTAAAAAAAAAAAAAACCTTGGCTATACTTGATCTAGAGTCTCCTAAATTGCCAGCTGTGCTATAGTGTAAATTAAAAACAAATAGATGTGCTATGGGAAAATCGCCACGTGTGCTTTAGCGCAGGTGACTTTTCATTGTAGCGAACAGGAAGGCAGTTCAGAGACACTGTCGCTAGGCGACTAAATGTCCCCGAATCTGCCAGTGTCCCCTGCCCTTAAGCTAAACAAGTCAGTCAGGGTAAGGTCACACGGGGCACATTCAGGGACATTTAGTGGTCTGGAAACTAAATCGGCGCTTCTACTGGGAGACAATCTCCCCAAACTGCCTTCCCATCCGCTACAATGAAAAGTCAAAGCACATGTGGTGCATCGTTTTCCAAAATCACCCGAAGTTGCCTCATGAGGAAACTTCGGGCGACTTTGTAAAACAAAGCACCGAGTGTGCTTTAGCGAATTTTCACAGACGGTAAGGCAGTTCAGGAGATTGTCGCCCAGAAGAAGAGGTGATTAGTCGCCAGGTGACTAAATCTCCCTGAATCTGCCCGTGTCCAAACGCCTAAGGGAAACTGAAGCTACCTAGTGTTTGATACTCATGAGTTCACAGTTAATCCCCCTGTATAATGGACTCCTGCTAAAAAAAAAAAAACAGGCACAAGAGTGAAGGGAAGGGTTATAGACTGTAATCATCTACTTCACAAAGACCAAACATGGAAATCAAAAACAAGAAAAGCTACTAAGGGACCTGTACAACATCAATATATGACATGACAGTTACCTTTTCTTTTCAGCAGCAGCCTGAGGTACACTGCTACTTTTACACTTCACTTTGACACTATCCTGAAAAACAGTCCTGTTGAGTGCAATGAAGTATCGTTCTAGAATCACAAGTCTCTGTTTCAGCCTCATGGCAGAAAGTGTGGTTTTGGCAGTCTGAGCTGCTAGCAATTGTTGTTCCTTGACAAGAGTATAGAGGCATTCCTTCAGCTCATTCACATCTAGAAGAGACAAACGATAAAAATGTACCACATTTATAAAACAGAAAGGAAATTCGTTTGACAAGTAGCTATAAGTAACAAAGCCATAAGATAACAAAAGTGCACTCAAAGTCATTACTCGAATACAGATCCTTATATATGCACCTGCAACACAGTTAAATCAACTTGCTTCTATTGAAGTCAATTTTAACATTGTATACATTGTGATAGTTGGTATGCGGATACTCTGGTTAAAATTCAAAAGTCCGTGGAAGTGTTTCCTTTAGATTTGTGATCTTTAGAATATGTTTTTCCATGAAAAAAGTCATTAAGACTTTACTATACAAGCGTAGCTGTTTACAAGACTTAAGAGGTTCTTGCAAGCATACAGGGTATATCCAGTATAGTAAAACGTATGTGGTGCAAGAGTCAATGAAAAAATGAGGTGCAACTTCATGTTGCATAAGGTAAGAAGAGGGTGTAGGATACATGGTAACTTGTAATATGAGGGGAAAAACTAAAGCAGTAGCGAACAGGCAATATTAAAAATTAATTTCAAAGGACTGAAAGAATGTGGAAGAACTGAAAGACACAGGGTTAAGAATAGCCTGAATGAAAAAAATTAAGTTGATCTGTACAAGGAGTCAATTCAATGTCAGGCATGACAGCCCCTAACAGTTTTGTTTATCATTGTCTGGGCTTTCAAAGTAGCAACTTATATATAGAGACTGACATTTCGGCCTCCTCCGAGGCCTTTCTCAAAGTGTCTAACAACTTAAAAATTGCACTTAAATACAAACAATGGCAGGAAGTTAGACAAGATGGATCTGACGTAATGACAAAGTCAAACAAACGTAACCTCATTTAAATAAAACTCAAGGTGTGTATATCAAATTTAAACATACAAGACGTATCTAGATAACCACCAGTAAATGTTTACAATTAAAACAATGTATCATAATAAAGGTTAAAAACAAGATATCATGTGTCTGTGTTATTTAACAATGTATCTATTAAAATCTTTTATATATAAACACCAGTACATAAAATATCTTGAAGTTGAGCAAGTTTGACAGATGTGTAAGGAGACTAGCCGATCATTGCAACTGCTTATATTAACGTTTGGGGAGCTCCCCCTAATAAGGGGCTAGTGGCCTTTATAATAAATAATCCCATTAAAATGTCAGGCAAGCCGCAGCTATTCAAATTAATACAACTAAACCGGGCTCCATCCTCCCAAACAATGGCCATTTATCATATATATAGGTATCGTACTTGGCACTTATAGCACTACAGTTATACAAATTATGTGCATGTTCTTATTATCTGGGCATGTACTCACTTTAACTAACAGTTCTTGGGATCATAGGTTATCACTAAACATACATACCACTCGCATCGTGCAATCACCAATATCGTGACCCTTTATCTTACGTAGCTCAAGTGTCAAGTTTCATTCTCTGAACCTCCCGTGTAATTGTGTTAATTAATGTCTTAGTGCATAGGTTTATGTGAAGATCAAAACACCCTCCAACAATCAATCTATCCTATTGGAGTCAATATAGTGAGAAGCATTATTCTAAACAACAAAATAGTCAAAAAAGATAAAGAAAAAGGAAAAATAAGACTAAATATAGTACAAAGCATAAACAGCCAAAGAAAGGTGATGAAAAATACAAAAAAAGACAAAAAAGATTTATCCATGAGTCCAGGTGTGTAGCACTGTCAATAGTCCCAAAGTTCTGTCCTCCGTGTGGTTTAGCTACAAGTAAGTTGATCTTATTTCTCAATGCCTCACGACCAGCATGAATTACCAGCTAACTGATATTCGGTGAGCATAGTCCTCACACGCTGGATATTAGATATGGCGATCGTGTAGCAAGAAATAGTTATTAACCCCTACGGGTGATGTTTCTCAACCGATAATTCGGTATTCAATGTTCAATAAATTAATCAAAGTCGTAATTAGCTCTCAAGTGTTAAATGCCAAGTGCCATTACTCAACCTGCTGCCAATGTTCCTGGCAAGGGGGTCCTCTCTCACGGCCCGAGGAGTTGGGGCCCTGTGGGAGCGAAGCAATAGGAGTCAATTCAATGTCAGGCATGACAGCCCCTAAAAGTTTTGTTTATCATTGTCTGGGCTTTTAGATGGTTGTTTTCAAGGCTTTTTTTTTATTTTTGCTTAATAAATACCAGACATTCAAGTTTTTGATAATATAATTTGTGAGCTTTTGAGCAAGAAAATTTGAATCATGGCAAAAATGCAAAGTTCGAACCTTGATAAATCACCCCCTTAGTGTTGAATAACATGCAGAAGAATGGCAATTGGTGGTTCAGAATAAGGCGAGATTTCCCCCTGCTAACTGTCCAGCCCAGATTAGCTAGGGTGGTCAGTGCAGAAGAAAGAACAAGGATGCCTTGAAAAGCAGGTCATCCAAGGTGTGATGGAAATGCAGCCGCTGCCATCAACTTGGTGAAGACTCTAGGGGCTAGGGTAAGGCCAAATGAGAAGGCCTGGGACTGAAAATGGCGGTTGTTGAAGGCAAAGCTCAAGAATTTTTGGTGGTGAGGGAAATGGGGATGAGCAAGTGTGCATCACTAATGTCTAAGGCAATAAAGAAGTCCCCAGGATAAGTTGTGGCTATGACCGAGCTCAGGGATTCCATCAGAAAATAAGTTTGCAGCACTTCAAATATTAATTTGGATTGTGTGTGTAGTACCATCCAAATTACTTTCAGCAAATAGAGTATATAAAGTACCTATGCGATTGTATAATCAATAGTCTAACAGGTTCCACTAACTCCAGCAGAATGGGCTGTCCCCTGGTCCCTTGTGATGCTCCCTTAATAAATGTAATTGTAAGTTCAAGATAGCAAGTAGATGTCCCTGGATTGCTACGGCCTTTTCAGATGGGGAGCGCAGCTAAAACTGGGCCCCAATTCAGAATAGAAGTAGAGTGGAAGCAGAAGATACATGCTGCAACAGGATGCAAAGAAACTGGCCCTGCAGCAATGTAATAAAGCAGAAGAAAGCATTCTCTGCCTGGGGAGTTCAGTCAAATAATTTTTGCCAGTAAAATAAGAGAAGTGGGGTCCAAAGAAGCACTGCCAGGGTCAGTAGAGGAAGTGTAAGTTGGGGAGCTGGCTAAAGAACCAAAGGGGTTGAGAGTACTTAACCCATGATCCCGCTAGAAATTAACTTTATATTGTTTTGAAAGAAACGTCAGAAATTAAAGAAAGTTGTCAGCTATTTCTCACAAATAAGCATAAATTACACCCACAACCATTCAACTGAGCTTTGTTCTGAATTCTAAACCACTTAACCGAGGCAGTCTCTGTTCTATATAATAAATCAAACACTACAAGAACTTCCTTTTTAGAAAAGTTCTCATTTTCTAAGTCACCTAAAGTATGATGTTCCATTAGCTGCAATCTATAATGCTATATGACAGATAAGGTGAAAGAACATTATGCACCTGAGGAACTGTTACATGAGAAGATGATGGGACATTTTAGTGTTCTAAAAGTAGACTACTTTGCTCTGAACTTGAATAACCTCCCAACTCAGTTAAAGGAACAGTAACACCAACAAAAATTAAAGTGTTTTTGAAGGAATGACCATATAATGTCCTTTTGCTCTGCACTGGTAAAACTGGTGTGTTTTCTGCAGAAACTCTACTATAATTTATATAAACAAGTTGCCGTTTAGCCATGGGACAGCCATTAAAGCACAGGATACACAGTAGTTAAGAGATAAGTGCTGAAGAATCCCATTGTATACTATAGAGTTATCTGTTGTGCATCCTGTGCCTTTTCTCCTTTTTCAGCTTTGAATGGTTGCCCCCATGGCTGCACAACAGCTTGTTTATATAAACCATTGTTCTGCTGCAAACGCACTAGTTGTACCAGTGCAACAAGACGTTATGTTTTCATTATTTTAATACAAACTCTTTTTGGTGTTACTGTTCCCTTAACCGATTTGTGGGGTTATTCAAGTTCAGAACAAAGTAGTCTACTTTTATAACACTAAACTCTTCACATGTTAGGGCTCATCCAGACGCGAAGATTCGGGGAGATTTGTCGCCTGTAATAGAATGGCCAATTCTAAGCAACTTTTCAGTTGGTTTTCGTTATTTATAGTTATTTGCCTCTCTCTTCTGACTCTTTGCAGAATTCAAATGGGCGTCGCTGACCTCTTCTACAAAGCAACTGTCCTGTAAGGTTACAAATGTATTGTTATTTCTACTTAGTATTCCTCATCTTTCTATTCAGCCCTTCTCTTATTCATATGCCAGTCTCTTATTCATATCAATGCATGGTTGCTATGGGAATTTGTACCCTACCAGCCTCTGCTTCAAAAGCAAATTGAAGAGCTGCTGAATAAACAGCTAAATAACACAAAAACCTTAAATCAGGAGTGTCCAACCGTTTGGCTTTCCTGGGCCACACTGGAAATAGAAAAATTGTCTGGGGCCACACAAAATGCATAAACACTTTTGATTTGTAAAAGTAAAGAAAATACACATAAAAGAACAGCAATACCAGTTAGAGAAGCAGATGGAGTTATACAATGGAATATGGGACTGGATATTACAGTAAATGGACCTATTATTTTATTTTGACATTTCCTCAGGAACCAAGCATTTCAAGCTGGGCCACATTCACATCCTGCCTTAAATAGTGAAAAAATAACAATTGCAAATTGTCTCAGAATATCACTCATCATATTTACAGTTCTCAAAGGTGAACCACCCCTTTAAAGTGATGGTTCACCTTTTAGCATGTTCTAGAATGGCTCAGTCTCAGTGAATTTTCTTTTTAACAATGATTTTATGATTTTTATGAATTGTCTTCTTCTGACACTTTATAGCTTTCAAATGAGGGTCACTGGCCCCATCTAAAAAAGAAAAGCTCTGTAAGGCTAAACATGTATTATTATTGTTACTTTGTACTACTCATGAAACTATTCAGGCCCTCTCCTATTCATATTTTAGTTTCTTATTCAAATCAATGGGTAATTAGGACCCTAACAACTAGATTGCTGAAATTGCCATCTGAAGAGCTGCTGAATAAAAATCTAAATAACTCAAAAACCACAAATAATACAAATGGACACCAGTCAGAATAGAACTCTGCATTATACTTCAAGTTCATTTAAAGACAAACAATGCATTTAATACATAAGTATAAGGAAATAAAGGAATTCACAATGGAATTTAAAAGAGCAGACATGCACAGATACACACACATAAAAAGTATTTTACTTTTTAAATGCATATTTGCCAGAGTTGCAAAAGAATTGATCAAACAAAGAAAAAATGGATGTTTACCTGCTTGCCTGCCCCACACCCAACTCTCCATAATAGTTCTGGCCTTGTAATTTGGAGCTAGAATTTCATCATCTTCTTTTTTCTCTTTATCATTCTGATCCTCTTTCTTGGAGCTGCTCTGGGCTTCATTGATTTCATCTAGGAAAATATATTTTTTTTATTCACAAAACTTTAAAAAATGTTAACAATAAACTTAGGATAGCTGTAACCCAAGTCACTCCCCATACCATTTTCCTAACTGCAGAAAACTGCAGAGCAATTGAGTTATCACACTTCAATGTGTCAATTGCTTGAAAGCGATGAAACAAATGAAAGGAATCATTGAAATAAACATCCAGAAAAGAAAATGACTAAGAAGAGTACTAGGATAAATAGCATATCATTTGTTACAACAATGTCTCGTAAAATCATGGCTTCCCCCAATTAAAATGAATTTTCAGAGGTAAACCAGAACGAACATTTATAACAACTAATTTCTTTACATTTTAAAGACAAAATAAATTCAAACAAAATCTCCTCATATGCACGTGAGCAAGAGACAATAAATTTCAGGTTATTTTACAGTATACACAAATCCCCAGATTACTGCTTTAAAGGGAAACTGTCATGGAAAATGTTTTTTTTTTTTTTTTTTAAACACATCAGTTAATAGTGCTGTTACAGTAGACTTCTGCACTGAAATACATTTCTCAAAAGAGCAAACAGATTTTTTTTTTATATTTAGTTTTGAAATCTGACATGGGGCTAGCCATTTTGTCAATTTCCTAGCTGCCCCAGTCATGTGACTTGTGCCAGCACTTTAGGAGGGAACTGCTTTCTGGCAGGCTGTTGTTTTTTGTTCTCAATGTACTGAACAGTACGCAGTGGGACATGGGTTTTACGATCAAGTGATGTTCTTACATCTACCAGGCAGCTGTTATCTTGTGTTAGGGAGCTGTTATATGGTTACCTTCCCATTGTTCTGTTGTTAGGCTGCTGGGTGGAGGAAAGGGAGGGGTGATATCACTCCAACTTGCAGTACAGCCGTAAAGAGTGATTGAAGTTTATCAGAGCACAAGTCACATGACTTGGGGAAGCTGGGAAATTGACAATATGTCTAGCCCCATGTCAGATTTCAAAATTAAATATAAAAAAATCTGTTTGCTCTTCTGAGAAATGGATTTCAATGAAGAATTCTTCTGGAACAGTACTATTAACTGATGCATTTTAAATAAAAAAATTTTTCCCATGACAGGATCCCTTTAAGTACAGATGGGCATCATTAAAACCTTATCATTGTTTGTCAAAGTTCTGAAGGCAGCCTGAAGCATCAACCTTCTAGTGTGTAGAAAAACAAATTCATTCATATTCATTCTCATAAGAAGACAATGCCAGTGCACAACAAAGCACAGAGGTCATATTTTTGGATGGCCAATATGGTCATTTCCATATTCATATCATTTTCTGGATTTTAAATCGCTGATGACATAAAGTTCTGAGCAGCCTATTACAACATGTAAATCCATTCTAATACAGTAATAAAGTTTCATTCAAGTGAGAAAACAATGTTGTTGCATGGTTTTGAAAATGAAAACCATATACATTTTAAAAAAGCTTAACGTATTTGTTTATCTACATGCAGGACTGCATTTTCTGGCACTCTTTCTGATTCTCATCTAAATGTATCTACTTATTTTCCTCTTCGCTTTTATACCTGGAATTTAGATAGTGGGGGGGGGGGG
>CM044434.1:101951992-101989283 GCA_024363595.1 Xenopus borealis
TATATATATATATATATATATATATAAACACCTGAATATCTGACTGAGGTGCTTAAGAGAAAAAGCCACAACACACATCCACTAGAAACAAAGCAAGAAAAAAAAAATCAACCTTACAAAACACATAAGGATGAAACATGAATCTCACAAAATAACGTAGCAGACTACTACTCAGGCAAGCTTTTAACCAGCTGTCCTTCATCCGACTTGAACCGAATAGAATGGAATTTTTTGGTTTAAACTACTGCACATACGTGAATCGCCTGGGAAAAGTAAAATCTGGGCTTCTTTTCACCATTGCCAATGGATTTTTTTTTCTAAAAGGAGCAAAGGCCCAAATGTAACAAATAATTAAATATTTTAGTGAGCAACCTGTAAATGTTGTTCTTTAAATTATAACCTACAAGAAAGAAAAAACAGTATATTGTGCAAATAATACAGAATGGTGTGAGGTGAACAAGGTACCTTTTCTTGATGGAAGGTCTCCACTTTGTGTAGTATCTGTTGCAGTGTAAACTATTTCTCCATCTTTCACCATTTCATTCCACAGGCTGCAAAATCCATCCCTTGTAAATGCAAGCTATAAGGAAAGAAAAGATGTTGTTAGTCCTTATAGAAAATGAGATTACCAGTGAAAATTAATCACATTTCTGCTTTGATTCAGTATGAAGCAGCTTCCATTAAATGTCTCAGATGGAATGTACCAAAAGGAACTGAGTTCAAACGCTAACCCTGCTAATCAGACTTTGTCCATGCCCTGTTATACCTTCAACATGCCCCCCCCCCCCCCCAGTTTTGTCCAACTGCCTGTTTTTTTTCTAATTCAGCAGTGTTTTCTGTGCTGTTCGATTGCAGATCTTAACTGTAACTTATACTGCAAATTATAGGGAGCAGTTGACTCTGCTTCTACTGTGAAGGAGGGCAGATGACCTCCAAAAAAATATGTGTGAACTGATATGCCTGCTGTGAGGAAATATGCATAGTTAAAGAGAAAACTGATGTCTGAAGTCATCAGATAACAGTCTATATGGGTTCCTTAATGTTTTTACTTATGGTTACTTCTAAGCATATGTTAAGAGTGCCTTTACTGTGCTATTGTAGATTTCTTTGAAATTAAAATTCGCCATTAGGGGGATGGCTGGTGTTGCCCTCAATAAAAATGCACTACTGTGACTGATAAACCTCCCAAAAATGCAACAAAACAAACAAATGAAACAGAAACAAATTAAATAAAATAAATTGCAGGTGGGAAAACTGAAGCTGCTAAAAGTTGCCTCGCAAAGAAACATGGGGCATCTTCAGAATGTGTAGGCTTTACCACCAGCGATTTCCAATATTGCTAGTTAAAATGCAGTTTCGGGAGATTTGTCACCCACAACTGTGCTTTTTTATCATGTGCAACAAACCCCACCCCCCATAAGCCATGGCCCTTAGAGTGTCATTAAGCTACAATATATGCTCAACAGATTTTCAAAAAAAAAATCATATAACTTGTAGTACAGGGCTTAAAAGAGAAGGAAACTCTGTAGAAAAAAAACTATACCCCCACCCCCATCCCACGTAAACCCTCCTCCCCCAAGGCTAACTTCCCCTGGGGAAATGCTCCATACTCTATTCTTACCCCTCGTTGCAGATTCTGGCAGAGGACTTGATGGCATCCATCTTCCATGTCTTCAGTAAGCTAACTGGGAAATCTGCAATGTCCGTCAATTTTGGATCATGCACAGTTGTCGAAAACTGGCAAATCGATCCAACTGCGCATGCCGATCACCCAGTCAGTTTAGAGAGGACACGGAAGATGGATGCCGTCAAGTCCTCTGCCAGAATCTGCAATGAGGGTTAAGAATAGAGTGTGGGGCATTTCCTCGGGGGTTAGTTAGCCTGGGGGAGGAGGGTCTACGTGGAGTGGGTGGTACAGGGTTTTTTTCTACAGGGTTTCCTTCTCCTTTTACACTGCAAAAGTTGATGGGACTGGAGTTTGGAACTAGCTCACAGTTTCATGCACAAAAATTCCAGAATATGAAAATCATTACCATTAAAGGAGAAGGAAAGCTACAGAAGCATTTTATTGCCAATATATCAGCCACAACAGTGCAACAACACCTTTACAATACCTGTGTAAACAGCTCTAGAAGCGCTCTCTTTTTGTTTAGGATAGCAGCTGCCATATTTGCTTGGTAAGACATCACTTCCTGTCTGAGTCTATCCCTGCTCTTTCAAAACTCTGAGCTCAGATTACAGCAGGGAGGGGAGGAGTGAAAAAGGGAGGGGACTTGAAAAGAGAAGCAACCCGAGCATGCTCAAGCCCTAGCCCTAGCCCTGGAGGTTTAAGCTAAAAATAGGAAGTCTGATAGAGAAGCACATGTGTACACAACAGAAGGAAAGACATGCAGTTTCTTTTGACAGAGGTTTCTGAGTAACATTACTTTGAGGGGTTACTGGTGTATTTATATATAGACCTTTTGGATAAAGCTTACTTGGTTTTAGCCTTTCCTTCTCCTTTAAAATACTTTACCTGCAAGTCTGTCTTCAGCCATTTGGAATCAAACCTTGATTGTGCAACTAAGCAGAAACATTCAGAAGACATCTTGGTCGAACTTAACAGCCTGTGAATAAAAAATAGAATACTTTTAATTTTAATTACTCCCTGAGAAAGCTCATCAGTTTCTAGTACAGTCCAGTGCTGGTCTCTCACTTCTTATAATCTAAATGGAGATACATTATGTGGAAAGGCAGCTCATACCATATAAAAACAAATTTGCATAGTATATGTTTGCACATTTGCGTTTTGGTGCAATCAATTAATCAAATGGGGTTTTAACTAGCCACACGTATACTAAACTTTATTATCTGTTCATGTCCTCCTTACATTTATCAATGTTTGAACCCCTTTTAGAGCTATAACTATAGGAGTTTTGCAAGTAACTAAAAGCTCTCAAAAATGTATGCTGGCATGTTTTGAAGTGATGGGTCAGTTAGATACAACAGGCCCTAGAAAGTGTAAAGATCTTTTTTCTCATATTTCCTGTCGCATAGCAAAGGTTTCAAGGTGTACATTTTGCTTCCCTGCTATTGTTTTCCTTTAGCATTTTAGCTGCCTCTCTCTCTCTCTCTCTCTCTCTGTGCACTAGAATTGCCACCTTTCCCCCAATGAACTCCAGGGAGAGGCGGGGCCATGACACAGCAGGGGGCTCAACCATGATGTATCAGGGCAGGTCCATTATGTCATGGGCGGGGTGGGACTGTGGTGTCAGGGGGCATGTTTAATGGAAGCCATGTTACTCTGACCAACACTCTATAGGCTGACAGTTGTGGGGATTCACTAAAATGACAAAGTTGGTAATAACTTCTTAAAGTAAAAGGCAGCGACATCCAGGTGAACTATTAACCATAAATCTGTGATTTTTGCACCTAGAGGGTTGAATTCTCCTTTAAGATCTACTGCTAGATTCATATATACTTTTTGGGCACCACTGCTTGTTTCTTTCCCCAACATACAGGGATCTATTTATCATACTACGTAAAAGCAAAGATCGGATTGGTTATGAGCAATATGACCAGTAATGCTTCACTTCACTTCTCACACAGCATGACCCACAATGTAATTCAATCCATTGTTAATCGATCGATTCTAGAACTTGAAAATGTATTGTTCAAAAATATAATTAAATATTAATTGGGCAAACCCGCTGTCTCACACAGTAGAGAATCATATACAAAGAGTGTGCAGCCTCATCTCTTTAACTGTGTGAGACAGCGGGTTTGCCCAATTAATATTTAATTATTTTTTTGAACAATACTAATTAAAAGCCACAGATCCAGGCTAAGGGCACCTGCTGACTCAACATTTCTTTTTGTGCAAAGATAAAACAATTAAATTATAATATAATATAAAGAAAAAATTATAAATAAATTTAATTTAATTTAACAAACGAAATAAAATAATACATTTATACCACAATGGCAGAACGTCAACCCTTCTGTTTGTCAGACCCTATGTCTAGCGATGTAGGGAAGAGAATAACAAATTTGTTCAAGTACCCAGGAAAAGTTCATTTTGGAGATGAGGAGGATATAAAAAACCATTTTCGGAATTTACAAAACTATAGAGAGAAAGAAATCAAGGCTTGGTGGCAAAAAGAAAGCAAAAAGAAAGTCTCTCACAATATATAACAGAAGGAATTGTACCGAGAGGTTTAAGAATAACTAAAAAGTGGCCAACATTCAGCAGAGATGACATAGAGTTTATGCAAGAATGGAAAAATATTTTACAGAAATGCTCTATGAACCTAATGGCCCTCATAATTAAACAGAAAGAAAAAGAACTTAACAACATCAATGACGAGATACATGAGATACAAAAAGACTTATCCCAATTTAAAACCAGTGAAATATTTCAGGATTTAAACGAACAGTTACAAAAATATATACAAACTTATGAAAGAAAAGAAGTAGTGCAAAGACAAGAGAAATTCGAGAGAGACCAAATGGATTAAAAAACAGGGCATATTTATTGGTGGAGAACCGAGCGGACAGTATACAAATACAATAAAACAATACTCAAAAATCGAAATGCCAGCAGTAGTAAATATAAGAATGAGACTGTTTCTGTGCATAGTGACTCTTCTTTATCCAGCTCTGCTAGTTTTTTAGGAAACCACGAGGAAGTGGCGTCCCCCGAACAAACAAAGATGGTGAACTCAAAACAACAGGGACCCGCAAGTGTCAGCGGGGAATTCATACCCAGAGTGCAAGGCGGACTAGGGACTACCAGCGCCAATATGGAGGCGTATCACCAGGAGAACCGGAGATACCGCCAAGCGGAGATGCCGTACCCGGAAGATCGGGGCTATCGCCAATCAGAGAGACGCACGGTCTGGAACCAGCGATACAAAGGCGAAAGAGAAATAGAAGACACAAACGGATACGGAGAACCGTGCAGATCAATGCGGCAACCCAAACCCCGCCCGAAGTGGTGAGTCACAGCACAGAGACTATCAATTATGTTGTGGAACAAGATACAGACCACTTACGAAAATTTAAAGAAAAACCCAATGGAAATGTATAAGAGAGAAATGAAGGAAATGTTGTCTTGTGCAAAAGAAATGGGGGTTATTGATGAAACAGAATACAATTTTATATGGCGTGAGTATCCTATTATGGCACATGTGTATGCATTACCAAAAATTCACAAGGAGGCCACAAAACCACCTGGTAGGCCGATAGTCTCTGGGATAGGAAGTTTAAGCGAATGTCTTAGTGAATATGTTGACTATTTTTTGAAAGAAATGGTGATTTCGATGCCAGCATACTTAAGAGATAGCCAAGATACCATCCAAAAAATAAAAACTATTACTTGGAAAGAAGATTATATTTGGGTTACCCTGGATGTGCAATCTTTGTACTCCCGGATAAACCATGTGGATGGATTAAGGGCAGTAAACAAATTTCTTAAAATTTTTTTGCAATCTCAAATACAAATTGATTTTTTATTAGAAGCCATAGAATTCATCTTGTCACATAATATCATGTCTTTTAATGGCCAAATATATCGCCAAATTACAGGTACGGCTATGGGAACAAAATTTGCGCCCTCCTATGCCGGCCTATTTATGGCAATGTGGGAAGATGAATATATCTATGGGGCAGATAATCCATACGATGATGACATTGTGATGTCATCATGGTATGGAGTGGATCAGAACAGGACTTGAAGGGCTTCTTAAACTATGTAAATGATAACCCGTATGACATAAAATTTTCTATGCAATATCATGTGAACTACATACATTTTTTGGACTTGACTCTCTATATTGAAAACGGAGAAATCAAGTCCAAACTATATAGGAAAGAAATAGCGGGAAATAGAATTTTGAGAAAAGATTCCTTCCACCCTATGCATACTGTAAAATCTATCCCATACGCACAACTCATTAGAATTTACCGTAACTGTACTGATAAGAAAGTGTTCACACAGCAGGCCAAGGAAGAATGTGAAAGACTCAAAAGTAGAGGGTATAGTAAGAAAGATTTAACAGAAGCAATGGAAAGAGTAGAGAATTTAAAGGAGAACAAAAACCACAACAAAAAAACGAAGTTTAAATATTTCTAATAAACAAGAGCAAGATGTTAGATGCATTTTAGAATACGGAGCACAGTATAAAGAAGTAAAAAGAAGTATTATTAAAAATTGGAATATCTTAAACGCAGACCCAATCACCCGTGCTTTGAACTTAACCCCAAGGGTAATCAGCAGAAAAGCTAAGTCTATAGCCAGTAAAATTGCCCCTAACCGGATTAAAAATGATCAAAGAAAGAAAAAAACATGGTTAGATTTAAAAGGTTTTTTTCCCTGTAAAAAATGTGTAGTATGCAGAAATAATAATAACAAAAAAGTAACTGAGTTTTGGGATAAAGGAAGAAGTTGTGAATGTAAGATAGAAAAAACAATCACTTGTCATACAAAATTTGTTGTGTACGTTATACAATGTCAATGTGGGGCTCAATATGTAGGCCGAACAATAAAACAATTACGAGTCAGATTAGGTGAACATCTGAGAGGTATTGAAAATAAAGATAATGACAACCCAATATTTAGACACTTTGGTGTAGCTCATGGAGGGATAACTCAAAAATTCAAAATGTTCGGCATAGATATTATAAACGAAAACAGTGGGGGCAATCTGACCACCAAGCTACTAAGATTGGAATCAAATTGGATCTTCAAATTAGGAACCATTATACCTGAGGGAATGAACAGCCATTTCGAATTAAAACCATTCCTTGCATCAATCTGGAATTAATTATCAATAAATTATTTTAAATAATGTTTAATACTCAATATTTTAAAAGTCTAAGTGCAACAGATTAAGTTAAATCCATTTATATATTTATAAATTTGTAAACTAATATATAGATTTGAAATAAAGTATTTATAACAGACACTAATTTAAAATTTAAATATTTTAATATTAAAATACTTATTCATATATATATACATATATTTTAATTGTAACACTGTATTTAATACGAAAAATAATGGATACACTTAAAAGAACACTTAAAAAAATCAATTATATACACTTGTTGATATTTATTATCAAAATGAGCACTAAGTCACCATTTGTCCTATCACAAATAGCACTTATATGTGGACACAGGTGGTTTACATGGGAAGAACCCTGTTTTTTAAACCCAGGTACCAGCCTAAATTATACTAAAGGGTATTTAAGGGACAAAGGTATTGATAGCCCCACCTCCTCTGATGAAGCGCCCAATAGCGCGAAACGCGTCAGGAGGGAGTGGCTAACACAGGTAGGCAGACAGAGGGGTAACACTGCACTGTTGATTTTGTTAAAAAGATGTGTTTGTGAATATATTTCTTTTCTGTGTTTGCACAAATAAATGTTTTTTCAGTATGAGGCTGCTCTTTGTATATGATTTAGAACTTGAAAATGCCTTTGCTTTCTATAGTCAAGCGTTCACAAAAGAAGTCAAATCATTAAGGTTTATATGACGTTTCAACTCCGCACAGGAGTTTTGGTCAGGGTGAAGAGAGAAGCAACCTGAGCGAAAACTCTTGTGCGGAGTTGAAACGTTGGTCTTCAAATAAACCTTAATTATTTGACTTCTTTTGTGAACGCTTGACTGATTATGGAGTGCGGTCATCGAATTGTTTGTATACTTAAACAGACTGGCACCCTGCTTCAAGAACTTCTCATGGTGTGCGTTCCTTTGCTGCTTGTTATATATATATATATATTTATATTAAACATTTTTATATATTTGACCTTTTATTTACAATGCATAAGGGGGTTATTAGGTTACAGCATGTCCATTTAAATAAAACACAAGTAATGTAGTGTCTTGGAAACCTCGATGAAGAAGCTGTGACAGGGTAAGTGATTTATCTTTGTTTAAAAGAACAGTAACACCAAAAAAGGAAGTGTTTTAAAGAAATGAGAATACAATTTACTGTTGCGCCGTACAGATACAATGGTATCCTGTGCTTGAATGGATGCCCCAGTGGCTACACAGCAGCTTATTTATATAAATTCTAGTTGTGTTACTATAACAATTACACCGTCTTTACCAGTACAGGGCAACAACACACTATATTGTCATTGCTGTAAAAAAACAAAAACTTTAATTTTTTGTGTTACTGTTCCTTTACTACAGTATTGTTTTGCAAAAGTGTGACTTCTAGCATGACCATTACTAAGCATTATAGAATGAAAATATGGAACAGGATATTCAGGGGTAGGCAGCATTTGGGGAACCAAGGTACCAGGTAGACCAAGTGCCAGGGGAGGTTGGAAACCAGTACAACTTGCACAACCACAAAGAACAAACAAAATGGTGGTTCAAGGTAAAAACAGGATTTATTAGAATGCTCACCCTCAATGGTTTTAAAATGATGAGCCTTTTTATTCTACCTTTTTCTTGCAAGCATTTGGTAGTTGCAGTCACTGAATATGAGGCTCCTGCTTTATTGTACAGTTATGGGATCTCTTATACAGAATGCTCCGGACCTTGGCTTTTCTGGATAATGTAGAATTCCGTTATATAGATCATCATACCTTAAGTCGACTAGTAAACATTAAATAAAACAGATAGGGTGGTTCTTCCAATAAGGATTAATTATATCTTACATTGTATCAAGTACAAGGTACCGTTTTATTTTTACAGTGAAAAAGGAAATAATGTTTAAAAGTTTCGATTATTTGGATTTGGCGTCTATGGGAAATGGTCTTTCCATAATTTGGACAATTCTGGATACTGGGTTTCCAGATAACGGATACCATACCACTGGTTTTTATGGCTTATTTTTATGGCTTATATCTATCTATCAAGCGCCTTCCTATTAATTTTCAGTTCTGGCTTCCAACTGTTGGTTGCTAGGTTAGTTAAGCCTTAGCATTCAGAGATTAAAAGGCTATACTTGACAGCTGCACAACAAAAACAGAAACAATGAAGACCAATTGCAAACGGCCTTAGAATATTACTGCCTTGAACATGCTAAAAGTTATTTTTAATATGAATTACCCCTTAAAAAATACATTAAAAAATGTTTGCATAATCATATCAGCACATAGTAAGAACATAACACATAACATAATGGTGCAGGGCTTATGCACCAATTTTTACCCCATCTATGTTCTTAGAAATGATACACACACAACACAATGTTGCCTGTTGCGAAGCATAAAAAACTGTTTCCAACTGGAATTTAAGGGTATAGCATAATGGTGACATTATCTTGAGCATACTGGCAATTAAATGTATTCAGTACCACTACATCTAGGTGAACACTTGCAGTTAGCACCACCGTAATAACATTTTAAAGTAACATAACATTGAGCAGGTCCAGATCCTCAAACTCCAAAGCCCACAGGACAAGGAACGGTGTTAAAACTTCCTGATGCGACGTTCTGCCCATCCGTAGTTCCAAGAATATCCTGAACAGCAAATTAGTACTCTTCTTAAATCTCAGATTGGGATTCCAAGAATATACAGGACAGCAAATAAATGAAATCAAACGCTAATCAAGATAAGCCCCAACTACCACTGCATTTAGACAGTAAATTAGTTTTTAATGTAAATTTTATTTAATATAACGTTAGTATTTGTTTTTTATTCATTGTTTTCTACATTAAATAATTTTATTGATTTTTACTTTTTATTTTTATATAATAAGTGCAGAAACATTAGAGGGCTGTGATAAGCTATACATTATATTTCTTACCCAAACATTAACAAATCTATGCTACATTTCACAGATAAAATGTAAAAAAAAAAAAATTTAGGAATAAACAAAACCTTTAGGTGTCCAGGATGGGTGGCAATACCCATTCTGGAATTCAGCAGACACAGAATACAACTTTATATCACCTTGTCATTAGGGTTACCACCTTTCTGTTAGTTACACTCCGGACAGGAGGAGGGTGGTGATGTCAAAGTGATAGCATGATAGGGGACGTAATGTCAGGGGTGGGACCATATCAGGGGGCAGGACTATGAGTGTCACATCAATCAAAGTTTTGCCAATCGCAACATGAATTTCAGAGCCATGTCTGAATTTCATGATTTTAATGCCAGTTTAATGCCAGTTTTGATCCAAAAACTTGCAGCAGGTCAAAATCTGACAGGTGGTAGCTATATCTGTCATGTTTTTTACAAGCTCAACTTGGCATAGATGCATATTCACTATTTAGTATTCTCCTCAAGCCCTTTTTGCCTCGGTGGATAACCCAACATTACCCTTCCCTGGTATCTAGGGTTGCCACCTTTTGAAAAAAAATTTTACCGGCCGGCAGGGGGCGGGACAAAAAGGGGGCGTGATGTAAAAGGGGGTGTGACATAAAAGGGGGCGGAGCCACGAGGAGCGATCGGCTGAAGACGCGAGAAAGGTAAGTTTGCTTTGAATTTAAGGCAAGGCAAGGGCCATTTTTAAAGGGTATTACAAATTTACCGGCAGCTACATTGCCAGTAAATTTGTAATACCGGCCCCGGCCTTGGCTGGTGTTTTACCGGCTAGGCCGGGTGGCAACCCTACTGGTATCCCATGCAGCCCCCACCTTGAGTGCTGTATTGGGACTGTGCATGATAGCTGCAGAAGCATACAGAATACCTCCCAACTGACAGGTAAACAGACAGTCCAAAGTTGACTTTCTCTGTGCTAAACAGTCAGAAAATGATACAAAGTTTCTAACTTAATTGGCATTTGGCAGATAGCCCAGAACAGCTACTAGGTGCACAAACATTTTTGAGATAAGCAAACAAGTATCTGTAGCAATTAAGATAAGTCGGTCCCTTGGGAAAAGTTAGACTCCCAGTTTAAAGGGCAATTCACCTCCATAAAAAAAAATATGTTCAAACTTGCATAACTTTCAATTTTGTAAAATTTGCATGGTAATTAGAGGGTGTGGCCACAAAAATGGGCATGTTTAAAAAAATTGCCATGATACATGCGCCAACTTTTTTTGTCCCTCTTTTTACTGAATTTTATTACAATATATCCATATAATGCATTTTAATTCTTTCTAAATTGGAGCCCTCAATTTCATGTGAGTTTTGGATAATTCAATGCAAACCTTTGTTTTTTTTCAATATGAAGATAAAGGCTTGGCTTGGTATTCAGTCGGATATTTTTTGGAGGAATCAATATGCAGCGTAATCCAAATATTATCTTTCTGCAACTAATGCATGGAAATTACTGTTCTAAAAATCTAAGGCACCTTTTCAATGTTACCATTTTTTTTTCTTTTTATTTAATTCTGCTCTGCTCTTTTTGGAAACTGAAGGTTTCTAGGGTGCTATTTACCCTTGTAACCTGTGCAGTGGTTTGAGACTGAACAATAAATATGAGCGGGCCTGATAAGGAATATCAAATAACAACAAAAACTAGCCAAAGGTTTATACTACTTTCCAAATGAGTAAGAGCACTGTGAATGTCAGGTTGCAGGAAAGCAAAACAGAAATAGTTAAAGAAAAACTCACAAAAATAAGAAGTAAAAAATTAATTAAAGGGATCCTGTCATGGGAAAAAAATTTTTTTACAAAATGCATCATTTAATAGTGCTGTTCCAGAAGAATTCTGCATTGAAATCCATTTCTCAAAAGAGCAAACAGATTTTTTTATATTTCATTTTGAAATCTGATGTGGGGCTAGACATATTGTCAATTTCCTAGCTGCCCCAAGTCATGTGACTTGTGCTCTGATAAACTTAAATCACTCTTTACTACTGTACTGCAAGTTGGAGTGACATCACCCCTCCCTTTCCCCCACCCAGCAGCCTAACAAAAGAACAATGAGAAGGTAACCAGATAACAGCTCCCTAACACAAGATAACAGCTGCCTGGTAGATCTAAGAACAGCACTCAATAGTAAAACCCATGTCCCACTGCGTTCTATTCAGTTACATTGAGAAGGAAAAACAACAGCCTGCCAGAAAGCAGTTCCCTCCTAAAGTGCTGGCACAAGTCACATGACTGGGGCAGCTGGGAAATTGACAAAATAGCTAGCCCTATGTCAGATTTCAAAACCGAATATAAAAAAATCTGTTTTCTCTTTTGAGAAATGGATTTCAGTGCAGAAGTCTGCTGGACTAGCACTATTAACTGATGCATTTAAAAAAAAACATGTTTTCCCATGATAGTTTCCCTTTAAAGACCAGCAGCCAAAGATCTCAGAATGTATTTGTCCAAAAACTGTGTGATTAACTGTGTGTCTAGGCTGGTCTGCCAAATTGGACAGATAACCATATTCTATTGTATTGGTCATTTTGGGTATGGGGCAGTTTTGAAGATGACACCCCTTGATATACTATGTTGGCCAGTGCATAATGTTGCTGGCAGAAGAACTTAATGCTGTTCTGATTGTTTGTGAACTTTATGCTATTAATAACTACAATAGCAAGACAGCCGTACCATGTTTGACCCCTCGTGGACCTTCTGATTGTTCAGCCCTGGGGCCGATAAATTGAAAAGCATGCAAAAAAAAACGTTTATGGCCTCCTTAAAGGCAGTAGAGATTACAACATTCTATTCACAAGAAGCACCAGGCAGATAATAGACTCCAGTGTGCCTCCGCTCATAATATGCATGAGTATAACATTCCCTGTCTGACAAATGGACCACTTGTTTGAGAGTTTTGTAGCACAGTTCCACCTTCCATAGGCAGTCAAAATACCACATGTAACATCAACCTTCATCATGCAAAATGTAAAGGAGAAATGCCATTTAAAATCTATTGTTTTACGTATCCTTACTTCCTGTCATTGAAACTGTTGCTTGGGTGCTGTTGTAAGTGGGACCTAGCAAACAGATATGGTTCTAAACAGGAGAGTCTCTACACAAAAAGTTAACATTCATTAACCAGAAAGACAATAAACCAAACACCAACAACTATTTGCTCTAGAATGCCACTTAGCACACTTATATATGGCTGCTTTTTTGCCATACAACACTTAAAGCCCATCATGACAATGCAAAAGATACCTCAAGTATCTCCTGGATATAATCACCGGAACAAGAACTATCACTTTTATTGCTGTGTTCACATTATTTGTGGCAATGAAAGACAAAACGCTATAATCCAGAAGCAAAGCAACACACTCATTTAAAAGTTATAATGATTTCAGTTACTGTAAATGGAATTGCTATTTGAAGCATTATCCGTCTGCCCCTTGCAGTGCTATTCTTTGCACTGCTGGTAATGGATATTGAAACAAACGTATGAAGAAGCAGCATGAAAGATATTGTGTGAGCTGGAGCTGTGCCAGGAAAAAAAGCAGCCTTAGCTGGAGGAAAGCAGACTTCCGATATATTGCGTCAAACAGACGCAGCAAAGAGTGCAGAGAACAGAGGATAAAGACAGATGCTGCTTTCAGTTACAATTGCATACAAATAACTTCTAAGGGGTGTTCTCCACCCAAACATGTTTGCGCAATGAAATAAAATGCAATTCTATTCAATATTCAAATCTATATTAAAGGAGAAGGAAAGGCATTTTACACTTGGGGTGGTAAATGTTAGGCACCCTCAAGTGACTACTTTTACTTACCCGACACCCCGGGCAGAAAAATGTACCAGCCGGGGTTCTTCTAGCGAGCACCAGGAAAGATCAACTTCCTACTTCCTCAGGTCTTAGAGCTGCACATGTGCAGTAGAGTGGAAAGCCAAACTATTTTGCTCTACTGCACATGCAATTTCCCTGGAGAATTTGAAAATCAAAGAAGCAGGAAGTTGATTGCTCCGTGGTACCCCGGACCAATGCGTTTTTCAGCTGATAGGAGCAACAGCCTGGGGTATCAGGTATGTAAAATATTCACTTGGGGTGACTAACTTTTGGGCACCACCAAGTGTAAAATAACTTTCCTCCTTTAAAGGAACAGTTCAGGGTAAAAATAAAAACTCGGTAAATAGATAGGCTGTACAAAATAAAAAATGTTTCAAATATAGTTAGTTAGCCAAAAATGTAATGTATAAAGGCTGAAGTGACTGGATATCTAACATAACAGAGCACAACATAACTTCCTGCTTATCAGCTCTCTAAATCTGAGTTAGTCAGTGACTTGAAGGGGGGCCACATGGGACATAACTGTTCATTGAGTTGCCATTGATCCTCAGCATTCAGCTCAGATTCAAAAGCAACAGTTATGACCAATATGGCTCTCCCTCACGTCACTGATTGGACACTGCCTGGTAACCGGGGTAACCAGGCAGTGTAAACCAAGAGAGCTGAAAAGCAGGAAGTAGTGTTCTGTTCTGTTAGGTTAGACTTACAGTCACTCCAGCCTTTATACATTAACTTTTTGCCGAACTAACTTGCCGAAAACATTTTTTATTTTGATCAGCCTATCTATTTACCCATTTTTTACTTGTATACCAAACAATTCCTTTAAGTGATGATTTAAATATATTTGTAAATGTAACTTCTATTGAAATTAGGATCGGTCCCTTTATATTCTGTAGACTTTTGGCTCCTCAAAGAATGTAGCAGAAGCCAGCTCATTAAAGAAACAGTAACTAAAAGCCTATATAAAAATGTTTTTTTTTTTGTTTTGTTTTTAAATATACAGATATGCTCTGTAGAACACCGTTATATATTCCACAAAGCTTATGCTATATAACCCAAGTCTTTTCTCATTTGACTGGTTGCCACCATGGCTACACAACGCCTTATTTATATTATATATATATATATACATATATATATATATATACATATATATTATATATACACACATAACCATAGCAGTGAAGCAAACACAGCAGCTTCCCCAGTGCAAGAGAATAATGTCTATATTTTAATTACTTTAAAACATTAACTTTTTTGGTGTTACTGTTCCTTTAAAAGACTTTTAGGTGAGAACACTTCTGTTATTTTACTTAGTTAAACTTATTGTGCAAGAAACAAGCTTTGGGTGGAGATTCCCTTTAAAATAATTACAAATCTGTATTTAATATATACATGAAAGCGGATAATATTTTATTCCATTGGGAAATCAGGGGTGTTTTTACATGCCCTTTGACACTGACAATAGCAGCCGGACAACATTGCTTTGCGGTCACTTTCTATGTGCACTTGCTGTACAGTTCTGTCACCAAAATAAATATTACTAATTTATGTACGATTTTGTTTTCCACATTACAGGCAAAAAATGTATGTGATTGCAGAATCATTTATTTAAACATTAAAGGTTTCAAGGAATGAGATTTAGGACATGCCCACCTGTCACTTGCAACACAGAAGCACTGGAGGATGCTGGGTGTTTTGACCTTTAACCAATCACACAACTTCACACAGGGTGAGATATCCTGCAGTTTCCTTTGAGGTCTGGCAGGTCGCAAGAAGCAAAATGGCTAGCATCCTGCAATGGCAATTACCGAGAGTTGCCTGCTTGCCTTCATAGCATAGCCTGTGGAAATCCAAATAGTCGGGTTGGAAAAATATTAACGCGCTTTGTGTGTATTTTTTCAATTTCCATCAAATAAAGTGCAGCCGCTGTATTCTTAAAACAGAATCTGTACATTGTACAGGTATAGACGTGTGACATCACGTATGTTTTCTTTAGCTATAAACATTATATTACGTATACATTATAAATTAGGAAAAGGATCACCTGCCTCTTTCTCATGTTAAATAACACAAATGCTGAGCCAGCACGCCGTACAAACCTTATGACATTTGCATACACACAGTACAGGCCAGAGTCAGGCTATGTTCCCATGCACACAATCCTCGCATGTAGATCAGGCAAATATATGTGATGTCAAGTCATGAATTAATAAACAGGAGCATATCCCACCGCCTGTACATATGAATCTCAATACACAAGCAAGCAGAATACGTACCGCCCTATAGTCGCGGGACAGTCCCGTTTTTATATAGACAGCCCGCAGTCCCCGATCACTATTTAAAGGTCCCGCACCCCCGTTAAGGTCCAGTTCCAGGGCTTCTGCAGGACAGCTAATCCAGGCATCACAAATCTCTACTCGCGAGATCTTGACGTTGCGACATAGCGTCTCTAAACGCGGTGACGTCACACGTACTGGGTGGGGAATGATAAGTATCCTGCTGTTTATCAGTTCTTCTCTTTCTGCTTCATTTGAAATCCTGGCAGTGAAGGAGGTACTAAAACACTGTTACGAATTGTAACAACTTCTCCACAGCTTACAGACAGCATGCAGGAACTACATAACCCACAATGCATTGCACTAGGATGTTCCTTTCCTTAAAAGACCAGTAACATCAAAAAAAAAATTTTTTTTTTAAATGTTCGTATACAACGAAAAATAAACACCAAGACAAATGAAACTTTTAAATAGCAACGCCTTTATTCAGAAATAACTTAGAGAAACTCCACTTCCTGTCCTCTTCAGAGGGCGACCATCCATGCTGCAGCAATCGATTTCTCCTCCCTGGCTATTCACTGCCTGTACCAATAAAAATATGTATGTTTATGTAACTTTATTTATAAAGCTTGCAAGAAGGACAAGAATATAAAATATACAATAAATAAGTATACATACACAGAGATTGTGTGATAAGATATGCAGTAGGGTAGTGCTTACAATCTAAGTCAGTGAATAACATACAGACAAATTGGAGGGCAAAATTGCACAAGTTTTGGGCTCTGTCCTGGGATACTGTCATGGGAAAACATGTTTTTTTCAAAACGCATCAGTTAAAGGACCAGTAACACCAAAAAATGTAATTGTTTTGAAGTAATACAAATATAATGCAGTTTTGCCCTGCTCTGGTAAAACTGCAGTGTTTGCTTCAGAAACACTTCTATTGTTTGTATAAATAAGCTGTTGTGTAGCCATGGGGGCAGCCATTCAAAGGAGAAAAGGCTCAAGTTACACAGCAGATAACCTCTATAGAACATAATGTTATCTGTTATCCATTACTTATCCTGTGCCATATAGCCGTTCTTCAATTTCCACCATTGCTACTCAGCAGCTTGTTTATATGAACTATAGTAGTGTTTCTGAAGCAAACAGATCAGTTTTAACAGCGCAGGTCAACACTACATGATATTTTCTTTACTTTAAAGCACTTTAATTTTTTTGGTGTTACTGTTCCTTTAATAGTGCTACTCCAGTAGACTTCTGCACTAAAATCCAATTCTCAAAAGAGCAAACAGATTTTTTTATATTCAGTTTTGAAATCTGACATGTGGCTAATCATATTTTCAGTTTCCCATCCAGTGTCGGACTGGCCCACCAGACTACCAGGAAAACTCCCGGTGGGCCAAGGTGTCAGGGGGGCCCTCATGCTGCTAAACTTTTGGCCTATTTCATGGCCATTCCCTATTTCTATGAGAACAGAGAGGCTAAATAGATGGAATAATTGATTATAGCATGTAAAGAAAACAAACTAGGAGAATAGAGTTTGATTGAGGAGATGAGGAACATTAGTACTGAGAGTGGGCCCCTTGTCTAAGGTTTTATGGTGGGCCCCTTGTCTAAGGTTTTATGGTGGGCCCCTGGTGTCCCAGTCCGACACTGTTCCCATCTGCCCCCAGACATGTGACTTGTGCCTGCACTTTAGGATGGAACTACTTTCTGGCAAGCTGTTATTACTCCTACTTAATGTAGCTGAATCAGTCTCAGTGGGACTTGGCTTTTGCTATAGTTCTTAGATCTACCAGTCAGCTGTTATCTTGTGTTAGGAAGCTGCTTAGGGTTGCCACCTTTCCCTGTGGCTGAAGCCGGACAGGGGGGCGGGCCCGTGACGTCAGTGGGCGGGCCTGTGACGTCGGTGGGTGGGCCCATGACATCACGGGGCGGAGCTATGACGACGCGATCACCGCTTGGCCGATCGCGGCGTCAATCAAGCTAATCCCGCCCAGTTTTCCTTATTAGGAAAACCGGGCAGGAAGCATTGACCCGGGCAGCCCTTCAAAATACCAGGCTGTCCGGGTCAAAACCGGACAGGTGGCAACCCTAGAGCTGCTCTCTGGTTACCTTCCCATTGTTCTTTTGTTAGGCTGCTGGGTGGGAGGGGTTATATAACTCCAACAGCAGTAAAGAGTGACTGAAGTTTATCAGAGCACAAGTCACATGACTGGGGCAGCTGGGAAACTGACAATATGTCTAGCCCCATGTCAGATTTCAAAATTGAATATAAAAAAATCTGTTTGCTCTTTTGAAAAATGGATTTCAGTGCAGAATTCTTCTGGAGCAACAATATTAACTGACGTGTTTTCCCATGACAGTATCCTTTTAAGTTTCAGGACTAGACATAATAATGTTTTAGTGTTCCAAAAGGTAGACATTGACACAGTGTTCCTTATGAAGACAGTCAGGGATGAAATTCCATAGGTAAGAAGCAGCAAGATGGCTTTACTATGACATAGCAGTGGGTGTGGATGAGGAGTGGAGGCAATAAAATAAATGTAGCAAGGAGTAGAGGAGTGGAAGGGTGGCTACAATGGAAAACAGTTCTAGAAAGGTCAGATCTGATATGGTCTGATGCTTTCCACTCATTAGGCCACAGCCCAGTCCCCAGTGCACCATATTCAGTGGAACTATACACAAAACAAGTGCAGTATCTTGTTATAACCTTAATTCCTCATTGGACTGTATAGATGTTAAATACCGACTCATAGGTAGGGATGGCGCGAACCGCGGCAAAAAAGTTCGCGAACACGTTAGCGAACTTGCGCAAAATCGCGAACGGTTCGCGAACCCCATAGACTTCAATGGGAAGGCGAACTTTTAAAGCTAAAAAAGACATTTCTGGCCAGAAAAATGATTTTAAAGTTGTTTAAAGGGTGCAACGACCTGGACAGTGGCATGCCAGAGGGGGATCAAGGGAAAAGAAAAATCCATTATTTTCTTATGTCAAAAGTTTTACAAAGTATCTTATCTGCACCTGTTAGCTGTTCTGGACTCTCTGCCAAAAGCCAATTAAGTTCAAATCTTTGCTTCTTTTTCTGGCTGTTCAGTGCAGAGAAAAGAGGGACTTTCCAGTACAAATGAGGGACAGAGGGTTGAGCTCTCAAAAGAGGGACTGTCCCTCCAAAAAAGGGACAGTTGGGAGGTATGCACATTTTTTTTTTTTTGGTCCAGGGGGTGTGTGGGGGTGGTCCAGGGAGATCTTCCTGATTGGCTGCCATGTATCTGCTAGTCAGGGGTGAGAGGGCAAAAAAAAAAGCGGCAAAAAAAATGCGGCAAATTGACGCGAACCCAAAATGCGAACGTCGCGCGACGTTCGCGAACTTTTGGCGAGCGCGAACAGCGGATGTTCGCGCGAACTAGTTCGCCGGCGAACAGTTCGCGCCATCCCTACTCATAGGTCTACAAAAAGCAGTTCATGTAAATGTGATCTTGGTTTAACTGTCCATGTCTAACTGGTCTTATGGCCTTCTCTACCTTGTTGAAAGGCAGCCTGTACAATCCTTGACTGAATATACCTCAATGCCTGGAAAGGACATTGTTCATCTTTAAATGTAGTTTCATGTAGAGCAGTATTCTGAGAACATTTGCAATTGGTCTTCATTTTCCTTTAATGTGTGTTTTTTAATTAGCCTTTTTTCCATAGCTTGCTAGTTTGGAATTTCAAAAGCTATTTGGTTGCTAGTGTTCAAAGTACCCTAGCAACCAAGCGGTGTGACTGAGAGACTGGAATATGAATAGTAGCAGTCTGAATAGAAAGATGATATAATAAAATGTAAAATTGTAGCCTCACAAAGCAATACTTTTTGCTGGCTCGGTGTCAATGATCACCATTTGAAAGCTGACATGAGTTAAAAGAAGGAAAATAATTCAAGAACTAATAGAAAATGAAGACCAATTGAAATGTTGCTAAGAATTGATAATTCCATAGCATACTAAAAGTTAACTTAAAGCTAAACTACATGGGACATTTTGTAGGATGATGTCAGATCAACACAACACATACCACAAGTCAGATGCAGTTGAATGGGTTAAAATATAATGGGTCTGATACAAAAAGATGTCACTCTCTCTCACTCATGATATTCCATAGAGTTGAACTGGGCCAGTAGGTGGGGCCAGATTATTGCAACCCGGTGGGCCCCCAATTCTAGTGTCTGACTGATATTAAAAACTATCCATGTGTCCCATCCTATTATTATTTTTCTTACTCTTTCATGCAGGTTTTTCTCTCTCTCTCTCTCTCTCTCTCTCTGGCTTTGTTGATCATCATTAATTTTAATGGCTTATATTTTTGTAGATACAACTGTGTCGGTGACTTACTGCAGGTCACTTCCCAAATACATCAATGAGAGTCACTGTGAGTATCCCTATATCCATGGTTACAGCCCCAAAATGCGTCAGTAATTTGTTTTGGTGGATTCTCCAATTACTGGTAATGGGCATTGACCTGTGATGCATAACAAGCTGTTTGATCTCCATTACAAATGTCGTAATCAAAATGACCCACTACTTGACTTAAAGGAGAGCTAGACACCCTGAAATAAATGAATGTAATATTGATCAGAGTTCCCTTGTTTGTTGTTTCCAAGATATGAACAATTTTGAATTTGGAACAGAAGCACCCCCTAGTGTCTGGCCAATAGAAAAAAAGAGAAGTATCTTGAGTGGAGGCTAATTCCACCAACAATGTTCTTGTTGACTTCAATGTTTCAAAGTATTCAATGTTGAATGTTGAAATCTAATTTCTGATTGGTTGCTGGGGGCATCTTCAGTTGTTAGTAATCACGTGCATTGGCAGAATTATGGGTAGGTAGCAGGTCTGAACTGGGACTCAAAATAGGCCCTGGCATTTCAAGTACACAGAGGCCCAACCAGTCTCCCACCATCCCACTTCACAGTGACCTTCAATGGCATCTTACAGCACCCCCTCTGGAATTTGCCAGAACTAACAGATTGCCAGTCCAGGCCTGGTAGGCAGAAGAGGAATGTGCCTAGAGCAGAAAAAGGTGAAGGGGCGCGGGTCACGTACTTCATCCATCCACTTACCTCTAATCCAGGTCCTCTTCTCCACACTGAACATAGTATATGCACTCTCTGATGCCCCCGCATGATTTCAGCATGCTAAGGAGCACGTCAGTGCACTAAGGAGCGCTCTCGCGAGGGGGCAAGGTGGCTGGCTGGGTTTTCCTAGGGCTCAGCTCTGAACACGCCCCATAGTCCTTTCTATTAAAAAAAAGGTCAGAGGTAACATAAAGAGTATGAGGAGATTGGGGAATATCTGTGTGGATTAGGAGAAGCTGCCTGTAAAGATGGCAGGAATTAGGCTAAATCAGGGGAGTAACTGGGAAGATTAGTAGTACAGGTACGGTTTTCTGGATAACACATCTTTCCTTAACTTCGATCTTCATACCTTTGGGGAAGAACTAGACAGGCGTTTTCTCCACGATACTGCCAGATCTGACGGTCAAAACACAGGCGTCAAGTCAAATGCGACAGGAAACAAGGTAAGTAACTTCGGATGGTGTCATAGCATGCATCCGACACAACTATCGGATGCAGCTTGTAGCGTTTATATCCAACAATCTTGTTGTGTCAGATGCACGCTACAACACCATCTGGCTTTTGTTTTACTTACCTTGTTTCCTGTTGCATCGACTTTTGTCACCAAGCATCGGATCTGGTAGTATCCCGGAGAAAACACAGCGCTCTGCCAGGTCGGCAGTGGCCTCCTGGTTACCAGGGGCGGCAAAAATGTCGCTCCTGGTAACCAAGAGCTGAATTTCTGGTTTTCAACCAGGAAATTTGTCTGTTCTAGTGCAGAGCGCGCACTTGCATGCACTGCACTAGCACCGAGGACCCCCCCTACCCCTGTAGGGCGCTGGAAAAGTGAGCGCCGTGGGGAAAGGGGGTGGCATATTGAAGGACGCCTCAGGCGGCAAAATCGACTAGATCGCCCCTGGGTATGAAAATCGAAGTTAAGGAAAGATCTGTTATCCAGAAAACCGTACCTGTACAACTAATCTTCCCATTTAGTCTACTAGAAAATCATGCACACAAATAAACCAAATAGTCTGGTTTTGTTTCCAATGAGGATTAATTATATCTTAGTTGGGGTCAGGTACTAGGTACTGTTTTATTACAGAGAAAACGAAAATCGTTTTTTAAAAATTTGGATTTTTTGGATAAAATGGAAAACATGTTTCTGGATACTGGATGCCATATCTGTACAACAAAGTGTTTAAATTTACTGGCATTGACACCAATAGTAAAGTCTTAATACTGGTCTTTTATTACTGACCCGGTGGCAAATACAAATCTTTTCATTGAGCCGGTGGCAAATACAAATGTTTTGTTACTTTGAACATGATAAGGTGTGCCTTAGGGTACATTGGCTGTAGAAATAAAGACAAGGGTCTGATTATATACATCTCACCTTCCAGACACTGTCCTGTATAAGCACACTGCACCACAGAACTGTATTGCTGTTACCCATTTCTAGGCAATAAAGTTTTCATTTAAAAAAAAAATCTTTATCAGTCAAAGTCCGACTCCCTTCTGTGTGTATGTGTGGGCAGATGTGGAAAAACAAGAAGTGGATTGTATTGGTGTGACAAGCTGGAGGCTGAGTTACCTGTCCTAGGACTCAGTATTGCTGTCTTATCTAGTTTATTAAATGGATCAACTTTCGTACTACAAAGGAAAGGCATCCTCAGAACTCACAGGAAAGGCATACCTCCCAACATTTTGGCAGTAGAAAGAGGGAGAAATTTTTTTTTTTGCTGGTAGCGCTGGTAATTTTTTGACCACACCCATTTTGTGGCCACACCCCCTTATTACCATGTTCATTTTCCAAAATTTGGCAGGTTATGAAAGTTTGAAAATATTTCTCCTTATCTAAACTGTTACAATTACTTGTTTTCTTATCTCAAAATTGTAACAAAGTATCTTATTTGCACCTGTTAGGTGTTCTGGGCTCTCTGCCAGAAGCCAATTAAGTTAGAAATTTTGTTTCTTTTTCTGGCTGTTCATTGCAGAGAAAATAGGGAATTTCCAGTACAAATAAAGGACTGCGAGTTGAGCTGTCAAAAGAGGGACTGTCCCTCTGAAAAAGGGACAGTTGGGAGGTATATTTTGGGCTGGTGTAATAAATTTAGTATATAAAATATGGCATTTTTAGCCATATTAATTTTTACAGTTTAGTTGTCCTTTAAGCTCTCCACCATGGGCCGAAACAAGAGGTAATCTATGTAGTTGAACTGAACCTGGGCCAAAATGTTGATTATCAAGTAGCCAATTAGAGAAACCGTGGCCAGATAGGCTGAATTATGGTTTACAATAATGTAAAACAATCTGTAATGTATTTAATTTTACAAAAAATTAAAACAGAAGAAAAGGTAGAATTTCATGGAGTTGCCACGTGGTAGGAACCCCCAGTGATTCTAATTGCTTCTTCTCCTACCCCAGGCTGTCTGTTAAAACTGATGTCTTTGTTTCAGAAACACTACTATAGTTCATATAAAAAATCTGCTTAGTAGCAATGATGGATATTGAAGAATGGCTACATGACACAGGATAAGTAATGGATAACAGATAACATTATGTTCTACAGAGCTTATCTGCTATCTGCTGTGTAACTTGAGCCTTTTCTCATTTGAATGGCTGCCCCCATGGCTACACAACAGCTTATTTATATAAACAATAGTAGTGTTTCTGAAGCAAACACAGCAGTTACCAGTGCAGGACAACAGTGCATTATTTTTTTATTACTTTAAAACAGTCATTTTTTGATGTTACTGGTTCTTTAAGGTGTGAACGCAAGAGCCTAAAGTTGGATTAGGGAACAGGTTGTTGCTTGAGCGTTGCACACTACAAGAATGTGTTATCATTGTCTGATGCAGTTAAATAAAGGCTACGTTTATTGAGAGAGACTTTAAAGAACAAACATTAAACAGTCCAGTAAAGCTAGTAAAAACAGTAGTGATGGAGACAACATTCATTCAGTTTTTTTTTTATTGGCTTGTTTTGTTTTATGTACGTTTGCTCTGTTTGTGTTTGATTTGTTCATGTAGGATTAATGCTTTGTTCTACCTTTTTATTCAGAGTTTCAGTTGTCGTATATCTTTGCACTTTTGAATTCATTCTATGCATTGTTAAGCTCCCATGCCTACATTGCCACTAAGTAGAAAGTGTTCAAGGGTTACATGTTTGCAGCGTTGGTCATAACCAGCTGATCCTTTGTCTGAAAACAACAGGCATGGAGAGGAGCGTTGGGGACACTATCATACAAAAAAAAAATATTTATACCTTCCAACTGTAAATTGTTTACATCAAATCTATAACACTGCAAAATGGATATAGCCGTGCATAGCCAAATCAATTTCACTCTACCTCTTTCAGTCATATGATCCTAGTGGTCTGTAGAGGCACAGGTAAATCATCCTTATTAAAATATGTATAAATTGTTCTAACAGGCTGATGAGATGATACAAAAAGCTAAAAACATATCCGATAATTATATGATTTGTTTCATCCTCTCCTCTACTTTTCTTGTGTATACCGATTATTAAGGCTCTTACAGACGAGCGTCTGAAGCTGCGCTCCGCTGCGTTCCAGTTTTATGCGTTCAGCCACAGGGGAGCGCAGCTGCGCAGGAACAGACACTTAAATTTTATTTTAATGGGGCTATACTCACACAGGCGCATGTAAGCGGCGAATGCAAGAAAATGTAGCATGTTGGGTCTCAACCTGCGTTCTGCGCCTGTGTGAGTACAGCGCCATTGAAACAAACTGAAAGCGTCAGCTCCTGCACTCCTGCGGTCCTGCAGCTGAACGCATAAAATCGGAACGCAGGGGAGCGCAGACATTCATGTGTAAGCAGATCGCACACATGACTTTTTTTATCCTGGCTAAAAACACCCACAGCAGCTTTCACTGACCTGAAGGGAAATGCCTGAAAGTGCCAGTCAAGCCAATAGGAGTTTGTTTTCTATGGTTGTAAACTTGATTTACTTGCTAAGTTGCACATATCCGCAGTTATATATGTATACAAAGATGTGCTTGGTTGCTATGGGTAACTGCACTGGTGCAATTTAGAGCTTGTGTTTAATACAGCAGCCCCTGGATATTTGTTTCAAATAACAATTATTTCAACACTAGTCCAATTAACCAAGCATCATACATTTTATTCTGGTTATTGTATTCCATCTTATTCAATGTCAAGACAGGGAAATTGAAGCACGCTGTGTTTGGTCCTTGTGAGGCAGATAATTAGTCGAAGGGAATGGGTTGTTTATACAGAGCTCAATATCTTAATGGTATAATAATTAATGTTAAGCTGGTAAGTGGAAAGGCAGAATGTATTTGCAGCCTTTGCTCATGTTGAAAAAAGGTGAATATAGTAAAACCAGAATTTATAAATTGGCTATGAGTTGAAGAATTCATTAATTATGTGTACATTTGCACTTGAGCTAACTTTGTATAACCTGAATCATTGATGTTAGTACATTTTCTTTTCACAGGAGAATATGCTACATATTCATCCCAGTTATCACTTGCACCTTTTTAAAATTTAGTTTTAGCAACTTAACGTATAATATTCTTTTCTATAATGTTTGCACCTCATTCCTGATTCAGTGTGAGTGTATATCAGCACTATTATAAGGGTCTATCAGTTCTTCTATAACACACCTACTCAGCTCTCTTGTTTTATAACATAATGTTATTAGTTTTCCTCACTGCTACGTATTTTGAATGTACAGTGCATGCAAAAAATATATGAGGCTCTCAATGATTGATCTCTGCACAGCTAATTATTAGCTCACTGGTTCAAAGGAAAGCAAAATCCTCAAATATTTTTCAGGTTATACAGTGAATGTTTGAAATTGTAAAGAATGCAGACACTGCTATTTAACAGCCTAATGTTTCCTTTTCCTCACTTTCTGTAAAGGAATAACACAAAATCTGACACATTTTTTGTCATGTTTTGGAATAGATTGTGCAGTGTTTCTAAAGTAGTTCAAAATATAGAATGTTTCGCCCTTCAATCCCTTGCAGTGGAACGCATTACAACTGAACGCAGGCAGAGCAGGTAGGAGACCACAAATGTCAGGGTAATGCCGGCCATAGACGCAACCATCTTGGGTGACGTACGACGGCTGTTCCGATGACGCACGGACCTACAAATAACCTAAAGATTTTCATCGTTGGATTTAAGTTGAAGAATGGACAAATCTTACGATGTTCTGGTCATTATTTATCAAACATAAATCGTCCGACAACAGTAGTGACGACGCTCACGGAAATGACGTCTTTTCTAATGAACGAACGCACTAGTAACTCAAATGACCGCGCCTGACCGATCAGCCCAGCATTTTTTCTAATATTCCAATATATTTGTGCAATCTCTTCAAATGTGTCAAAATGTGTGTTGCCTCCTAGTTGCTCATGCAGAACCTGCAGCATTTGGTTCCACGGGCCACATTCTTTGCTGGACACAGTGCCCAGCATTTTTTTCTAATATCCCAATATTATGTGAGACACAGCACCTGCCATTTTTTTTTCTAATATCATAATACTATATTTGAAATATGTGATATATTCATGAAACAAAACACGTTATGTGAGAGTATGAGAAATAAACATTTTTATTGTTCAAGTATGTTTCAGCATTTCATATAGTTAAGTAATGTAGTAACATATTCGGGGGAAAAGGGGTTTGATCTAATTTTTACAAACATTCGTTGTGAACGTTCTTATACGTTCAACCTACGACTATCCCTACGTACTAACGTCAGTGGCCATGGATATTGTCATGTGCTTCCGTCAGAGGTTTCACGGATGTCGTCAGATCGTCAATACACGCAGAGATACGATCGGCAAGCGACAAATTTTCTAACCTGTCCGATCGACCAAATAACTGATCGGCATAGTACGACAAATGTCGGAGCAATCCACATACGGTCCGAAAGTCGTACGAATCCTCGATTCGTACGATCTGATCGTTGTGTCTATGGCCAGCTTCAGTCTGCACTAATTAAGTGCTGACATCATGTGGGTGGCCCCAGATATTTTGCTCCTCCATGTCAGTGGCAATAACTAGCCTGTGAAAAAGGCTTTGAATTTGATATTCAATATTAGGGATCCTCTGCTGCCACTATTACTGAAGAGCCTGAGATAACTTAAAGGGATACGGTCATGGGAAAACATGTTTATTTCAAAACACATCAGTTAATAGTGCTGCTCCAGTAGACTTCTGCACTGAAATTCATTTTTCAAAAGAGCAAACAGATTTTTTTATATTTAGTTTTGAAATCTGACATGGGGCTGGACGATGACATGACACGCGTCGAAGATGCGCGCGTCAAAAACGCGACACGACCGACTCGTTTCACGAATTTGGCAGGTGGCAACCCTAAACCCTACTGAGGCAGCACACAGACCATCATGAAATGGTGGTTCAAGGCAAGAGATGTAAAAGGGCAATATGTACTTAAATATATATTCCAGTTTGGGAAGATTCTATAATATGTCACTTAATTTGATATAAACTGTTGCTCAAGTATTCATTTTGGGGGTATAGTTTTCCTTTAAAAGGAAATAATTTTGGAAGTAAAAAGAGGGAGCGCAGCTAAATGTTTTTACCATGCCTGTTTTTGTGGCAACACCCCCTAATTACCATGTTCATTTTCCAAAATTTGGCAGATTATTAAAGTTTGAAAATATTTATCCTAACAATTACTTATTTTCTTATCTCAAAAGTGCTACAAAGTATCTTATTTGCACCTGTTAGTTGTTCTGGGCTCTCTGCCAAAAGCCAATTAAGTTAAAAACTTCTTTTTCTGGCTGTTCAGTGAAGAGAAAAAGAGGGACTTTCCAGTACAAATGAAAGACTGCCACTTAAGCTGTCAAAAAAGGGACAATTGGGAGGTATGGAAGAGCCTGGGAGGTACAAGGGGCCATATTCAATTAGCAACTTCAATATAAGGTTGATTAAACCGCCCAACCTCTGAATATGTCAGGGCCAGCTAAATTAATTCGCTGTGGGACCCAGTAACACCTAGTTGCGTCATCATTAGCAAATAGTTATAAGCGGGAACGAAAAAACTACAGTGTGGGAATTGATGCTCCGGGCAAACACTTTCCTTGATTAAGACACGAGCTGTATCATCGAAAAAAACAGTGAGCGGAGGCTGCAGTGTCCAGCGAACCTTCCGCCAGCGAACCTTCCGCCAGCTCATCGTAGTTTACAACTCCCTTACACGCCCGTCATTGCTCTTCAATGACTATAATCACACTCTCGCGTGATGTGATTTGTGACGTCGTGATTAGGTGTCAGACAGGAAGCTGGTCGTTTAGGGCGCTGTGGGAGCGATTCGGGATTGGGGGTCTGTGTGAAGAAATCGGTAGTGCTGTGCGCTACGCAGGTATAAGCTGGTGGGGTGGTTACTGAGTGTGTTTTCTGGCTTCATATCCACGGACAGTGTCACGCATCCTTGCTGGGATTTTCTTCTGCTCATGGCTTGACTTCTGGCTGGGTGATATAGCCCAGGAGTGCCCATACTTTCCTGCTGCCAGGTCTACTTTTAGCGGTGTTCTCCAAAATGATCTACACCATTGTTAGCATTCTATTCCATGGGAAATATTGATTTGTGAGAACATGTATATTGCTATATTTAGCTTACTATTTCTTATGGAACCTTAGCATAATAAATATCTGAAAAGGATGAAATAGGAGGGTGATCTAGACAAGCTGTTTGTTGACAGTGTCTTGAGATCTACTCATCACCAGATCTATAGATTCCCATCTACCTTTTGGGCACCCCTGGCCCTTGTTTACTCTTGACTATCTGACAACCAGGAAGGTCCAGTAACAAAGCCACTTGGATGAATCAGCCAAAATCCTAACTTACAGTTGCTGCAAAAAGTGGCTCTACAAATTATTCAGGTGGATTTCTTTAAGACTTGGAACATAAAATTGTTTACGGTTAAAAATGTAATTTCAAGTGAACTATGCCAGAAATCTGTGTGTCCGTGTGGGATTTATTGGGTGAAATCCGAGAACTGGCCAAGGATCTGAACACGTTTGCACCTCTATGGGGGGAATTCACAAAAGTGTCGGGAAGGAAAAAATGTCTTTAAAATGTCGTAGCAACAGACGACAAATTCACAGAGCATTTCCCCGCCAATTTTCCGACATATACGACACTTTTGAAATAGTGTAGTGAAAAGTGGGCGTGGTTTTTTCGGCGCCACTTTCCGCGACATTTTTATGAATTACTCGTAAACTCGTTTTTTTTTTTGCCGACAATTTTTCCGACACATTAGGCTCTCCAAAATGAAAATGTTGGTCAAATTGTCTTTTAAAATGTCTTTAAAATGTCGTCTGTACGATGAAAAGATATACGACATTTTAGAAAATTGTCGGACTTACGAGACATTCAGAGATGAAACATCTGCCTTTGTGAATTTGCCGTTTGTACGAGATTTTACAAATTTGTCGACCGCCACTTCTGGGTTATTTATTTTACCGACACTTTTGTGAATTCCCCCCTATGTATTCATCTACATTTGTGGATACTTTTAATCTAAAGGGTTTAAAAAATTTTTTTGTTTGGATAGGGTTGCGTAGTAGTGATGTGCGGGCCGGCCTAATACCCGCAGGTTTGGGCTGACCTTGCACCCCCTCTTCCAGGGCAGGTGCAGCTTGAGCTCTTCTGGCTACTTTCCGCTCCTGCGACCTAACAAATACCGACTATTGGGATCACTTTCTATAGAGCAGGGGTCCCCAACCTTTTTTGCTCGTGAGCCACATTTAAATTTAAAAAAAGAGTTGGAGAGCAACACAGGCATGAAAAAGTCCATGGGGATGTCAAATAAGAGCTCTGGCTTTTTGGTAGCCCCTATATGGACTGGCAGCCTACAGGAGAGAATGTTTGGCAGGACATCTGTTTTTTATGCAACCAAAACTTGCCTCTAAGCCTGTAATTCAAAAATAAGCACCTGCTTTGAGGACACTGGGAGCAACATCCAAGGGGTTGGAGAGAACATGTTGCTCACAATCTACTGGTTGGGTATCACTGCTATAGAGTGACATTTGCCTGCTGGTCCGCCCCTTTTGTGACATCATTGGCAGGTCAGCGCAGGTCTATAAAAGGAACCCGGAAGTCTGGCGCGGGTGGTGGGAGGTCGGGCAGGTGCGGGTCTGGAAAATACCGACCTCACATCTCTATTGTTTAGCACTGTTAATAAATGCATTTATGGAAAGGACTGTTTTATTATAACTAGGGATGCACTGAATCCAGGATTTGGTTCTGGATTCAGCCTTTTCCAACACGATTCGGATTCAGCCAAATCCTTGTGCCTAGCCGAACTGAATCCTAATTAGGGGTGGGAAGGGAAGTCACGTAACGTGCAGTAAAAATGTTTTTCAAAATTAGGGGCAGGAAGGGAAGTCACCTAACTGGTAGTAACAAAACAACATACAGTAAAAATGTTTTTTTCCACTTTTTACCTTCCACTAATTTGCATATGCAAATTAGGATTCGTTTCGATGTTTGGCTGAATCCCAAAGAGTGGATTTGGTGCATCCCTAATTATAACAAAGATGTTTGTTGCACTATATGGTTTCAGTAGAGGGACCCTGGTTCCAGTGAAAGCAACCCTTAAAGGGGTGGTTCACCTTCAAGTTAACTTTTAGTATATTGTAGAAGGGCCAATTCTAAGAAACTTTTCAGTTGGTCTTCGTTATTTATTTTTCATAGTTAATGATTTGCAATTTTCTTCTGTTTCTTTGCAGCTTTCAAATGGGGTCACTGACACCATCTAAAAACAAATGCTCTGTAAGGCTACAAATGTATTGTTATTGTTACTTTTTATTACTTATCATTCTATTCAGTCCCTCTCCTATTCATATTCCAGTCTCTTATTCAAATCAATGCAGGGTTGCTAGGGTAATTTGTACCATAGAAACCAAATTGCTGACACTGCAAACTAGAGAGCTGCTGAATAAAAAGCTAAATAACTATAAAACCACAAACCATAATAAATGAAAACCAATTGCAAATTGTCTCAGAATATCACTCTCTACATTATACTAAAAGTTAACGCAAAGGTGAACAACCCCTTTAATGTATAGTGATATCACTTACAATTCTGTGCTTTCTACAAAGCTAATGTTCGTTCTGTATGTAGCCCTGTTTTCAGAATGAGACGCAGATGTGATCATGTAGTGTATTTTCATTTACTATGTACAGAAATCACTAACGCATACCCTTCTTTCTTTTTATTTGTACATCACAGGCTATTAATTTTGAACAGGATGCCTGCTGAATATCTTGGCTTAGATGCACAATCAAGGTTTGCCTCCAAATGACTGAATACAGACTTGAAGGTACGATAGTATACCCTGTGTAACAAATGATTGTTCTGCAGATTTTTATATAACATACAGCGAGCTTCAGCTCCAGTATCAGGATTACCTGTTGGTGTTTGTAAAAAATAATCTACTTAAATAAATATAAAGAAATGTTTATTTTTTATGCACAGTGGTCTTAAGGCTTAGTCCAGACGGGGAGATTCGGGGGCAATCCGTCGCAGCGAGAAGTCGCCAGGCGACGGATCGCCCCCGAATCTCCCCGTCTGGACTAAGCCTAAAGGAGAAGGATAGGGAGAGATTAGCAAACTTAACTTGTTCAAGCCCTAACCCTGGATCCTAAAAACAGGATGTGATGCAGAAGCCCATGTATACACAGAGGACTAAGATCAGTGTAACTTAGAGGGTTTACTGGTGTATTTATATAGACCTTTCTGATTATTGTAGCCTTTCCTTCTAAGTCGAGTGTTCAAAGAAGTTGGTTGTGTATTTTTCTCATTCTACACTCTTCTGACCATAGTGCCGCTGATTGAAGTACTGCCATAGAGCTATAGAAGAAGCACTATCCCTATCTATATAGTAATAATGTAATTATATGCTTGTGCACAAATTTAAACATCCAAAAAAATCCCCATACACTCATGTCCTTAACAAATATGTTTAGTACAGATCAGTTACATCTGGTGCAGCATAAAAATACATGATTTCTCTTGCTTATCATTCCTTGCTGTGGCTATAAATTGTTTCCAAGGTGCTTCTATCCCCAAATGATACTCGCTAATTAAATTTGTGCTCTTTTAGAATTGTGCATTTTGTAAGGATGATTTTCCTCTGTGTATCCTAATACACTCGGCGTAACGCATGAAATTAGCTTGCTTCATTAGTCAATAACTGTTTAACAATAATGTGTTATTTCAAAGAAAAATGGAAACTTGTTAGTAACCGTGTTAATAACTAAACCCCAAATGAACTGACATATTTGTAACATATTTGGCTGCCCTGGATACATATGTGCATAGATGTACCTGCTGGTAGGAAAAGACTCTGGTGAATCTGAATGTCCTAGGGGGATCTTCTTGCTGACTGATTCCTTTTGTAGTCCTGGTGATGAGTAGCAAGAAGCAGCATTACTGGCTGGGGATATTTATAAATAATGACAGTTGATCTTTTTTGGCAGCCACTAAAAGGTAGACAGATGTTCTAAAGATTGCTGGAGGGGAGAATTAGTTCTGCTGTACTGAGACTGAAACTAACCGGGAAAAACAAATCTCCCTTCTGTAGGGCTGAGAATTGCTTTGAGGTTTAAATAGCACCATAATGTGGTGTCTCCACATCATGTAATATAATGTTTTTTTGTTTTTTTTTTTGCAGGAATAAATGTGGGACCTACACAGGCAGCTGCTCTGCACTAATATCAATGCCACTGGATCGCTGGCAAAATTATCAATGTGGTTGGACTGGGCAAATTAAATCCTATCGAAATGGGCCAAGATCGAGGACAGTATGATTTCTACATAGGTCTTGTGCTGGCCATCAGCTCCAGCCTCTTCATTGGGGGGAGTTTCATCCTGAAAAAGAAGGGTCTTCTGCGCTTAGCTCGGAGTGGCTGTATGAGAGCAGGTAAGACATATTCCCAGTTGTGGCCCTGGGTAGGGTTTGTACCTCCATGTTTCTCTTCTGTTTCTTACAGAGCACTGCTTCCTCATATTGTTCCCCATTTCTTTCTAAAAAGTCTACGCAGACTTTTCAGTGTCCTAATAATTTGAAGTCACGTTTACTTTAAACAATTACTTCCAGTTAACCTTTACAGTAGGAATAACCATTGATCAGTATTTGCATTTGATCAGTCTATTCCAATTTCCTGTGTGTGTTATGACTGCAACACAATACTGGATTTCACTCGACATGTAAAGGTGGCCATACACGGGCCGATAAAAGCTGCTGACAGACTGAGCCCCCCGACGGACTTGCCCTGATCGATATCTGTCGGACAGCAGCCGCATCTCTTCATTGATGCAGTCCTGCGATCCGACCGCCCGTATCTGCGCCATTCTGATCCGATCATTGGGCCCTAGGGCCCACGATCGGATCAGGCCGATATCACCCACCTCAAGGTCAAATTCAAATTCATGCCTGTAAATACCCACAAGCATCAGGCATTCATTTGTTCTAGTTAAAGGGATTCTGTAATGATTTTTATGATGTATTTTTTATTTCTAAATTACATTGCAATTGATTCACTATACAATATAAATTAAAAAAAAAATTTAAGTTGTACAATGTAGTGTGTATGCCGCCATCTCAGGTCATTTTTCCTGGCCACGTGCTTTCAGAAAGAGCCAGCATGTTAGGATGTAACTGCTTTCTGGCAGGCTGTTGTTTCTCCTACTCAATGTAACTGAATGTTTTGCAGTGGGACCTGGATTTAACTATCAGTATCCCCTTAAATTGTAAATATGTATACAGGTATGGGACCTGTTCTCTAGAATGCTTCGGACCAGAGGTTTTCCAGATAACCGATCTTTCCATAATTTGATTCCAATAACTTAACTATCCTCTTCTGTGCGTGCGCGCACACACACACACACACACACACACACACACACACACACACACACTTGCTTTCCTTACCTCGTTCACTGCAGTGTGGTCTGCGGCAGGCCCGGAGGCGGTCCCGGGTGCAATTGATCCCCCTGTAGCCATTCCACTGTTTAATGCTGGCCATAGACGCAAAGATCCATCTCCCGATCTGCCACTAACCTTCAGATCAAATAAAGTAGCAAAAGCACAGATCAGCCGACGTTCTGCCCCTGACAGGGATCGTACTAAAGTTGTACGATTAAAAACCTAGTGACGGTCTCCCACTGAAAATCGTACGATCTGCAATAGACGCAAAGATATTATCGCCAGCCGACAGAAATTTTCTAACCTGGCCGATCGACCAAACGACCGATCGGCATGGCACGACAAAAGTCGGAACACTCCACACACGATCCGAAAATCGTACGAATCGAGGATTCGTACGATTGGATCGTTGCGTCTATGGTCAGTTTAAGTCTTCGTATCTCCAGGCAACAGATCTCCCCGAAATCTCCCTGTGTGGACGAGCCTTTAGTCTACTAGAAAATGATGTAAACATTAAATTAATCCAATAGGCTGGTTCTGCTTTCAGTAAGGATTAATCATATATTAGTCGGGATAAAGTTAATTGTTTCTTAGTTGGCATCAATTACAAGGTGCTGTTTTATCATTACAGAGAAACAGGAAATCATTTAAAAATATTTGTATTATTTGGATAAAACCGAGACTATGAGAGACAGCCTTTCCGTAATATTTCTGAATAACGGATCCCATCCATGTAGTACAGTATATATTTTGTTTTATGGATATAGAGCATGTCTGGGAATCTAGAGAAAGCTTTAGATCAGTGTTAGGTAGAATTCATGTGCTCTTTATATATTTGTAGAGAAATATAGACTTCAAGCAGGCATAAGTAGTGGAGCCTCACTAGTATATCTATAGGCTTCTATTTGTCCATGCCTGATGAAACAATGCTCTTGCTCTATTAAGTTTGTGTAACTAAAAGAAGATTTTGCAGCTGATTCTAAAGCTTATCTTTTAATCTAGATTTCTACCTTTTTGATTTCCACATACAGGACAGGGTGGCCATGCATATCTCAAAGAATGGCTGTGGTGGGCAGGGCTTCTCTCAAGTAAGTATATCAAATTAATGCATTGAACCTCTAACCGAAAAATAAAATGTATTAAATGAACAGTAACACCAAAAAAATAAATGTACTACTGCCCTACCCTGGCAAAACTGGTGCATTTGCTTCAGCAACACTATTATATTTTATAGAAACAAACCGTTTTGTAGCCATGGGGCAGCCTGAAAAATGAGAAGGCTCAGGTTACTGAGCAGATAACATATCTACAGATCTTATCTGTAATCTGCTATGTTATCCTGAGCCTTTTCTTGTGTCTATGAAGATTCTCAGTTAGGGCTGGGGCAGACGGGGAGATTCTGTCGCCTGGTGATTAATCACTGGCGACAATCTCCCCGAACTGCCTTCTCCCTGTCCGCCATCTGTTTAAATCAGAAAGCTCCAGCGCTAATACACACGCGGCGCAGCGATTTCCGGAATCGGCCGAAGTTTCCTCACGAAGCAACTTCGGACAATTCCGGAAATCGCCGCGCCGCGTGTGTATTGGCGCTGGTGCTTTTTGATTTAAACAGGTGGCGGACAGGAAGAAGGCAGTTTGGGGAGATTGTCGCCAGCGATTAATCGCCAGGCGACAGAATCTCCCCCAATCTCCCTGTCTGCCCCAGCCCTTAATCTGGACTGCTATATTTACCATTTAGATATTCTTCTGGTATTTTAAATCCCTGCTTCCATCCAAAACACATATTTGGTAAATCCAAAGTATGAGTAAAGATACCATAAAGTACAGATTTCTGTTGCAAGATTCTCCGTTATCCAGGTAATGATATACAGTAGGTAGTAGAATTAAGTCAGAGGCAACTGGACATTTAGGGTAAGGGCACACGTCAATATTCGGGAGATTAGTCGCCCCTGCTACAAACCTCCTCTTTGGGGCGACAAACTCCCCAAACTATCTTTCTCTGCCTCCCAGCGGCTACAATGAAAAATCGCCAGCGGGATGTGACTCGCGACACTTCGCTTTTCGAAGCAATTTCAGGCGACTTCGGAAAACGAAACACCACAAATGCCATCCTGCTGGCTATTTTTCATTGTAGGCAGAGAAAAGCAGTTCAGGGAGATTGTCGCCCCAAAGAGGCGATTAGTCGCCAAGCAACTAAATCTCCCAAATCTACCCGTGTGCCCTTACCCTTAGACTTTTTATTGAAAATGTTCAGCACTTATCTGAACTCATCTTAGTTCAACTGAAGTGGTAGGGATTCTACTAGATATTCTGCCTTTTCTTCTTTTTTGAAACTAAATGGCTGCCCCCATGGCTACACAGCTGTGTGTTTATATGAAATATTGTAGTGTTTCTGAAGCTTTTCCAGTGGCCCTACACTGGCAGTGTAGGGCCACTGGACATTTAACACTTCCAATTTTTGGTGGTACTGATCTTTCAATTTATGCTGAGTTTTTTAGAAGCAACTAGTATGATCAACTTTGTAAGCGGTCAGTTTGCAAGAACAGAATGCCATGCATTTATATTCAAGCCAACATCTTGCAACTCATTAGTTGGCAAAACAAATATTCAAGAGCCTGAGTGGTTAAAAGAAATAAGTCTAAGGAGCCCTTGAGCAGACTGGGTACAATAAAAATCTCACTACTCTCACTGCTGCTTCATGTTACTAACAGCTTTCTATTCAATTGCCCAAAGTGCCCTTCTTCTCCAAACCCTCTATGAAGGCTTAGAGAAAAACTGCAAGGGATCACAGTATTGTAGCCTGGGGATATATTGACATGTTTGTATATGTGTTACAATTGCATTTGAATGTAACTTGAATGTGTCCTGAACAAGACTATGAAAACGTTACCTCCTGCTAATAAAGCGCATCTCGGTTGTAGCACTACACACTGCCCATGCCAACGTGCCCCTCAGTTAGTACTTTCAGATAGAGGTATTGTTACATGTGTAGGATAGTGGGCTTATACATTGTTGAAAACCCTGTGCTATATTTGCTGTGTGACTAACCTCTATCATTTTCTTTCAGTGGGAGCAGGTGAAGTTGCTAACTTTGCTGCATATGCCTTTGCACCGGCTACTTTAGTGACACCTTTAGGAGCTCTAAGTGTGCTAGTCAGGTACTTGCATACACTATAATGCTTGATATTGTGCTTAAATTATGCTCTTTACTAATACACCTCTGTGTGGCCATTGGGTGCTAGTTTATTAGTCCAGTGTTTGGGAGTGGTAGTAGTTAGTTAGTATAACTTGCCTTCATGGGAGGAAAGGGAGCATTTAGCTGTTACTTAGACTGTAAGCTCTACGGGGCAGGGACCACCTTCCCACTATGTCTCTTACCACATA
>CM044434.1:101991831-102022569 GCA_024363595.1 Xenopus borealis
ACAGCGCTGCGGCTCCTTAACAGTGCTTTACAAATAAAGTTATACATACATACATACATAACAAAAGGCAATACCTAGGAAAACTCTTTGAATTATGGGGGGCCTATTTGGATGGCAATCCTTATTATATGGTTAAGCCTTTCCCTGACAGCTGATTTTCATATCATTACATTCTGTCTTTCTCTTTGAAAATAAAATGAGTCCTTCCAGACATTGTTCACAAGAACAACAAACTTTTATTAATCATTTATTGGAGAGGGATGTAACATATAAAGTAGTGCAGAAAATGATAGGCTGCTCAGCTAAAATGACCTCAAATGCTTTAAATGGCAACCAAAACCTGAAAGACATGGAAAACTACCAAATCGATAGAATAGCCAAAATGGCAAAGACTCAATGATCAGGTCCAGGAAGATGAAAGAAGATCTAAAGTTACCTTTGTGTACTGTTACAATTGGTTGATGACTATGTGAAGCCAAGCTATCGGCAAGAATCCCCCACAAAATGTCATTGTTGGGGAAAAAAAGATGTGCTGAAGAGGTTACAGTTGGCCAAAGAACACATTGACTGGCCAAATGGGAAATTACACAACATTTTGTGGACTGATGTAAGATTGGCCCTTTTGGGTCTAGGGACTGCAGACATGGGGATGTTCCTCACACTATGGTGTTGGGCCTATTTATCACATACCAGGGATCATGGATCAGTTTCAATATATCACAATACTTGAATAGGTCAGGTTGCCTTATGCAGAAGAGGAAATGCCATTGAAATGATGTTTCAACAAGACAAGGACCCCAAACACACCAGTAAATAAGTCTTGGTTCCAGACCAACAAGATTGATGTTATGGAGTGATCAGCCCAATCTCCGGACCTTAATGCAATAGAAAACTTGTGAGGTGACATCAAAAATGCTGTTTCTGAAGCAAAAGCAAGAAATGGAGAAGAATTGTGGAATGTAACCGGTGCCATAAATGGTGGACTCCATGTAACACAGATGTGCAGCAGTTCTCAGAAACACTGATTATACAACTAAATATTAGTTCAGTGATTCAAAGGAAAGCAAAATCTTGAAACATTTTTCAGGTTCTACAGTGAATGTTTGAAATTGTAAAGAATCCAGACACTGCTATTTATTTGAACAGCCTAATATTCCCTTTTCTTAACTTTCTGTAAAGGAATAACACAAATTTGATACTTTTCTTCATGTTTTGATTTGGAATAGAATGTGCAGTGTTCCCAATGCATTTGGATATAAAAGCAATTGTAAGGATTTTAAAGGAATTGTTCAGTATAAAAGTAAAGACTGTGTAAATAGATAGGCTGTGAAAAATAAAACATGTTTTCAATATAGTTAGTTAGGCAAAAATGTAATATATAAAGGCTGGAGTGACTGTAAGTCTAACAGAACAGAACACTACTTCTTGCTTTTCAGCTCTCTTTTGTTTACACTGACTGGTTACCCTGGTTACCAGGCAGTAACCAATGAGTGAATTGAAGGAGGGCCACATGGGTCATAACTGTTGCTTTTGAATCTGAGCTGAATGCTGAGGCTCAATTGCAAACTCACTGAACAGTTATGTCCCATGTGGCCCCCCTTCAAGTCGCTGACTTACTCAGATTTAGAGAGCTGAAAAGCAGGAAGGTGTGTTGTGTTATGTTAGACATCCACTCACTCCAGCCTTTATACATTACATTTTAGTAACTAACTATATTAGAAACATTTTTTATTTTGCACAGCCTATCCATTTACACAGTTTTTATTTTTACCCTGAACTCTTCCTTTAAGCTTTATTCACTCTTTTAAACACACTGCTATTATTCTGAATACAACGGTTTCCTTTCAATCTGTGGAATCTGGTATACCTATATTTAGAAAAAAAATGTTATTTATCTTTGGTTCATTGTTTATGCAATTTTAATAAGCCCATCTGACTGAACTCATGGCAGAAAGGGGGTGTATTTTCCTTTTATGATTTAAACTATTAACCAATCGGTATAGTCTATTTCATTAGAAGGGTAGTTTATCTGTAGATATCACCTGTTATTTAATAGAACTCTGTGTGTCCCCCAACCACATACAGCTCAATGTTCCCTCTACTAAACATGGCTGTGAACTATCTGAAATGAAAGGTTTGGGATATATTGAGCACATGAAATGCATTGTTGCACTTTAGTTGTTGGTGAAAGAGGCCAGTGTCTGACTCTTTAGTGGAACTGTGCTTTGTGCAGAAAAGCTTTTGGCAAATCCCAGCAGTCTGAGGCATTCTGATAAAATCTTACAATGATGTTGCTTGTGATGTAATTGGAGCAGGTTTTATGGTGCAATAATTAGAATATTTGCATTGGAATATGATGCCACTATTTAGTAGGTGGGTGTATTGCTCCATGCTGGAGACAGCGCCCAATATACATCATTGTCACTTCTCTCTCCATAACAGTGCCATACTTTCTTCATACTTCTTGAACGAAAAGCTCAACCTTCACGGTAAAATTGGATGTTTACTGAGCATATTGGGATCAACGGTTATGGTTATTCATGCTCCCCAGGAAGAAGAGATTGGCTCTCTAAATGAAATGTCCATCAAACTAGCAGATCCAGGTACTGTCACTGTAAATCTAAAATTTTAGAACTTTTTGCCACAGAATAATTTTATTTCCTGATCTCTGTGGGTTCTGCGGGGGCACTAGATTTAAAAACTATTCTGCATATTCACATTGGTACCCTCTAGTGTTTCAGGGTTTTCTTGTTCTTTATCTGCATTGGCTAAAGCCCTATAACAGGGATCTGCAACCTTCACAACTACAAACTACAAGTCCCACAATGCAATGAAGGAGTCTGTCATGATTCATAAAGGCAAATGCATTGTGGGACTTGTAGTTCCGTAACAGCTGGAGAGCCAAGGTTGCAGATCCCTGCCCTATAACAATGTAGTACCATAAAAATATCTTAGTGACGATACAGTCCATAACCCAATTGCTGTAGTTGTAGAGAAAGTGTTTGTTTAGCCAAGCAGTATGATTGCTCTACTGCAAAAATACATACAAGATAACGAAATAAATATAAAAAAAAATACATACAATGCATGTTTTCTCTTAAAAGAGTTGTTCAGTATAAAATAAAAACTGGGTAAATAGGCTGTGCAAAATAAAAATGTATCTAATATAATTTGTAAAGGCTGGAGTGACTGGGTGTCTAACACAATAACCAGAACTGCTTGTGGTTTCCACTCACTGGTTACCAGGCAGTAACCAATCAGTGACTTGCTTTTGAACCTGACCTGCATGCCGAGGATCATTGCAAAACCACTTAATAGTTATGTCCCATGTAGTCCCCCTTAAAGGGGAATTCAACCCCTCTCCCACTAACCCCCAGCCCCCCACCTCCCCTTAGGCCCCCCTGGCCTACCTCTCCCCCGGGGCAAATGCCCTCAAGTTGCTACCTACCCCTCAGTGTAGGTCCCCTCCAGCCAGGTTCCTGGGCAACATCTTCCCCAGCAACGTCTTCTTACGTCTGCGTTGTAGGACACATTTGTCGGTTTGTACTACTGCGCATGTGCCGAAAGTTCACGAAGTTAAATTGGAGAAGTAGTGATTATGGGGCATTTGCCCCTGGGAGAGGTAGGCCGGGAGGGGGGCCTACGGGGGGTTGAATTCTCCTTTAAAGTCACTGACTAACTCAGAGTTAAAGCAGGAAGTTGGAGTCTAACTAATATATGAGACATCCAGTAACTCCAACCTTTATACATTACATTTCTGGCTAACTATATTAAACATTTTTTTCTATTTTGCATAGCCTATCTATTTACCCAGTTTTTATTTTTACACTGAACCGTTCCTTTAACTTCTCATACATGTGAATGGCCACAGGCCAAGCAGAATAGCATAGAGAGTGGAAGTAAAGTTCTACCTATGTAAACATGCGTTAGAGATAAATGATCTTTCTTACCCCCATGGTATTCTATGAGGGGGCTGCCATATTTGTGCAGCAGGAGTCCGTTAGCAGGCTGAGAAGGGACAGTCGGGTTTAGGAACTTCAAATAACACTGACAAAAGCAGAACGATCAACATGACCTATAGGTAACTTTAATGTAGATTAATATTTTGCAAATAAAATATTGTCTAACATTCACTGTATTTTTCCCCCGTATAGTAAAATAACCAATTTTATGTTTAAATCTGATGACACCCAATATGATGTGTGTATATCATTAAATGGTAACACCCTCACTGCACCCAACTAATAAAACAAATCCCAAATACTGTAGAAGAAGTATGCTGGAACCCCACTCCATGACATGTAAGCAGATCTTTGTAGCATCGTCACAGCCCCCTCATTTATTTTCTCATCGTTTTAGGTTTTTTACTATTCGCAACAGCGGTGGTTATCGCCTCCCTCATCCTGATATTTGTGGTGGGACCTCGCCATGGCCAGTCCAATATTCTGGTTTACATCTCCATCTGCTCGGTTATCGGAGCCCTCTCTGTGTCCTGTGTTAAAGGGTTGGGAATTGCCATAAAGGGACTGTTTTCTGGAGAGCCTGTTGTTAGCAACCCTCTGTCGTGGATTCTGCTGCTCAGCCTTATTGTGTGCGTCAGCACTCAGATAAACTATCTCAACAGAGCCTTAGATATATTTAACACTTCTATAGTCACTCCCATTTACTATGTGTTCTTCACCACTTCCGTTCTGAGCTGCTCCGCCATCTTGTTCAAGGAGTGGCAGCACATGTCCGCTAATGACATGATCGGCACCTTCAGTGGCTTCTTAACCATTATCATCGGGATTTTTTTACTTCATGCTTTTAAAGACATTGCGTTCACCCTTTCAAGCCTGCCCGTTTCTCTTAGGAAGGATGATCGCACGTTAAACGGAAACCTTTCTAACAATATCTACGAGCACTTAAACGGTGACCAAGAGAGCCGGCTCTCAAATAACTGACACTTTAGCTTCCAGGAGGAATGGGACTCTGGCATCTTTTCAGTGAGGACTGAATCTTCCCACCTGGGAACTAGTGTGGCATCTGGAATTGACTCTCTCTGCTTTTCTAAGTGTTGCTGAATGACTTCAGCCGGGATCATTTTTGTTTTTTTTGTTTTTTTTTACTATTGTATTGATTCAAACTCCAATATATATCTATATATTAGAGTTGCTCCCTGCAGCCACAATACACAAAGTGCAAAATCTTGGACAGTGTTGTTTTTATACCAATCGACAAATTGATTAACCAGGGAAATCTGTGCTTTGTCTCAGTGTCTTATTTTTTAACATCATGAGGGGCGTATTATCAGAGCAGGAGTGTATTGGGTTGTGGCTGAATAGAAAACCACACGTATTGTAACATGGGGCGCCAGGGGAGAACCCCAGGAAACACACCTGAAAGTTTTACTGTTTATTTATTTTGCAGTTCATTGTTTTAAGTTTGCTTAGTGTGGACCTAGTCCCAGTATATGGGGATTTTAGTTTGCCTTAAAATGGACCCGTCACCCCAAAATCATATTTTATCACATTAGTCAAGTAAAATGAACATTAATCACACTATATAAATTATTTTAATCTTGTTTTCTTCAGTCTGGGAATTCATAATTATAGCAAGCAGACAGGAGCCATTATATGGACACTGTTATTAAGGCAATACTTGTTTCATCTCAGAATCTTGTTTGTGCACCAGAATGGGGGACCCAATGTCTATCCCCATGTCCTGACTACACAATTAAATGGTTAAGAGAACTGGGGGAATGTGTGGGGAGCAGTGACATCTAGGAAGTGCTGAATGGAAAGTGAAAGTAATTATCTGCCCCGCCTCTATGCCTAAAGGTGGCCATAGACGCACAGATATCGTACGAAACGAATTTTCGTACGATATTCGGTGCGTGTATGGTGGGAAATGAGCCGACCGACATCGTCAGAGGATTAAGATATCGGTCGGCCGGTTGATCGGACTGGACGGAAAATTTTGATCGGATGCCTTTGAAATCACCCTTAACATCGGCCATTGTTAGTGCAGAATCGTCAGATACAAGTAGAATTCTATTGTTTCTACCTGTATATCTGACGATTCAGCTCTACACGTGTGTGTTGAAACGAACGATCTTTCTCGGAAAGATCTTTTCCGAGAAAGATCGTAATTGTTACGTCTATGGCCAGCTTTAGGCATAGAGAAGGGGCAGACTATGATTGACAGCTGAGATTTTGAAATGAGCTTAACAGCTATGAATGCTTTAATAAAAATTTGAAATTGGATTTCATGTTTAATTTGAAAAGGACTTTTATTATATAGATGTGTGTCTGGGTGACCGGTCCACTTTAAAGCGACTTACGTTAAAGGGATACTGTCATGGGAAAACATGTTTTTGTTTTTTTTTTCAAAACACATCAGTTAATAGTGCTACTCCAGCAGACTTCTGCAATGAAATCCAATTCTCAAAAGTGCAAACAGATTTTTTGATATCTGACATGGGGCTAGAGTGTCCGTTTCCCAGCTGGCCCCAGTCATGTAACTTGTGCCTGCACTTTAGGAGGGAACTACTTTCTCGCTGGCTATTATTTCTCCTACTTAGGATAGATTTCTCGCCCAGTGTTCAGGTGACTACCCGAACTGCCTTCCCGCAGGCTTCAATGAAAAATCACTAGCGGGATGGCACGCACAACGCTTCCTTTTCTGAAGTTTCCTCATGCAGCAACTTCAGGCAATGATGCACCGGGTGTGCCATCCCGCTGGCTATTTTTCATTTTAGCTTAATTGTAAACACACAAGATCAAACCCTAATTTGAATGCTAAAAAATGCACTGCTTGAATTGCTCAAAAACAAATAAGATGCCAATATCCTACCATATATCTGCTTTAATTCAGTCATTCCCAGTAGAGATACAATAGAATGTAGCATTGAGTCACTTTTTTTACCTCTGCTGGAATTCAGCTCCCACCCTCGGAGCATCAGGCCTTTGGGCAAGTAGGGCAGCAGCTAAGAGGTTGCTGAGTGCATATCTATTGCCTCTGAAAACAAGATATTTGGACCAGAAATCAGATTAACTGCAAATCTTTGGTGGGAAGTGCTGCTAAAGTGTTTACATAGATAATGTGTTTACATACATAGATAGATACTTTCAAATGCAAGGCGTTACTGGGGCTTAAGGTGAGCGGATCTCTCTCCAGTATGCCCACATTGAGGTGGGTGATTTCGGGTGATCTGATTGCAGGCCCAACATTCGGATCACAGGAGAGAAGGTACAGGCGGTTGGATCGCAGGACTGCATCAACAAACAGATGCGGCTGCAATCCAATGGGATTTTTAGTCCCGTCCGATTGACATCTGGCCGACTTTTGTCCAGATAACGATCAAGTAAGCCCGTCGGAGGGCCCCACACATGGGGCTATAAACTACTGACTCCGTCTGTCGGCAGCTTTTATCGGCCCTTTAGATCAAGGCTTCCACTGGGGAAAGTGTTCTGCTTCTCACCCCCATAAACACCTTGGGTTTCAGTAACTATATCCCTTGAGTGAGTCATTGTGCAGAGGCTCCACCCATTGTTTTTCTTCTGTAATTAAGATCAAATTATTTTTTACTTAACCGCTAAATCCATTCACGCTTCATATGCATATTGTCTAGGAAAAAGCAACATACCCCTTCTGTATTCTCCCCAATCTATACCACTGTTTAAAGCACCGTTTTAGAAATCAAAATACTGTTTACCCCATACAATCATGTATGAAAAAAACATATTATTCTGAATTCAGTGGAAATATCTTTATACTCCAAAATAATTGAAAAGTGGTGCTAAAATTGCCCTTTACAGCATCCTCCACAAACGGCTTAACTAGCAGTTAGGCAGGTTAAAGGAATTGTTCAGTATAAAAGTAAAACCTGGGTAAACAGATAGGCTGTGCAAAATAAAACATGTTTTCAATATAGTTAGTTAGGCAAAAATGTAATGTATAAAGGCTGGAGTGACTGTAAGTCTAACCTAACAGAGAGAACACTACTTCTTGCTTTTCAGCTCTCTTTTGTTTACACTGACTGGTTACCCTGGTTACCAGGCAGTAACCAATCAGTGAATTGAGGGATAGCCACATGGGACATAACTGTTGCTTTTGAATCTGAGCTGAATGCTGAGGATCAATTGCAAACTCACTGAACAGTTATGTCCCATGTGGCCCCCCCTCAAGTCGCTGACTTACTCAGATTTAGAGAGCTGAAAAGCAGGATGTTGTGTTGTATTCTGTTATGTGAGACATCCACTCACTCCAGCTTTTATACATTACATTTTTGGCTAACTAACTATATTAGAAACATTTTTTATTTTGCACAGCCTATCTATTTACCCAGTTTTTATTTTTACCTTGAACTGTTTAAAACAGAGGTAAAGGTTAAACTTTATGAACGTGTGTAATTTTTCAACCCGACTTACGATGTAGCTGAAACAGAAGCATAAATGCCAGGGTTCTTCTAACCAGCTAAGACACAAAGGTGTACTAAACTATGTGTTGTGTAGACATACACTGCCCGGGATTTGTATAGTAAAAGCTCCTAACCACAAAAAAAAACAGATTTTTCAAAGTTAACAGCTTTTTGAATTTAAAATGGTTAATTGAATTTTAATACTTCTTTAGGTCTAATTAATGTATGCTTAGGTTCTCCCAACTATGTGGCATGTAGAGATCTCATAAATATATTGTGTACCTACACATTTTCATTAGACATCTGCTGCTAGACATAATAACTGCATTTTATACCCTAAATATTAAGCTGAACCAAGAAAATTCTGTATTAATTACATTACAGCTCTGAGCTTGCACTTTGCAGCAGCCTACCTATCACATATCCTTCGATACAAACATTAGACACCCGGTATGCATGGAATTATACATGAGGCATGAAGATCCCACAATAAATCATACAACTTCTCTTGGCTGACAACTGGAAACACAACAGGCTTCCTATCTACTGTATGTGTGTAGTAAAAAGACCCAAACACTAAATCAGCCACACAATACTGTATGGTTTTGGAAAGTAAACCTTCTATTGAATGTAAAATCAGTTAGAGGTCCATTTATCAGCAATCTCATTTTAAAAGGCTTTAGAAAGCACAAATAAATCATCTTCTCTAAAACCACAAATCCCGTGCCATGTATTAAAAGACCTGAATATAAAAAGCACAAACAACAAGAAAATGCTAAACAATGTGCTCCAGGTTTTCAATAAGCGAAATGACCGTTTTGTGGGAAGATCAGTCAACCAAGGACAATGCAATAAAATCACCAGCAGCACAAAACCAAACAAGTTCTCGTGTCCTGCTCGTCACCTAATGACGTGGCTACTTCTTCTGTAAATGCCTTTAAAATCCAGGTCAGTACAGCTTGACCCAGAACAACTGCAGATCATATTGAATCTAAGACAGGCTGAGCCTTTTATAAACAGATTGTAAATGTACAATCGCTGACGGTTAAGCAGTTCAAAAGCTAAAACAGCTGCATCTTTGGTACATAAAAAATAAAACTCTGCCTCTCTAAATAAATACAGTTCTATACACACTCTTAAAGCAACAGTTCAGTGTAAAAATAATCTATAAAGGCTGGAGTTACTGGATGTCTAACATAATAGCCAGAACACTACTTCCTGCTTTTCAGCTCCCTAAATCTGAGTTAGTCAGTGACTTGAAGGGGGACCACATGGGACATAACTGTTCAGTGAGTTTGCCATTGATCCTCTGCATTCAGATCAGATTCAAAAGCAACAGTTATGGCCCATGAGGCCCCCCCTAGTACTGCCTAGTAACCAATCAGTGCAAACCAAGAGAGCTGAAAATCAGGAAGTAGTGTTCTGTTCAACATCCAGCCTTTTTAGACTACATATTTGCCTAATTATATTATTTTGCACAGTCTATTCATTTATTCAGTTTTTATTTTTATACTAAACAATTCCTTTAACGTGCCCCTACTGTGCAGTACATTTGTATGTTTCATGGTAAAGCAACTCTAAGTGTAATTTACTCCTGTGGTTCCGTATAAATACCAATTAGTTTTGCCATTCATGGTTTTGCATTTCAGACTACCCACTTAAGTACAACCCCACAGCCTGAATAACATTCTTACCCTACAGTAGTGTAGATATTACCACATTGAATTGCAACCATTACTCCATAATGCCCAGCTTTGAGGCACCTCCCGGTTATAGTTGTCCTATGGATAGCTTCTTCCACCTCACTTCTGACAGTTATCAGTGGCTTCTTTAGTTGCTCCTCTGACTAACGCTCTCCTTAGGCTGGTGGGACATGGGAGATAAGTTGCCAATCTTCCGGAAAAGCCTTCCCACAGGCAAGAATGTGAATCGCTGGTGGGATGGCATGGAGATTAGTCGCCCGCAGCAGCGAAGATTTATCACTTGGTGACTAACCTTCCAGTGTGCCACCAGCCTTACCTGGTCAAAATTCGGAAGAATATGTAGTATTTCAGTTTCGTCTTACTTTCCCCCATTTTAAATAATGGATTTATTGGTGCTCTAAAGGGATGTTCGAATTTTCAATTTTATGTATTTTTCAAAACTATACTGTATTTGGTGCTTCTTTAGTATATTTGACTTGATTGGTGCCTCAGTCTTTAGTAGACAGAATATTATAAAGGTAATTTGTACGATGGGTGAATATTTTGCAGTCAAGATTTTTGTTTCTTTAAGAAATATCTTCACTATAGAATATTATACTAGAGAACCCCATGCCACCTTCTTGATTTCTGTCTCCACATTCTTTGCTGCAGCCCTGGGCTGTGACTGTGCAGTAAAGTAAAGTTCTGATTTTGCACTACTGCACGTGAGCCACAAGGTATCCCTGGGACAGAAGAGAAGATGATGGCACTGCGCTGTTTACAATAGTGCCTTGAGCAAGCCCAGGGTCTGCAGCAAGCACTGGGGGGGGGGGTCTAACAAATGAGCAGCCCAGGTAATTCATCTTTTCTTCTGATATTCAATATCTTCAGAGATGTACACTCCCCATGACTATGTAAAGAGGCAAAAGCCTTGTGAGACGAAAATGTGATGAAACTGCAGTGAAAACCGATAGGAAGGTGTGATGGTATGAGAAAGGTTTATTGCATGTTCAGCATTGCAGGAAAGAAGTTAATCATTGCTTATGTGGAATCAGAGGCCACTTCCTTATGGATGGTTTTGTCTCTCAACCATCAGGAATGTAGTCCTTGCTAAAGAATATTTATCTATGTAAAATTGATTCATAAAAAACAAATTCATGGTTTAGCCCTGTGCAAACAGTAGTGTTGTGCAGTTATACATTAGCATTAACGCGCTTAGCTATGTTCAGACTAAATGCTTTGTACGTGGTCCCAATATGGCTGCAGGCCACAACACCATCACCTATTTCCTTGGATCCAGGAAAGAACAGGGTGATGACAATATTAAAAACTCGACAAAAGGAGAGAAAAAAAAACCCCCAATTTCTTTCAAATGTTGTCTTGTAACAAAACTAGAATGCATTTCGTATACAAGAGAGACAGTCCATGTACAGATGTATGGCACAATTATCCCAAGGATGGAGGCGTGCTTAGTTGCTGGCCAGAGATTGGTGAATGGGTGGCTGGAAGCATCTAACATGCTCAACAGGGGTATTATCGCCATCTCCTGACTTCAAATACTTGTCTAAGATGGCAAAGATTTCATCATTTAGTATCTGGAACTTGCGGATGCGTTCAACCATTTTTTTCAAGGGCTGCAGGAAAGAAATGTATACATTAAAATGGCACACAAACCAGAAACTGCAGGGAATTAAAGGTGGCCATACAAGATATCCTCATGGGTTGATGTCTCTGGCCAAATTGAAAGTGTAGCTGGTCTGATCATTGGATGCCATGATCATACTGAATGACCATTTGGCAAGGACACATCTGAATACATACCACATTCTTGATAACTTCATCTTTTCCATCATGTTTCTGGACCTTCAGAAGGTGATAGCAGAAATCTAGGACATCAAAACGACGGTGCTGCCCCAGAAGTGCAATGATCATGCACCCGGCCCAGTTGAGTCCATCACCAAAGCATTGCCTGCAATACATCAAACAACACAAGCATATTAAAACAATTCTTCAGGAGCAGCATTTTTAGCCCATACAGAATATTATGCTATACTTGCATTGGTTTAGCATAAATATGGGATCAAACTGTTCTTTTGAGCTGTTCCCTTAAGCTGACCATACAAACCCCACTCCAGTGTCAGCAGCCTGATTACTGGGTAAAATATTCCCTGCCCAACTGATATCTACCCAGGGATTGGTCACTTTTAGATCCCACCAAGCAATGGCCACATAACTAATGCAACCCTCATTGATATTGGCAGTTTTGAGCAAGACCTGCTTTACCTCTTATTTGTTTAACATTCATTTGTCCATAAATATTTGGAAAGAGACAACTTCTTTCTAATTTTGGTTCTGTACATTACCGCAATGATTTTAAATGAAACAACTCAGATGCAGCTGAACTGCAGACTTTCAGTGGGCTGAACAAAAAGATTGCATAAAAATGTGAGGAACTTAAGCCTTTTTTAACACAATCACTTCATTTTAGGGGCTCAAAAGTAATTTGACAATTGACTCAAAGGCTATTTCATGGGCAGGTGTGGGCAATTGCTTTGTAATGTCATTATCAATGAAGCTGATAAAAGCCTTGGCATTGATTTGAGGAGGAGGGGGGGGGGCTTGTATGTGGAAGATTCTGCTGTGAACACACAATATCAGATTTTGCAAAAACAGAAAAAACCCATCCGAGAAATTGCTACAATATTAGGAGTGGCAGAATATACTGTTTGGTACATCCCGAGAAAGAAAAGAAAGCACTGGCAAACTCAGCTTCACAAAACGAGCTGGACGTTGACGGAAGACAAAAGGGGTGGTGGATGATCACAGAATCATTTCCATGGTGAAGAAAAACCGTCACAACAGCCAAACAAGTGAACAACACTCTCCAGGAGGCAGGTGTATTGATAGCCAAGTCTACCATAAAGGGAAGACTGCATGAAAGTAAATACAGAGGCTGCACTGCAAGGTGCAAGCCACTCATCAGCATCAAGAATAGAAAGGCTAGATTGGACTTTGCTAAAAAAATTAAAAAAACATCTAAAATAGCCAGCACAGTTCTGGAAAAACATTCTTTGGACGGATGAAACCAAGATCAGCCTCTACCAGAATGATGGCAAGAAATAAAGTATGGAGAAGGTGTGAAACAGCTGATAATCCAAAGCATATCACATCGTGTGTAAAACATTTGGGAGGCAGTGTGATGGCTTGAGCGTGCATAGCTGCCAGTGGCACTGGGACACTAGTGTTTATCCATGATGTGACACAGGACAGAAACAGCAGAATGTGTTCAGAGACATAGTGTCTGCTCAAATCCAGCTAAATGCAGTCTAATTGATAGGGAGGCATTTCATAATACAGATGGACACTGACCCAAAACATACAGCCAAAGCAACCCAGGAGTTTAGTCAGTCACCTGATCTGAACCCAATTGAGCAGCATTTCACTTGTTGAAGACTAAGCTTCAGACAGAAAGGCCCACAAACAAACAGCAACTGAAAGCTGCTCTGGCAGAGCATTAAAAAGGAGGAAACCCAGAACCCGGTGATGTCCATGAGTTCAAGACTTCAGGCTGTCATTGCCAGAAAAGTATTAGAAATGAAGATTTTATTTTCATTTTTTTTTTTTTCATTTGTCCAATTATTATTTCAGCCCCTGAAATAGGGTTGACACCTTTAAAAAAAAGAAAAGGGGCGGGAACAAAAGGGGCGGAGAGCGATGTAAAAGTGGCAGGGCCGTGACACTAAAGGGGATGGAGCCACCACAGTGCTGGCGAAAAGATACATTTTAAAGTGAAGGGCCAGGCTTTTGGTAAGGGTATTACAAATTACCGGCAACTACATTGGCTGGGTGGCAACCCTACCCTGAAATGAAGTGATTGTGTTTAAAAAAAGGCTTAAGTTCCTCACATTTTTATGCAATCTTTTTGTTCAACTGCATCTGCATTCTTTCATTTAAAATTCATTGTGGTAATGTACAGAACCAAAATGAAAAAAGAAAAAGTTGTCTCTGTCCAAATATCTATGGACCTAACTGTAATCAGTATTGTAACTGTATATATGTATGTATTGCATAGCATGACATTAGGCAACCTCGCAGATGAACAGATCATGAGTCAAGAACTGAGTCACGTGTCTTTGTGTGTGCTTCATGTTAATTTAAGATAATGAAATAAAGAAATATTTTTAACAGCTCCTCTGCTGCTCCGTGTGAAGCGATTTCTGACCTCTAATAATGAAAGCTTGCCTTGAGGCACAATAGCTCTTTTTGATAGAGCTTTTTTTTTTTGGGGGGGGGGGGCTGTTCAGGAATATGTATTGTATAAGGCTTCACTGAGAAAAACTGAATAGTATTTATTTAGAGAGGAGATAAAATATGCTACAGCAAACGCATTGCAATAAAGTTCTGTTGTCTTATTCAATAACATTGCATTGAATGGAACAATAATGAGCAAATCCAAAAGAATGTATAACATACAATACTACTAAGAAAGCAAGGCAAGGTAACAAATGTTGGTGTGAACAATGGCTTGACTTACTCTACAGTGAACTCATGAGTTCCCACTGGGATACAGTAGACAAACTGCATGGCACTCCAAAGCCGATGGAACTCCACACACTCATCCACGTGCATCACACCGTTGCTGGGGAGAGGGCCACGCCATATAGCATCATCCAAGAAGGTCTGGACCCTGGTTAGGATAACTTCAAACATGGAAAGGCCACAACAAAGGCGCTCCTTGGTCAGAAGATCCCCTTCCCTTGCTATAGCAATTTGCTGTGGCAAAATATAGATATCAGTGTTTCAGTAATAGACTTACCAGCCTCTACAAATTAGCTAGAAAACAAGAATTTAGTCATGTTAGGTTTTGCTAATTGTGAGATTACGCAAATTCCATGAATAATGATCACAATAGGCATTTCTACCTTGGTGGTAAGTTGGTTTATTTAAAAGATGCTCCCTGCTACAATTTGTTTCTTTACTGCCTCTTCTCCACAAAGTGACTTTATTGTAAATTCACTGTTGCGATCCTGCTATATGCTATCTGCAAAGTGCTGTGTAGCTTTGTGCACTGTATAATGATGGCAACCATTGGAAGAAGCCATTAGCAGACTTAAATACGAGTCTGGTCCCAGTGTTGCTGAATGTAAATACCTGGGGAGTTCCCAGTCTCTCTATGAGTGGAACTAGGTGCAGAGGCGCATATTTGGATTCTAGTCTCTTCATTTTTGCTTCCAAGCGTTCACCTTCTGCAAAGAGAGAAACATCAGCACTCATTTTTGAACATGAATAAAAGATGTTTAGAAACAGTGTGCTATAACTATAGTGGGAGAGAAATGATAAGTGCAATTAGAGTTGAGAAATCTGCGTGAAGGGGATAAATAATAAAAACAAGTTGAATATGTTATTATAGGGGTGTTAAAACGCAATTTAAGTAAAGGGTACATAGGAGGGGAATGGGGAGTGAATGACTCCAATGTGCCACATACTCTGTGCTTCCCCTATTCCTATTGCAAACAAAAGCTATTCCTGCAGTTTGATTGCTCAGATTTTGCACCATAGAAATATCAATGGCTGGAATCTTCCACTAGTGCAGATAACGTTTAATGCACTGCACATGGGTGAATATATGTAGGAGGCCATTAATCTGTTACTGTTGCTTTTAAGGTTGGATTAGACAGGCATAAAATTAATACTTACCCTTTACATTCACCTTTGGGAGTATATTCTGAAAGGGAGCTGCATGAAGCAGGTCACAGACTTCCTCCAGGGACTAAAAAAGTTAAAAAAAAGCAATCCATGATGACTCAACATTATAATGTTATTAAAGACCATACAGTAGCAGATTTGGAGATGGGGTACATGTATTATTATTAATTATTAATATTTATAAACTTATTATTATTAAGTATGGGACCGGTTAGAGAATGATCAGGACCAGAGGTTTCCAGATCTTTCCGTAAGTTGGATCTTCACACCTTAAGTCTACTAGAAAATCACTGAAACATTAAACAAATCCAATAGGCTGGTTTTACTTCCAATGAGGATTAATTAGTTTAAATCAAGTACAAGGTACGGTTTTATTATTACAGAGAAAAAGGAAATTGTTTTTAAATTTGGATCATTTGATTATAATGGAATCTATGGGAGATGGCCTTCCTATAATTTGGAGCTTTCCGGATAAAGGGTTTCCAGATAACGGAGCATATACCTGTATTATATTTAATAAGGCATGCTGATCCAAATGAAAGAAAACTCCTTTATTAAGGAAGACCACAGAACCCGATCACTCTGGATAATAGATGCCGTACCTGTAGTAAACCAGTTGAATTTGTAATTTAGATTCAAAAGTGCTACAGAATAGAATACTTTGGTTCTACACACAACTGCTTCCCTGTGGAGCCTGGGGTGGTACAGTTTTGTCAGACAGAGGGGAAAACAGCTGTATTCTGTATAGTGGGGTACCACCTTACACTGGCCCAACAGAAAACTGATTAGCATCTGAATCTGTCTGACCTGTTAGCCCACGAATCAGAACTCATTAATAGCCTTTGATGCCACTTATACATTCTGGAATGCAACAAAAGAAGACTATACATATGAAAACCTTTCAGGACACATGCTCGGTTTTCAGGGGAAAAAAGAACAGAGCCCTTTAGGCAACACCATTATCTTGCAAATTACACTACAGTGACAGGTTGTCTGAGGTTATAACTGTACAGTCCGTACTGGCTCCTCTATGTTTCATAGCACAAGAGTAATGGAATGTGTGCAGGTTAGAGAATGGTCGTTACTACTCACTAAATCTGACGTAGCAAAGTGCTTGTGTTTATTCTGAATCTTATACATCAGCAGGTTTGTTTCATTTATGTAAGTACAAGGATATTAAAGGCCGATGAGCATATAAAGGCCACACAGTGGTCACAGATCTCTCTCATGATATATGTCAGTGGACTGTAATCATTTAGCAGATAAATCATCAATGTTCCATAACACTGTGCTAGAGTTATCTACAGCATCCAATAAATTCAATATGAGATCCACCATGCTGATTATTTTTGCCGCATTATTCCAATGTAAGAGGTCCCAACGTGTATATGGTAGTGGTGCTATGGGTGCTATAAACCCATATAAAGCTAGAGATTCAAGCCATAAGAAATTCCCTATTCAACTTCAATGTCAAGTCTATGGATTTCTATGAAGGATGGACGATCGGACATATTTGGGAAAGTTGTAGAACAAAGGAATATTTGTCTACAAATATCATGCTAGTGTCATCATGTTATCAATGTTAGTGGTTTGATCTAGTCATCAGATAACTGTGCGCTGACGATTTCTTTCTGTGTTTAGTGTACAAACTGTAGCCAATTATTGCCTGGCTGCCATTGCCTTTAAAACAGGGAATCACATAGATATATGTTAATTGGCTTGGGGCTAAAAAGCCCTTTGCTATTTCACTATATCCCCAGAGTTAAGGGGAAGTGCACTATGGTCTTAATACTCACATGTTTACTGGGGGACTTGATTTTAAATGCACTACAAAGTTGCTAATAGTGTAGGAAGAAAATTACTCACAGGTTTACGTTTGCTAGCTGGGGCTTAAAAGCTCCCAGCGTTTCCACTAGAGCTTTTGAGCTAAAGGTAAGTGCACAATGGTCTTACTACTCAGTCACACTGGATGCTGGGGGACTTGATTTCAAATGCACCACAAACTTATAATGCTCACAAATAGTGTAGGTCTCAAGTACAATGAGGGGCCTTGACGTGGCATGTGAGCTTACATATTTTGGCCAAAGTGGTACTAACACCTCATTTTTTGTAATTATTTTTTTAAAGGCAAACTGAGCGCTGGCAAATTTTCTCTTTCTTTTTGTGTACAAATATTGGCTTTTTATCGTTTTCGGCAGCTGGTCAACTCCAGAAAGTGGTTTAGTCCGAGCGCTGGGACAATGGTTTCTACGGCAGCTGGTCAACGCCACAGTGCGAGTTAGACCGAGTGCTGACGATTTCTTTCTGTGTTTAGATAACTGTGCTGGCCCTGCTTACTCGCTGTCAGAGCAGATGTTTGTTATATGTGAATGGAGAGATTGTACAGTGAAAACAGAATTCAATCTGGGGCTAAGGTAAAACACTGTTTAGATACATGATTACCCATTGGTTTAATTTACTTACTAAGCTCTGTTCAATGAGGAGGCAGAAGAGGAGAGTATTGCCCACTTCTCTCAGGTTCTGGAAACACACAGTTTTTAGCTCTGCATATTCCACTATGTCTTTCAGCTGGTGATGGAAAAATTCCAGTATACCTAGAAATACGTATATAGCAAACTAAATTATTTGAGTGGACATAACACATGCAGCCTTGCATTGTAATAATCTAGCAGATGGAATTTCACAACACACTCTTCATCACATGCATAGACCCTTCCCTACTTAAAATAAACATGAGTCTAAAACACATCTTTTATGGTATAAAGGTACTGAATTAATGGCATGGGATTTCTCTAGACGGGTTATGAGCAAAATAGAATTGACTGTTCCTGCTGCTTCTCTACTAATTCTGAATGCCAAGTTAATTAGCTACTTATGGAAGGCAGGGCACTAATAACAGTAGATCATTTCTACTCGATTCCTTGTCTACAGCAGATTTAATTTAAAAGGGTGGGCAAAGATACAGCATTCAACTAAATATACTATTAGTGTGTTTTAGAAAAGAAGCAAACATGTCCAGGAAATATTTTAGGTACAAAGATGCAAAAGTCAGGAAGAATAGAGTGGATACAAATGTGACTGCCTAGGTGGGGGAACAAAACTAGAAGTAGTTTTGCTACTGAGTGGGGGGGGTCACGTGCAGATCAGCAGGTATAAAAGAAAACACATCATTCACACAGACATTTGCCAAACGCCTTTTAGGAAAATGAGACAGGTTTTACTATGCAGATTCTCCAAGTAGGAAGAGAAAGGAATTTCCAGGATAATGAGCTACTATCGACACTGCTAACCTAGCCACACCACTGGTTAAAGAGTATAAGGCATAAAATAACAGGAGTACTTTAAACGCAGCAAACCAAGGCATGTATTAGGCTGCATAGCAACAATGATGCCTGTTCTGTACAGAATATATTCAGAAACATGTGAAGGATTAATAGAAGGGATTAGGACCTCTGCCCTATCTACTTTCTCCAAATCCTTTGAGAAAATCTCTGGTAACAGATGATACATTAGAAGTGTCTCACTGCTCCCTATTAAAACATGCACCTTGGGCCAAATTCTGCAACCCTAAATATAACAAAGAAGCACCGGTTTATCAAATACCCTAGGATTCTACTGCACTATGGAACACTAGCATTGTCCTTATAAACAATGAATCCAACTGTATACAGGGCACTGGGAACAAATATCTGTGTAAAGGTGGCCATAGGCAGTGGGGGTCATTTATCAACACTGGGCAAATGTGCCCATGGGCAGTAGCCTATGGCAACCAATCAAATTGCCGCATTCATCAGTCTACTTGCAGCTGGCTTTAGAAAGCTAATCACTGATTGGTTGCTATATGTAACTGCCCATGGGCAAATTTGCCCAGTGTTGATAAATGAGCCCCAGTGAGACCTGCTTGTTTGGCAATATCGCCAAACGAGCGGATCTCTCCCCGATATGCCCACAAGTGGGCGATATCGGGATAATCCGATTGTGGGCCCTAAGGCCCAACGATCGGATCATAATGTAGGTGATACGGGCAGTCAGATCGCGGGACTGCATACACGCACAGATGCGCCCGCGATCCGACTAGTTTTTTAATCTGCCCGATCAAGATCTGGCCGACTCGGTCTGTCGGCAGCTTATATCGGCCCGTGTATGGGGGCCTTTACACTCTGTCTTTGCAGATCTGCAAGGCAAACATACAAAGTATCAGATTTGCTTTATTATTCTCTATGTGCACCCACAGCTCAGCCCACACCTCTGGATTCCAACTTGTTTTGGCTAAACTTTGCTTTCGCGTGTGAATAGGCGCAGGCGATTCTTCATTAATCAGCTGGAAGGCAGGGGGAAGCGGTTCGGGGAGATTAGTCGCCCCAAAGAAGAGGTGATTAGTCACCAGGCCGAATCTTCTTGTCTGGCCAAGCCCTAAAGATTGATTTTTATCAACCTTAAAGGAATTGTTAAGTGTAAAAATAAAAACTGGGTAATATTTTTAATATAGTTAGTTAGAAAATAATGTAGTGAGTGGATGTGCAACATAATAGCCAGAACACTAATTCCTGCTTTGCAGCTCTCTTGGTTTCCACTGAGTGATTACCAGGCAGTAACCAATCATATGCTTGGGGGGGGCACATGGATCATATCGGTTGCTTTTGAATCTGAGTTGAATGCTGATTAATTGCAAACTCAATGAAAAGTTTTGTCCCACGTGGACCCCCTTTAAGTCACTGACTAATTCAGAGTTAGAGAGCAGGAAGTTCCGTCAATTCAGCTTTTATAGATCCAATTTGCCTCCAGTGTTTTACACAGCATGATAAACATCAATGGTGATGTAGTCAATAGCAAACAATCAGATCTCTGCATTGTCTTCTAAAGCTCCACATACATGGGCCGAGATACGTTGCCAACATATTGAGTCAGTTGCTTATTGGGGCTAGAGGCTCTCGGACAGGCTTCCCGATTGATATCTGGCCAAAAGTTGGCGAGATGTCGATCAAGCAGGTTTAAAAATCCAGTAGAACCGAGAACCTCATCAGTTCGCTGATTCGGTCTTTGATCCGACCACCCGTATTCCCCTCATTGTGATTCGATTGTGGGCCGTAGGGTGGGTGTATCGGGATAGATCTATGTATGTATGGCCAGTTTAATTTGTAGGGGACTGTTGAAATCTAATTGCTTAAAACTTTATGTATTTGGCCACCTTAGGTTTCGCAAAAAGTGGCTTGATTTCCCCTTGTACAAAGCACATCCTTAAAGAACAAGTAAACCTTTTTTTTTTTTTTCTATCTGTAAATTTGCTCTAAACAGCCCCCTAGATTAATGTACCGTAGTCCCTGCTGCAAGTCTGCTCTGGTTTCTGTGTTATCAGCAGCTTGTTTCCTCTTCTTCCTGGTGCAGAGTGAAGCCCCGCCCCTTAGCTTACTGAGCTGACCTTATCTCTTGGACTAGTCCTGGAGATCATTTGCATACTATGACATAGTAGAGACCAGTGTGTTTAGCACCTTTTGCTTGGGGAAACTAGCTTACTAATGCACACACTGGCTCCCTCTTCCTCTCTATTGTGGAACAGCAGCAAATGGACTGCTCAGTAAACTAAGGGGCTGGGCTTCACTCTGCACCAGGAAGAAGGGAAAGAAGCTGCTGATAACACAGAAACCAGAGCAGACTTGCAGCAGGGACTAAAATACATTAATCTGGGGGGCTGTTTAGAGCAAATTTACAGAAAGAAAAACATTTACTTTTCCTTTAAGAACTGCACATGGAACAGACATAGGTCCTTTGACTGACATGGATTTGAAAATAAAAACCACAGCAATAAACTGACAGTGCAATTGGTAAACTATAGGTGTAGATAAAAATAAAATAAGCGAAAGGAGAGCTAACCTGGAGAGCCATACTCATGTCTGGGAAGGCGGCAGATCGTGGGCATAACTTCCATTAAGGTTTTCACATACTGAAGAATTGTACCTTGTAGCTAAAAAGAAAACAATATTGAGATACAGTACACAAACAAGCATGTCTGAGCAGAAGTCTCCCTGTTTGGTATTTGTGTTTATAGCTGTTATTTGGTATAGCTGTTATTTTAAATTAATTTAAGAGGTTCTCAAAATAAAAAAAAAATAAAAAAGTATACTGTCCCATGTAGAACTACATGTACAGTAGAAAACATTTTTTTGTGGTGAGCATCTAGAAATAGCACAGGAGGTGCATGAGAAATAAAAAAAAAAAGTGTCAGTTACAGTCATCTGGACCCAGGCCAGTGCATTTATTTTATTTTTTTTATTAGTGTCAGCTGTGGTAGGAGGGCAGCGACTTCAATAATTGCGGAGGGTGTTTAATGACTTGGACCTTCCCAGTGATTTTACAGTATGTTATGAACCATTTCAGCTTGCCAATAACTCAGGGTCTTAGGATGCAGAACATTTACACAAAATATTTCCCCCAATATTTTACCTTTATTCAGATATGTACATGAGCAAATGCCACTGTTTCTCAGTGCTAATTTCTAGACTGATGATGAATAGCCGTCAATAACACTCACCAGACTCTTGACGACTTTCAGTAGCTCCTCCATGACTACTGCAATCCCTTGGTACCCCAGAAGTCGGCAGATGACTTTGAAGTGTGGGGGGCCCACAAAGTGCCTGTAGTAGCTAAAAATGCTACTGTATGCCAAATTCAAAAGCTGTGGAGGAACAAGACGGTGCTTTAAAAATATGTTCAAAATAAGGAATGTAAAAGGTGGAACACAATATATTTCAAGATAAGAAATCCTATTTCTACCTGATCTATTAGTAGGTCAAAACTACAGCGTGTATTTTCTGTCCATACACAGACATTTCTACAGCTGCATCATAACCTCAATGAATCCTCACGTCTCTACTCACGACAGCACATAATACACAGCTGTAATCATGAGATCAGCCACAGAAAGCTTTCAACCACATAATATTTGTGAACTAAACTTAGAAGTAATAGAATCTTCCAGACTACTTTTCTACTGGGCCTGGAACTGCGCTACTAGTTGTATTTAAGTTCAAAGCCCAAACAGCATTTGCCCAATGGCTGAATCAAGCTGATTGTGTGAGTGAAGAGATCACCAGCTGTTAGTCTCCATATGTTCACAATGGGAAGATCTTCTTATGGGGTGCGTACAGCAATATGATCCAGCAAATACGTTGTTTTGGGGCAAACACCCCTAAATATTAACATGTGTTGGGCCATATAGTGGAGGGCTTCAACATCCCACCCTCCAACGCCATCAGATCCCTGACTGTTTGAAAAGAAGATTCAATGCCTCCAATTGGTGAGTGGAAGATCACAAGCTGACCTACATATAATATATATATATATATATATATATATATATATATATATATATATATATATATATATATATATATATATATATATATTTATTTATTTATTTTTAAAAAATGTGAAAAAACAGCATACAATTTTTTCTGCTTTCTAATGCAACTTCCACCAGAAGGAATGTAAAATAACGGCATCAAATCTGGTGTAACATTACACACACCTTGATAAACTTGTCATTCATTTTACTCAGGTTTCAGAAGGTCAGTACAGTTTTGCAATATGCGTGTCAAGAATCGTACAAAATCTGACCTATTGCCTCTCGGCTATTGATTGCCCAGATATTCATCTCCTCAAAAAATCTGTTGCGTTTGTAAAAGCAAGATTATTCCAAGAATTGTCACATTCCCCTATAATTCACCATGAAGATATACATTGTACATATTGGATCATAAACACAATGTACTAAATATACAGCAATGGTGTGGGATCCATTATCTGGAAACCCATTATCCAATTACAGAATGGCCATCTTCCATAGACTCCATTTTATCCAAATAATCCAATTTTTTTTTTTAAATGATTTCCTTTTTCTCGGTAATAAAAAAAAAAGATATAACCAAGATATAATTCATCCTTATTGGAAGCAAAACCAGCCTATTTGGGTTTATTTAATGTAACATACTTTTCTATTAGATGTACGGTATAAAGATCCAAATTACAGAAAGATCCATTATCCGGAAAGCCCCAGGTCCAAGCATTCCATACGTTTACCTCAATTTCAACTTTTCAAAAACACAGCACACCATTTATCAAACAGTGGTTTTGTACAAGTAACTGGTCAATGATAAGGGTCCAAGAGCTGAAACAGCATCTTCCCTTCCTAGTTCAGCCTTATTAGAACTGCCCAGTCAATAGCTGGGAATTAGACAAGTCTGTAAAGCCACAGCAGCACTGAGCTCCAGTGACCCTGCACAGACACAAAGAGCACATATCTGCTTATCAGCTGCATCAACTAATAAATATTCCAACATAGATTATTAGATGATGATGTTACTTGGAGTTTAGCCAATTGGATACGGTATGCAAAAAATGTTATGGGTACGAATGCCCTGATCTGAGCAAAAATAAATAAGAACATGAGATAAATCTATAAATCTATAAAAACTAATTTGTAACATATTAATAGTGAATAAAAGGGTGCGCTTATCTATAATTTGCTGGTTACACCTACAGGCAACTACTCAAGTCCAGCAGCAGAATGACATGGAATTATAAACTGGACATTGCATCTTATATATGTGTGAGCAAATCTGATTATTGCAGGAATGTTAAACTGCTGTGCATGTTTTGGGAGGGTGGAAAGCCAATCCGAGTATCCTAATGCAAGTGTCAGTTTCAGAGTCTCTGATGCTCAGAGAGAAACATTCTGGTAATCTCTAAAAGAGAGGACGCATTTAGACTGGAGTCCAGTCTGCAAAGGAGGAGACAACAGGCAATACAGTGAGAGATAAAGAGTGGGGCTGAAGAGAGGGAGGGCTACAAATCATCTTTTTTTATGGCTTTTAAAAGCCATGGTGACGGCACTCAGAGAATATATACGTAAAGTGTAAATTCAGCCATTCCCAGTGAAGAACTGCTGAAAGAGTGAGAAACAAAGGGGCTCATCAACTGAACAATGCAGAAGGGGGAACCCACAGGCGCAAAGCACAGACACATTTTATAAACCTTCATTTTCCAGCAGTCCACTGCAAGAGGTAGGTAATCATTTTTCCTTCGCTGGGCAATAGAAACAGATGTGTATACCTCACAGGGAACATTTTATACAGCTATTATTTCAGTTATTTTACAATATAATCCAGAATGCCTTCTATAATTTAGAACAATTTAGAGGTCTGGGTGGAGTCCTGATCAAACTAGCTGCACGTCTGTACAAAAGCATAGACTTCAACTGTTATACAAACCATTCCAAAGTGGTGCTCCCCAAAGCTGTTTAATGCAACTCTAAACACTACATTACAAATGGAAAATACACATTCAGATTCACCTTAAGCATAGGATTGTTTTAGGCTATTCTAATAAAAATTATACTTTTTTTTTTCTTGTGGATTTATGTTTAACTCTTTGTTCTGCAGCTATTGATGAATGAAATAGTTATCAGGTTGCTACATTCAGCAAGTGGCAATAGTTTGGATGCCAGACTGGAAGATGAACAGGACCAGGCCAGAAAAGAATGACAATAAAATCAATGTTTCCCCCATATATTAATATTTGACCTATTTACAATAGTGAAATGTAGAAGCAGTTATAATGGGCATTTTGCTTACACTCATTTATTTATTCCATGTTACAGGGTAAACAGCTCATCATCATCATAGAAATGCATAAAACTCAGTTGGAAGGATTTATAGACGAGCAGAATAAAAAAGGGTCTTGCTTTTTGCAGTACACATCTATAAATGTGATAGTATTTAGATAACAATAATTATACTGTATGGGTATGGGAGAATTCCGGGACCTGGGGCTTTCTGGATAACGGATCTTTCCAAAATTTGGATCTTCATACCTTAAGTCTACTAGCAAATCAATTAAACATTAAATAAACCCGCTTGAATGCGGATAAATTATATCTTAGTTTGGATCAAGTACAAGGTGCTGTTTTACTACTATAGAGAAAAAGGAAATCATTTTTGAAAATATGATTATTTGAATGGAGTCTATGGGAGACAGCCTTTCTGTAATTCGGAACTTTCCGGATAATGTGTTTCCGGACAACAGATTCCGTAACTGGAATATGGAAAAGGGTTAACACAATTAGGATACTTGCCAAGCACATTCCGCCATAAATCATTTTCCCATTCATTCTTGTTTGGATGCGCTGTAAGCAGACCCTGCAGCTGTCTCCTATGTAAAATTGCTTTTGGCAGCTACAGCAGGGTTCCAGCGGCAACCCATTACAAACACAGAATATAAATAATATAGGTATGGCAGGATAATTCTGGCGATGCCAGAGCTAAATCTTTGGGGTGTTTATTTTATGCTGCATGAGTCAGGCTAGAACACAGAATGGGCCAATCACATAACCTAGCAAATAATACAAATCCATGTACAGATAGTTCTTTTAAGGCTGGGAACAGACAGGGAGAAGGAAATTCAGGGAGATTGTCGCCTGCTATTAAACGCCAGGCGACAGAATCTCCCCGAATCTCCCTGTCTGTCCCCAGCCTAAATGTTCAGTAAAAAAGAGAAATTGATATATTGGAAAACTTGCTGCACAAAGCATGTGTTACTAACAAACTGTGCAATAATAGTCCACACTTAAATCCCCAAATCCTCAGCAGCCAGCTGTACACTTTACATTAGAAAGAAAGGTTGCGTATGCTTAAGCCCTGCTACAGGCAGGATGACAAAATAAAAAGTCATCATGCAAGTCGCTGAGCTGCGGGGAAAACAAAATGCGTGTGTAACAGTTTTGGGTGATCAGACAAAATAGGACAGCTGGAGCAGCTGCTTTGGATTAGTTTTGCAGCACAGACAGCTCACATCAGGGGCACATAGGGGATATCTCTATCTGGCATTTTATGCTATGCACAGCATGGATTTCTCAGGATAGAAATGGCAGGACTGAAGTATGTACATACAGCTATGGGATCTCTTAACTGGAAATCTGGTTTCCACAGAGCTCCAAACTACAGGAAGGCTATCTCACATAGAGTCCATTACAAGCGAATATGTCTTGTTTTTAAAAAAGATTCCCTTATTCCTGTAATAAGAAAAACAGTACCTTGTGCTTGATAGTAACTAATCTGAATGTTTCTATATTGTTTACAAACAATCCTATTGGGTTTCTGTAATGCAATCCAACTATGAATAGGTGCCAAGCATACAGATAATGGATCTTAGACCTTACTTTAACCATAAAGGTAGCCACACATTGGGCTGAAAGCCAGAGTGATCAGAACTGTAGAAGGTGAAGAAAAACGAAAGCTCCTCTTCACTCCATTTGTGCACTTGCCGACTTGGTACATCTGTACTAGGGATGCAGCAAATCCAGGATTTGGTTCAGGATTTGACTTTTTTTCAGCAAGATTCAGCCGAATCCTTCAGCCTGGGTAAACCAAATCCGAATTATCATATGCAAAATTGAGGCAGGGAAGGAAATCGCGTGACTTTTTGTCACAAAACAAGGAAGTAAAAAATGTTTTCCCCTTTCAGTTTGGTTCAGTATTCAGCTGAATCTTTCTCAAAGTATTCGGGGGTTCATTCAAATCCAATACAAATAGAGGATTCAGTGCATCCTTAATCTGTAAATCCAATCACGTCAGATAATCTAAAACTCCTTCACTCTGCCACACAAACTGCCCTACAGCTCTTTAAAAGTAGAGCTGACCATACACAGAGATCCACTCAACTTCACCAAGCAAGCGGATCACTCCCCAATATTCCCACCTTGAGGTGGGCAATATTAGGCTGATCCGAATGTGGGCGGTCGGACCCCGGAACTGCAACAATTAACAGATGTGGTCTGTGATCAGACGGGAATTTTATCCCTGCCCAATCGACATTTGGCACCTTCATGTGATCTCAGGCTGAGAGAATTTACAGGTTTCGAAGCAAACAAAAAGCAAACAAAAACCTAGTTTGTACATTAAGTTACCAGAAATGTTAAGCAGAAGTAAAAATGGTTAAAGGGCCTCCAAAACATAATTTTCAATGTTCTCCATGCTTGTGTACATTAAGATCAGATAGATCACCAGAAAGAAGACTTTCCAATTACTTTCTATTTGTCACCATTTTTCTAATATTGAAGTATATAGTGTCATTTATTACCTTATAAGGGCTGGTGCATACAGGGAGATTCGGGGAGATTGTCGCCTCGCAGAAGAGGCGATTAATCGCCAGGCGACAGAATCTCCCCGAATCTCTCCGTCTGCACCAGCCCTAATGCAGCTCTGGGAGAAGGGGTCGCCAACTCTGTAAAATGATCTAAACTGATACATTTAGTTGATACATTTCTTATTTTTGTCCCTGCTGAGCAGAATCTCTGAGCTTCATTACAGGGAGCTGTTACAACTTATACAATAGTTGCTAATTTTTCAAAGATGCTGGGGAGAAATGTATCAACTGTCCCTGAATTACTGAGCTGCCAGACTCAAACACCAGAGACACCAACGTTCAACTTTAAACTTAGATTTAAGTAATTGAAAAAAGTCTTTATTTATGGAGAACAATCTGAAAACAACTGAATCAAAAAAAAAGTGTTTGGAAGGTGAATAACCCCAGACAGCAGATTTATTTTCCTTTTGCTTAATTTCTTCAAGCTTTTATAAAACGTGCCGTAATAGACAACTATTGCCTCAATGTCTTGCTACAAGCTTCTTAACTCCTCTTATGGGCTTTCTGTTGTGTTCCAATCCTTTTACAAGAATCTAATGTAAATGTTTGCACATGTATCAGGGAGCTCTTATCTTAGCCTGTACTGAAAAATAAGAAAATAACTTTGCTAGTACAGGGACTTCCCTGTTTACTACACACAATTTCTCTGTTGTGGCCCTTCAGATCCTGGGGATACAGCATTGGTGTCAGCATAATATCACTGCATTAAGAACGATTTACCACTGGCAACAATTATGGAAAAACATTCTCTACTGTGTTGCCAAACACAATAATGTTACAGAATATGATCTGACTACATCAATAAACAATTTCTGAGATAGATGTATTCTTACAGTAACATGAAATAGATTGCCAGACCATTCTTCGTCCTTACTGTATTCCAGCAAAGACATTAACAGTGCATTATGTAACGGTTTCTCTTGCAGAACTGATTCACGTTTAAGGAGAAAGATCCGAACACTGAAGTAGAAACTTGAATTACACTCCAGTCAAGTCTTTTGAACACAATGGGAATTTCTGTGCAGAACATCACAGGTAACACAGCAATGGTCATCTGGCCGTCAATCTCAAACTGTGCCGACAGCTTCTACAGTGTCATGTACCAGTCTAACTGGAACACAATGATGTCAGAGTACTCCAAGAAAAACTTCCAGAAGGAGGAGAGGATTCCCACCAGCAGGACCTCCTTTATCATAGAGAACCTCACTCCTCTCACTACATACATAATCTGCGTGACTTGCCAGTCAGCCATTCCCTCTAGTGACCAATGCAGGATCTTTCAAACATTAAGCCAGGATCACGCAGTAGTAAACAGCAAGAAAAAGGACTTAGCCTTGGGTATCTGGCTGACCAGCAGCATCCTTCTTCTTATCATTGCCTGCATCATGATCTATGGCTGCATGCATATATGGTGGAGGAAACGGCAAGAAAGAACCAGAGAGGAGAATGCAGCAACCAATGAGCACAGCAAGAAAGAAGCTTGGGCAAAAAACGATGGTGTGGTGATGGAGGAATACGAGGAAGAGGAGCATGCAGCACTCAGAGATGACAACAAGAGGGAAGACACCAGCCTAGACGAGGGCCAGCTAAATACCAACCCCAAACACCATTTGACTTCAGATAAAAGGAATAGTTTAAATTGCACTGATCAAGAGGAATTCACTGCACATCCTCCAGAAAGAAACTGAGCCATTTGCAGCTGCTCCATGTATCTTTTTCTTGTTACTTTAAGTCGGTGGTTTAGTAAAGCAACAAACAATGAAATGAATGTATGTTACATGTAACATTAACGGGTAGATTGGGTAGAAGCAGAAATTAGAAGTTGAGAAGTATCCATTCAAATAAGAATTTTCGATATTTATCATACTCTGGCCCCTTAAGAACTAAAATTTGACTATTCACCACCTAAAACATGCCAAATTCCCGTATGATTCAATGGGGGAGGTCTAGGGATCTATCTGTTAATGTTTGCAGAGGAAAAAAAAAATTCGAATTCGACTTTTTGGACTTCGTCCAAGCTGAGAAAATTTGATTTTATTAATGAATTTCAACTGGTCAAAATTCTGAATTAATGGAAGTTTATGAAAGTTTTGAAAAACTTCTATCAAGTACAAGGTACTGATTTATTATTAGAGAAAAAGGAAATCATAAAAAAAAATTTTGATAATTTGTTTATATTGGAGTGCATGGGAGACAACCTTTCTGTAATTCGGAACTCTCTGGCTAATGGGTTTCCAGATAACGGATCCCATACCTGTATAGCCTTTCCTCATATAACATAATGGTAACTCAGGCACTCGAGATCTAAACAAATTCAGTCATCACCAGCAGGGGCGATCCTGCCCATTTAGCTGCCCCCCACCCCCTTCCCATGGTACTCACCTTCAACCCTGGACGGGGGTCGGGGTCCACATCGCTAGTGCAGAGAGCGCAATTCTGCTCTCTGCACTAGAAGAGCCGAATTTGAAGGTTGAAAATGGCAAATTTGGCTCATGAAGTTACCAGAAGCAGCATTTTTGCCACCCTTGGCACCAAGGGGGGCACTACCGCCTGAGTCGATTGCCTCAGCTCACATCATTGGCGTAGTGCCCCTGTTTACCATGTAGAGCTATAAAAATATGGCAGATAATGACTCTAGAATACTCACCAAGGCCTTATACATGCCACATTCCTGCTATAGCCATAAATGTGAACAATGAAAGGTATGAATTTCAATTGTGTAATATCTTTTAGCCAGATGAAGGGGACAGC
>CM044434.1:102024986-102035250 GCA_024363595.1 Xenopus borealis
ATAGAATTGTAATGTAATAATATAATACAAATCAAATTATCAGAATATAACAGAAATTACAAAAACACCTGCTTGTATTAACATTAAAAGGTTTACCAAGTAATGCACCAAGTAATGCACAATAACTGGCTTTGGTTGAATGCGGGTACAACGGCAGCGACCATGTCCTGGCAGTCTGTCTGAATGAAAGTTGCGGCAGGCTAAATCCTGCACTTGGGATTTGCTGTCTTTAACGTGAAGCAAAAGATCAGAATGGCATGGATTCAAAGCACTTGCATCTGATTTACAGTTCAAAATCAGTAGAAAGCACATGAAAATTAAAACCAAATAGACCATATACCGAATATCTGATCTCCCACAGAGGGACTACATCATTATAGATTTTATTTGCTAAGTACAAGGGAAAATAAAAAGAACATACAGGTTTCCTTTAACATACTAAGATTTTTTATTTTTTTTAAATGCCATTACAAGAAAAGAAAGCTTCCAACCGATATTTGGTTTAAAAGAAAATCATTTATCTATAGTTGTTTTCTATTCTAAATCTAACAAGGAAAAGTAAAAGATTCAGCTAAAGTTTGAATATAAGCAATATTATTGAAATTAGACTGCTTTATAAACAGAACAATGTGGTGCCTAGGGGCACAGAGAAGTATTGGAACAAGAATCTGAGATGACAAAATTCCTCTAATATGCTAGAATTCTAATAATTCAGAAATATAATAATCAGAATTTAATATATGTAGTAATAGTAGCGATTTTATTATTTCTTGATGGGACAGTGTTGTAAAATACACACTGGTCATACAAGGGCTGATTATCCTGCACAATTACATAATATGTGACTGAACTGTCCTCGCATCGGTGTGTGTGTGTGTGGGGGGGGGGGCACCCTGACAAGCAAGCTGGATGATAACATTCTAGCTTGTTACTGGCCAATCTCGGGCCAATCGGATTTTTTGGCAAAAGACCATTTCAGCACTCCTCAGACTCACGCCTTAATATGTGGTGAGAAAAGACAAAACTGCATATTGCGCTATAAAGGGATACGGTCATGGGAAAAAATATTTTTTTCAAAACACGAGTTAATAGTGCTGATCCAGCAGAATTCTGCACTGAAATCCATTACTCAAATGAGCAAACAGATTTTTTTTTTAAATTTCATTTTGAAAGCGGACATGGGGCTAGACATATTGCAAGTTTTCCAGCTGTCCCCAGTGATGTGACTGATAAACGTCAGTCACTCGTTAGGGCAGAGATGCACACTCTTGTTCGGGGCAACTAATCTCCCCGAACTGCCTTCCCGCTGGATACAATGTAAAACGGCAGCAAGATGGCACTAGGAGTGATTCATTTTCTGAAGTTGCCTCACAAGGAAACTTCGGGCATCTTCAGAAAACTAAGAGCTCCGAGTGCCATCCCACCAGGGGATTTACATTCTAGCCGGCGGGAAAGCAGTTTGGGGAGAATAGTCGCACCGAAGAAGAGGAGATTTGTCGTCGGCGACTAATCTCCCTGAATCAGGTCTGGACTGAGAATCAAAATAGGCCCTGGTATTTCGGGTAAACAGAGGCCCAATCAGCCTACACAGAGGCCCAAACAGCCCCCACCAGCCCACTAAATACCGACTTTCTATGACACCTTGTAGCAGCCCCTCTGGCATTTGCCAGAACCCACAGATTGCCAATCTGGGCCTGCCCCGAATCTGCAAGTGTCTCTGCCCTTATTCTTGTACTGCAAGCTGGAGTGATATTACCTCTCCCCTTCCCCCCCAGCAGCCCATTAGCAGAACAATGGGAAGGTAACCAGATAGCAGCTCTCTAACACAAGATAACAGCTCCCTGGTAGATATAAGAGCAGCACTCAATAGTAAAAATCCAGGTCCCACGGAGACACATTTAGTTACATTGAGTAGGAGAAACAACAGCCTGCAGAAAGCAGTTCCCTCCTAAATGCTGGCTCTTCCTGAAAGCACATGACCAGGCAAAATGACCTGAGATGCTCCTACACACCAATAGTTGCTGGTTCAGGAATGACATTATATATTGTAGAATTATTTGCAGTGCAAACAGTGTAATTTAGAAATAAAAACTATGTACACCATAAAAATCATGACAGAATACCTTTAATGTTTCAGGGCAAGGTTTCTTTAGGGAGTAGAGCAGAATGAAATAATTTGAAGTAGCCTTTAAATAGAAACCATAACATAAATGTATTTGTAAGAGGAGGGCTTGCCAATGTTTGCTCTGTGCACTTTTGCCTTTTTAATGGGGAGAGGGGCCATTACAATGTTGTCACTGTACATACCTTGCCTTTTCACATGACCGATAAAGTAGGCACTGTATGAATACTGCCTTCTGGGAGGATTTTACTTTCTGTGAGCTGGCATACAGATAATCTCTGGTTCCAAAACACCAGTATCTAAATCTCATTCAGATAAAATCAGATTAATTTAGATTTCTGTTAATCTTTAGAAAAGAAAATCTAAAGTCTACAGACAAGAAAGCATTTAAATGCATGAACACATGCCCTGTGCATTTAGATACCTATTCTATTTATGTAACCAGGTTCAAAGAACGACGACAGCCAAAGGGAAACGCACTCCCAATGAAGCAAGGAAAATAGTTTGCTCCAAAATAAGCTTGTACTTGAAAGAAATGAAGCTGGCTGATGGATCAAAAATGATGGAATCAGTGCAGGCCTACTTTTTATTTTTCAAACAAGCATCATAATCCCCCAAATCTGCAAAAGATGAATTGTCCAAATACAACATTGGATTTACTACATTACATCTGTCATTGCTGTCATTGTCTGCACTGCCAAGCATTAAAGGGCTAGGATCAATAATAAACGAGCATGTCCCCAATCACAACCCTGGCAAAAATATGCATTTTCTGAGGGTAAGTTCTCATGTCCCAATTGTTTCTCTTTGAAGTGGTCCACAAATACTGGACACAGTTTGGTCAATTTCCAACTGAACTGTACAAGCATGTAAAGGCCATTAAAATAGGGATCCACTGAATCGACTATTCTATCCCTATTATACTAAAATAGGGATGCACCAAATCCATCATGAATACGGAACTGAATCCAAATTTGCATATGCAAATTTGGGACAGGAAGGTAAAAAGTGGGGAAAAGTTTTTTACTTCCTTGTTGTGATTTTTCCTTCCCGCCCCTAATTTGCATATGCAAATTTGGATTTGGTTCAGCCAGGTACAAGGATTCAGAAGAATCCTGCTGGAAAAGGACAAATATTGGCCGAATCTTGAACCGAATCCTGGATTCAATGCATCCCTACATTAAATTAATCAGTTTGGTATAATCACACCAGTCAGGTAAAAAGGAAAACCAATGACTTGATTTGGAGCAAGAGATTGACTCCAGAATCTTAAAGGACCAGTAACATAAAAAAAATTTGAAATTATTAATTAGCATACGTTGAAAAAGAAAAAAACACCAAGACAAATTAAACTTTAAAATCGCAAAGCCTTTATTAAGAAATAACTTGCCGAAACTACACTTCTGCTCCTCTTCAGAAAAGGCGAAAGGGCAACGATCCATCGTGCGGCGCTAGATTTCTCCTCCCTGGTTATCTCCAATAAGGAAGGCAGGGAAGAGAAATCGAGTGCCGAACGATGATCACCCGATTGCCTTTCTGAAGAGGAGTGCAAGTGGAGTTTAGGCAAGTTATTTCTTAATAAAGACTTTGTGGTTTTAAAGTTTGATTTGTCTTGGTGGTTTTTTTTCAATGTATACAAATTAATAAATTAAAATTAAAAAAAGAATAAATAATGTTACTGGTCCTTTAATATATTATATTATATATAATATATATTCTACAACTAGTACCTTGTGTGGCAGGAGTGAAAGGATAGCATTAACAACCAGTGGCTTATGTGCAACATGTAGCTCACCAACCCACTGGATGTTGCTCCCAGTGGCCGCACATTTTATTATTATTAACATGTATTTCTATAGCGCCAACTTGTTGCGTAGCGCTGTAAAGTGAATGTGATTATACAACCAAATCACATGAATTACATATATAGAACATAAAGAGTTACATACATCACAATAAATATGGAGTTACTGTACATACATCACAATAAATACTGGTACAGGAGGTGAGGAAGGCCCTGTACAGAAAAGCTAACGGGAAGGGAATGATACACAAGGTGTGGGAGAGGGCAAGATCAGAGTAAAGTGGGTGAGAGATGTAGTAATGTAAGCGGTATTGCATTGAGTGGTTAACAGTGAGGGTAGGCTTCTCTAAAAAATTGGGTTTTTAGAGATTTCTTGAAAGCTGAAAGATTGGGAGAAAGTCGGACAGACCGTGGGAGAGAATTCCAGAGGAGGGGTGCAGCTCTTGCAAAGTCTTGAATGCGAGCATGTGAGGAGGTAATGAGAGAAGAGTTGAGTAACAGGTCAGTAGAGGAGCGTAGTAGGCGGTTGGGTGAGTAAATGGAGATTAGTTCAGAGATGTAGGGAGGGGCAGAGTTATGAAGTGCTTTGAATGTCAGGGTCAGTAATTTGAATTTAATTCTGAAGGGGAGTGGAAGCCAGTGCAGGGATTGGCAGAATGGTATGGCAGAGGAGGAGCGGTTGCTGAGGTGTATAAGCCTAGCAGCAGTGTTCATTATGGACTGGAGAGGTGAGAGTTTCTGGAGGGGAAGGCCAATTAAGAGAGAGTTACAATAGTCTAGACGCGATATGATAAGAGAGTGAATAAGAATTCAGGTGCTTATTTTTGAATTCCTGGCTTGGAGGCAAGTTTTGGTAGAAAAAAAAACCAAGGGACCAATTGATCAGTGTGAATTTAGAGCTCACTACAGAAAAACCCACTCACTTTCTATTAATTCCTATGGGGTCTTTAGAATCATATATCTCAATGGAGTTCCCCATTTGATAAATATGCTTTTAAAAATCCCATAGGAATGAAAAGAAAATGAGAGTGTGTTTCTGTGGTGAGCTCGAATCTGCCATTTTGATAAATCTGCTTCCAAGTGCACTGTCAAACAGAACCTCCTGTAGGCTGCAAGTCACATAGTGGCTACCCAATGGTCAATCACAGCACTTATTTTGCAACAACTGGGAAGATTTTTCACACTTGCATTGCTTCCCAAATCTTTTTTCATTGTAATGTTGTCCATGGGTAAAAATGGTTGGGGAACCTGGGATAGAGTTTAGTCAACAGACGATTGCCACAATGAAGCAGATAAAAACCCATCGCAGTAAACAGGATGTGCACCCTTGAAAAATTAAGTTTGACATTTTACTTACCTTCTATTTTGAGCACCAATTTAATTTAATTAATGTATTTACGCTCTTTGCTTTGGACACTCATATATGACTTCTAAAATGTCTCAATTTAACTCAATGGTAATTATGTAGATGGACTCACCTTGGAACCAAATAAGTACTGAGGTTGAGCGTTTGGCTGCTTGTCCCGCTGGAACTCCTGAGAGAAAGGCATCACAGTACGAACAAACCTAGGAAAGATAACATATACAAACAGATATAACAACTGGAAAATTAATTGCCCGCTATCTTTACACATAGCGATCTTTGTAATGGAGTATCATCCCCATCCAACACCTAAATATATGTTTGGGGACCCAAAAGTATTTAAAGGATTATCTCAAATGCAGCCTTTGATGGAGCATGCTGGAGGCAATAAAATATATTGGATGGCAACATTTGCTTCCTGTTTTACAGCCCTGTGTTATATTAAGAGCTAGTCCAGACAAGAAGATTCGGGGAGATAAGTTGCCCGGCGACTAATTGGCTCGTGACTATCTCCCCGAACCACTTCCCCCTGCCTTCCAGCTGCTTCAATGAAGAATCGCCTGTGCCTATTCACACGTGGCGCTGCATTTTCCGAAATCACTCGAAACAACGTAACAAGGCAACTTTGAGTGACTACGGAAAACGCAGCGCCGCGTGTGAATAGGCGCAGTCGATTCTTCATTGAAGCAGCTGGAAGGCAGGGGGAAGCAGTTCGGGGAGATAGTCGCGAGGCGATTAATCGCCAGGCTATGAATCTCCCCGGATCTTCTTGTCTGGATTAGCCCTTACACAGGGCTGTAAAACTAGAAGCAAATGTTGCCATCCAATATATTTTATTGCCTCCAGCATGCTTAAAGGAGAATGGAACCCCCCACTAATAAAAACCCCTACCCAGTACCCTACATACATAGGTGACAACACCTATAAGTGCCCCTAATCCTTTAATCATCACCACCAGAGTTAGCATAGCAGAGCTCATGGGCGCCATCTTCAGGCTCTTCGGATTACTTCGGGAAGTGAACACCGCATTGCTGCATGTGCAGCTGGATCAATCTTCCAGTTTGTAGCAACTGCACATGCGCAAAAAGTGAAGAAAATGGCTTAAGGGAAGAGGACCCAAAGAATACCAAAGAACTGGAAGATGGCACCCATGGGCACTGATGCCTTACTCTGCACCTATAGGCGAGTTTGCAAATTAACAATAACATTCTAAACTTCACTTAAATGTGAACTGCCCCCCATGAAAATTGAAGAAGCTATATATATTTTCTAAAACTTGTCAAAAGGCAAACATCCTTGTAAATGGCACACCTGGCAATGTAAATATACATCAGCCACCCATCCAATAAACAGTATATGGTCTGAATGACTAAATACAGAGGGGAAGACTGCAACAAACTCTTGTATTACCTGTAAGTGGACCCATTGTAGCAGTAATTTGGAAGAAAGTCATAGTTAAGCTCCCAGAAGACGTGGAGGGTGATTCTGCCGTAAGGAGCAGACACATTATGATTGGCCTCACGGAACATAGCATCAAAACTATCCAAGGTCAAGTACTTGCTCAACAGCTTGTGCGTCATTCGATTTATTTCAATTAGACCATCAAGCTCCTAAGAAGCATAAGCAAACAACAGAAAGGATTCAATAAACCTTTATAACATGGAAGGGGGTATAGATAAAATATGGGAGACAATAATATATAAAACACTGGACCAATCAAACAAAAAAATCATTATACTCAAGTTACACTAAGGCTAGTAGCATACAGTGCATTTGTGCGCTGCTGCCATTCAGTATCATCCAGGATGCTTTCAATTAGGAACTGTAAGACCAAAAAATTAAAAGCGTTTTAAAGGAATAACAGCATAATGTAGTGTTGCCTTGTACTGGCAAAACAAGTGTGTTTGCCTCAGAAACACAAAAGCTGTTGTGTTGCCATCGGGAAAGCCCAGGTGCAGGATACACACAGTAGATAAGTTCTGATGAATCCCATTGTGTACTACAAAGCTTTTCTGTCATCTGCTGTTCATCCCATGCCTTTTCTACTTTTTTCAGCTATGTATGGCTGTCCCATGGCTACACAGCAGCTTGTTTATAAAAATTTTTTTATAAAGCAAACACACCAGTTGCACTAGTGCAGCGCAACATTACATTATATATATTCATTACTTTCATTTTTTGGTGTTACTGTTCTTAAGTAACTGTGACCACCACCATTTTATGAAGAAGGCAGCTGCAGTCAAACCAGCTCATGTGGCATAGGTTTACTACCCCTTGAGAACAGTCAAAAGCAAAAGGATCACTCATTTTGCTGTGACAATTGACAGCTCTATAAACAGTACTGATTTGAACATTCACTAAGCCAAAGCCATTTTAAAGAAAATGGATCCCTAAACTACGAAAAATATCTTGTCAATGAATTTGCACTAATTTGCCCCAGTAATTTGTACTCAAAGGGGTAGTTCACAAGTGTTGTACTTCTAAACTACTTACAACTATTGAGGTCAGATCTTCACTTTCAAACCGCCCAATGGCCAGCTCCAGTGATCTGTAGAGAGCAGCCGAAATTCTCTGAGTAATTAAGCGATTCAGGTCAATTGATCTCCCTAGAAGCTGTAGTAAAAGATAAAAAAATGGCATTAAACATCATACTCTATACAGTAACTTTTACAATTGCTTATCAATCATGCATTCTGATAATGAGTTTCATTGTGCAGCTCAGAACCCTACTAAAAAATAAAAATGTTTCTCTGCACCTTTCGTCTTTTTTTTTTGAGCAAGAAGGGCTATTGTCAGCGTCACCATGAGCCAAACTCAAAAATGTTTCTCTGCACCTTTCATCTTTATTTTTTTAGCAAGAAGGGCTATTGTCAGCGTCACCATGAGCCAAACTACTAAGTAAGGTTACGTGTGGGAGGAAACAGGAGTACCGAGAGGAAACCCACACAAACCCAATCGGACAAAGGATCCCAGCACTGCAAAACAGAAAATCTAACCACTTAACCACAATGCACACTGAATTGGATTGCAAATGTTACAGTACAGGTGAGGGCAAAAACGTAAAGTATTTGCCGCAAGTGTTGTAATAAACTGCTATGTATCAAAGTAGAAACTGTCAATTGCAGATGACTACCATAGAGAGTAACAGGGAGGGTTTGAATATAGATAGAAATAAATATAGGACGCCAAAGCACCAGAAGCCATCCTATTTGGAAAGTATTGTTTGCACAAAAAATGCACAGCAATTTCTCACTGCAATAAAAGAGTCAGTATTTCAATAAAAGCAATGCTGCACTCCCATATTGGTTCAATTTGCTTTGTTTTGCATAGGAATTGCAAGCCAGTAAGATCACTGTGCCATCCACTGAGAATGATAAATAACAGGGGCAACACAAGAGTGATGCAACAATACATGGTACACCACTGTATTCCCTGACTATATAACCAATATAGGTTTGTGTGAGGTCACGCAATTTGGGGCTGTTATTTCCTTGACTCTCATTTGCCGTTGAGTGAAATCACCCTTAAAGTTCCTCTTCCTTCAGCTCTGTATTCAAAGCAAAAATACAAGGTTGGTGAAGAAAGAGATGCCTCTCGTTATTTCTAAGCAATAAACTCATTTTTAATACACAAATTAAATGGAAGGAAACATAGAAGACAGATTGGTGCGGGTCTAATCTGGTAGACTCACACCTAAACAACTCGTGACCTGCATCTAAAGCAGAAACTCACTTGGAATTGCTACGCAATCCAACTCACAATATGCTATATCCACAACCTGACCTGCCATCTGCTGGCCTCCATAAAACCATAAGCGGTCATTATATGCCAGAAATGATGTCATCCAACTTGCAGGGCAGAAAAACCAACTTTAAAGCCCAGATCCAAAACCATAACACCATCTACAATTCCTACTGGCAACCTATGTATATCAACACCACGGGTATAAAACCCACTGCAACACAATATAAAGAAACTGCATACTTACATAATTAAAGAGTCACATACACTTTGCCTCTAAATGCTTGTCAGGGCCTTCTTGCTCACCTGTACATGCCTCTGCTTCAGCAAAGTGTCATAGCGATTAGATGTAGGCTGGGAAATATTGGCTCCCTGATTCTTACAGTCTGCTCTAAGCCGCTTATCTAGAAGAAGGCTGCAAGATAAAAAGAAAAAATAAATAAAAATTAATTAATTAATTAATTAATTAATTAATTAAATCCCAAAAAGAACATTTCCAGCACAATTAAAATTTTTCATTATGTAGCATTAATTCTTACCCGCCAGCTACAACCTTGTAGTGGGCAAATATTTGGTCCGCTAACTTGTAGACAAACTGGTCGAAGCACAAGTTTACCTGAAAAAGCAAAAAAAAAAAAGTTACATCTCTTGCCTTGAACCACCATTTTTGTTCTGTGTGCTGCCTCAGAGATCACCTGACCAGGAATATTTCAACTCTAACTGTAACAGGAAGAAGTGTGGAAGCAAAAGACACAACTCTGTCTGTTAATTGGCTCATGTGACCTAACTTTATAGTTTGTTTGGTATGTTTGTGTGCACCGTTGAATCATACGATCCAAGGAGGCTGTGCTTATTTTTTAAAATGGCTATTTTCTATTTAAGATGACCCAATGGACCATGATACTAAAAAAGTATATTATTATGAAAATGGTTTGTTTACATGAAGCAGGGTTTTACTTATGAGCCGTTTTATGCAATATCTTTTTATAGAGACCTCCATTGTCTGGGGGTATAGTTTTATTTTAAGAAAGGAAGGCAACAAATGTAACAGGAAGAAGTGTGGAAGCAAAAGACACAACTCTGTCTGTTAATTGGCTCAGGGGATATTTAACAGCCAAATTAAAGAGAAATATACTCCCCTTTTTTGACTTGAGCTCATTCACATGGCACAAAACACCAAATTACCTCAGCTTCAATTTCATCATAAAGAAACTGCTTTTTGAACTTTGTAAGT
>CM044434.1:102036480-102046503 GCA_024363595.1 Xenopus borealis
GGGGGGTAGGGGCCCTGGTGCAATTGCACCCCCTGCACCCCTGGTAGTTACGCCACTGTGAACCACTGAAGAGGCGGCATGGCTTTGGTGGTGCCAATGGGGCCAGGTAGTTTGAAAAGTGCAGCACAACTGGGGCCCCCTTCAGACCTGGGCCCTGTACAGTTGTACCCCCTATGCCCCCCTGATAGCGGACGTGCTTGAACTAAATAAAAGATCCTGAGAAGAACAACTTTTGGTCACACACCAAGATGCTTGGAGGAGGTCTGTCAACAAATGACCTACACGCACCTATAGAGGAATGCCCTAAAAGCATAGCCTGTTTGGTGCATAATGTAAAATGATTGAACGTCAGGCATTCTAAATGATCAAGACTCCCACAAACTCAAGAACTTGGCTGCAACTGACTGAATTGCCAACTGTACTCTGTATTAACATTTGCTTAACAACGATTAATGAACCTCTGATAAGCCTTTGTAAGCAGCAAGGGAAACAGATATTCTTCATTAAAAATCTTTTGGTCACTGATTAACTCAACTCCCTCACTACATTAAGTGAAGATGGGCTTTAGGAAAGGCAGTATTAAAAAAACGGTCACACTGCCTTGCTTCCATGTAGCATTGCCTGCAGCTTACAACATTATAACATTGTGCACATCACATACAATATTAATCTTTATTCTCTAAGCTTTAAAATGTAATTTTCCTGTTTCTGGTGTTTCCATCTGGCAACTCTGAAATCCAGGAAATTCTGAAGGGGTACTAATTCAACATTAGTGGATACATTTTTCAGCAGCATCTATGGAATATTTTTATATCAATTCTAACAGCTGTCTTTAAAGGGGTGGTTCACCTTCATGTTAACTTTTAGTATATTGTAGAAGGGCCAATTCTAAGGAAGTTTTCAAATGGTCTTCATTATTTATTTTTCATAGTTTTTTTTAATGATTTGCAATTTTCGTCTGTTTCTTTGCAGCTTTCAAATGGGGGTCACTGACACCATCTAAAAACAAATGCTCTGTAAGGCTACAAATGTTTTGTTTTTGCCACTTTTTATTACTTATCATTCTATTCAGTCCATCTCCTATTCATATTCCAGTTTCTTATTCAAATCAATGCAGGGTTGCTAGGGTAATTTGGACCCTAGAAACCAAATTGCCGAAGCTGCAAACAATAGAGTTGCTGAATAATAAGCTAAATAACTCAAAAACCACAAACAATAAAAAATGAAAACCAATTGCAAATTGTCTTAGAATATCACTCTCTAGATCATACTAAAAGTTAACTCAAAGGTGCATAACGCCTTTAATGAAACTCATGGATTCTGCTCAGCAAGGACAAAAATAAGAAAGGTATCAACTAACGGAATCAATTTAGAACAGTGAAAGAGTCAATGACCCTCCTCCCAGAGATGCTTTATAAAGATATAAGAAGGAAAAAAAAAAGTGTAGGAAAGTGGCCAAATACGGTAAAGTTATAAAATAAATAATTTTGTAAAGTCTTACTCCATCATAGATGCCTCCTTGGTCTCCAGGATATGGTCTGTCAGAATCCATGGCATTGACATATCAATAGGAAACTGGATTCTGCGACCCATTGTTAACTCCAAGAAAAACTCCCTGAACCATAACTGGGACAAGTCACAGCACTGCTGTAATGTTTCTTTGTGTGTAAGAAAAGATGGATCAGAGTTAGAGATCAGAGAGCTAAAGCAGACACCAAAATGCAATTTATATTGTTAACAGGTGCCTTATATTAACACACAGTATCCCCATAACAACACATATTAAAAGTAACATCAAAAAATGGAATACTATGGGTTCAGTTCTTCCACAGAATAATTCCAGAGGACTATCCCCTTTGTATTCTACAGAGCATTTCTGCTGTCAGGTATGTAACCAGTGCCCTTTCTCCTTTTTGTCAGATTGAATGGTTGGCCCTGTGATTTTATAAGATTGTATTTGGCTGTGATTTATTGAGCTGGCTAGACACCAATAATAAATTACAAAACTTCCTTTTTGTACAATTATAGGTACATTATCTGTATTTTTTCTGCCAAAGCAGAAATAAATGCAATAGCAGCGTTTACTCATTCATGTTTCAGGTAACAAAACCCTGTATCAAGTCAAAGTACTAAATGCACTATTGCTATTATTTCTGTTTTGAAAATACATTGAAAAATGTGGATATCTTATATGTCTGCAAGGAAATGCCAACTTTTTATACTATGACTGGTTTTGGAAATTTGTTCTACTATTGAATTTAAAATTGAATTACATAAATGGCAGCCCACTGATCCTGACCAATAATAATGTTACATCGACAATATAGGTCAGGATCAGTGATAGTTCCCCTTTACATGAAGCACAGTCCATATATAGTCTATTTTAATCTCTATAGTGGAAAATACTGTATTTTCTAAAAATTTCTCAATCTTAGAATGAAGTGTCATTAAACACTGGCAACATTTGGATACAATCTTAAAGGAGAATGAAAGATTAAAACGAATTAAGCTTTGTCAGAAAAGTCTGTATAAATACACTAGTAAACCCTCAAAGTAATGCTGATCTGAGTCCTCTGTCAAAAGAAACATCACATTTCTTTCCTTCTATTGTGTACACATGGACTTCTGTATCAGACTTCCTTCTATCAGCTTAAACCTCTTTGTCCTGCATGTGAGCATGCTCAGTTTGCTCCTCTCTCCCTCCCTTTTCCCTCCTCCATGCTGTAATCTGAGCCCAGAGCTATGAGTGAGCAGGGAGAGACTCACAGGAAGGAAATAATGTCACAACAAGCCAATATGGCAGCTGACATCCTAAACAGAGAGCTTCTAGGACTGTTTACTCAGATATGGTAAAGCATTCTACAGAATATAATCTATTGGCAATAAACTGCCTCGGTAGCTTTCCTTCTCTTTTAAAGGAACAATAACATCAAAAAATGAAAGTGTTCTAAAGTAATGGAAGTATCATGTAGTGTTGCCCTGCTCTGTTAAAACTGATCTGTTTGCTTCAGAAACACTACTATAGATCATATAAACAAGCTGCTAAGTAGCAATAGTGGAAATTGAGAAATGGCTATATGGCACAGGATAAGTAATGGATAACAGATACCATTATGTTCTACAGAGCTTATCTGCTGTGTAACTTTAGCCTTTTCTCATTTGAATGGCTGCCCCCATGGTAACACAGCAGCTTATTTATATAAACAATAGTAGTGCTTCTGAAGCAAACACTGGAGTTTTACCAGTGCAGGGCAATACTGCATTGTATTTGTATTACTTTAAAACAAATTAAAATTTTTGATATTACTGGTCCTTTAAAAAGGCTGTAATTTAACAGAAATCTGTCTGCTAGCTGTGGGAAGGACCATAGTAGCCTCATGGCCTAGTCATGATCAATAGAACTGCAGGTATGATTCTTAATGAATCAGATATAATTAGAGAGTAGGACTGGCCAGATATGGGATGACTGACGCAGTTGGCCAGCTTAAATATATTGCAATATATGGACAAACAATCCCGGATTTGTTTAAAGGGGAAGGCATTTTTTAGTAGCTGTATGTATAAAATGTGTTAAATATATTGATAATGGGTTGAGTGCAGAGGACCTCTTGTATTTGTCTATGTGTATTTTGTGGTCACAGCCTCATTGCACCCCCGCCTAATGGTTTAATTTAGTGGTGAGCACAACTTTCCCTTGTTTGTTATAGTTCATATAGGAGCAGTGGCAAGCACCTTGTTGTAGCTCCTACCCGTCCCAGGTATATTCAGTTGATCCCACTGGTGTCTAATAAAAGGGCAACCACGGTTGGGAGTTTTACTTTGAAAGCAGCAAGTAAGTTACCGGTAAAACCTAGTCCCTTTGTAAAATGTATAATGAAGCAATAGAATTCTTAATGAATCAGATGCAATTTTAGAGTAGGACTGGCCAGATATGGGATGACTGACGTAGTTGGCCAGCTTAAATATATTGCAATATATGGACAAACAATCCCTGTTTTGTTTAAAGGGTAAGGCATTTTTTAGTAGCTATATGCACAAAATGTCTCAATGTCTCAGATATATTGATAGTGGGTTGAGTGCAGAGGACCTCTTGTATTTGTATATATATCTGACTAGTTAGCACTGAAGAACAGCCACATGCTGTAAATAATATAATTTCAAATATGTCATGGTCAATCATTTAGAACATAAACAGAAAGCAAACACACAAGGCAGCTTATAAATGAGCCATTTTCCCATTTGAAGGCATGTGTTGAGAATAGGAAGGTCATGGCACTGTGGTGGGTGGGTGTAATTCCAAATGCATTATGTTGTGCAAAGTTTGCACAACAGCTGTCACTCCTGTGTGGGATCAGGAATGTAAAGCCTTGCTGGCATTTGCAAACTTAGCTTGACAGATTATGAAAGCACATAGTAATGTTAGTTTTTAGATATGCTTTGTTACTTAGCTCAAGAGAATATATGCCAAAATTTCTGATCTGAAATGCAAGTCTTTTCCCCAAACAGGGTCGACAAATGCAAATTACACTATCAATCACACAGTGGGCACTACACACCCTTGTTCAAATGAGGAAAATTAATAGGTGTGCTGAACCTACTTTATGCCTACTGTTGTAAGCACATTTTTTAAGTAGGAAACCATTTGATGAACTTAATTCATACGAATTATAAAGCTGTAAATTTCACTAAAAGGCCATATATAGTCAACTCATTTATCCCATATTTTGGCAATCTTAGTCCCTTGTGATGTAATATGTGTGGCACCTTTTACCAAAGTTTAGAATTACAGGAAGGCCATCTCCTATAGTGCCACATACAATTCTGTACATTTCACACCCAGAACAGCAAACAAGTACAAAAATGATTAAGACTCTGGGTTAGTGGTCAGCAGCACAAGCGTCACAGACTATAACATGCCCCATTAACATTGTTTATTTTCCTTTTTTTTTTCTTTTAACTGTAGAGTGAATTGAAGCAGTAATAAAGGTTTCAGGTATGCTAGCAATGACTTAGATAAAGCAGGTGCACTTAATAGTGTTTGTGTTTTAATAACTTCTCACTCTTTGAAGTCTGCCTAGTCCAAGTCTAGTAGGGTGACTTTCTACCAAAGACAATGCCTTAAAATGCTGTGTGTTATAAACCTCAGTTCCTGGGCTGAAGAGCCTTACCTATCAAAAGGACATAGCACACATCTGTGTTTTATATCCTATTGTGTAAGGCAGAACATGGTCTTTTTTACCACAGTTCTCCAGGAAGCATGGTTTCTAGTTCAGATATGTGTGATATCACTTGGGAAGTGCATGTAAAAACAGGCCCATAGCTATTTAGGAAATCACAGTCTTTTTCCAAAGCGATCCTCCAAATGACTTCCTAGTCGGACTCTTCAAACAGTTAATTGGAGTAGCCATCTCCACCATAGTAACATGAAAAAAACAGGAAACTGGAGATTCTTCAAATGTAATGTAGTTTTTATTAGCGCACTACATGTTGCACCAGAGGAAGGACCACAGGGGTCCGAAACATATAGTACGCTAATTAAGGCTAGGGACAGACAGGGAGATTCGGGGAGATTCAGTCGCCTGGCGTTTAATAGCAGGTGACAATCTCCCCGAACGTCTTTCTCCCTGTCCGTCGCTAGTTGAAATGTAAAAGCGCCGGCTCTGTGAACACGCGGTGCGGCGATTTCCGCAATCGCCCGAAGTTTCCTCACGATGTAACTTCAGGCGATTCCGGAAATCGCCGCACCGCGTGTGCACAGTCCTTCTCCCTGTCCATTTAAACTAGCGACGGACAGGGAGAAGGACGTTCGGGGAGATTGTCGCCTGCTATTAAACGCCAGGCGACTGAATCTCCCCGAATCTCCCTGTCTGTCCCCAGCCTAAAGCTATTTAGGAAATCCACCAACAACCACGAGAGGAAAATGTAATATACAATATATAGGTATAGAGAGAGAGGGACAGAAAGGGAGAGCGAGAACCACTTTTACAGATTTGTTTAAAAACAATGATAGAATCTGTAGTCACAAGTTTTAATGTTAGTTAGGGTTGTTCAGTATTCCTCTTACTGTTGATGCATGGAACGAACGGTCTTACAAAGTGGCTAGATGCATTGTGAAGACATACCAGCACCACATCGATCACACATTATAGTCTTACCACTGAAATTAATCAAATGTGTGTAGAAGAAAGATTCTCGGTGAAATTTTTCTATGTCCAAAATGGTGGGCCCCTCTAGGCTACTTCTCAAAGTTTTCTTGGAACCACTTTTGTCAGCAATGAGGGACTCTAGCATGGTTCTCACCATATAAAGCTGTGTTATTAAAAGGGAGAAGCATTCAAACCACGGAATATACATGAAAAGAAATTATACACACTGTCAATAATACAGTTTAATAATCAGACAACCCTACAGAAATGATTTTGTTGTTGAATAACAGGCTGCTGTTCAACAACGGCACCACAGCAGACCAGACATCTCTTTATTAAACACATTAAAAACCAGCAAAACCAGTAGTGTCAAACCAGAGTGGAACTTAAGAGTATATTTTGCAAACACAACCCACCTCTTTCACTAGAGGATTTGTGTTATCTTGAGAAGACAAGTATATAGAAGTAAAAATCGTCTTACCACCAAAGTCTAAAAGAACTGGATAAGTGTAGGACTGCCTCAGAAACTTTTTTACCACATGCAACAGCTTTTCCATCCCCAGAGACTTGAGCTGTTTGAACAACTCAGCAGAGTTTAAGGACTCCGCCATTGTGCGCATCAGGAAGAGCTGAAAACCAGTGGGGAATGGAGAGTAGCAGGAGATGAGGAGCGAAGAGTGAGATAAAATGAGAAAATGGAGTAAAGGATAAGTTTTGGGAGAGCATTGGTAAAAAAGAAAAGCAGAAAGGAAGACATCGGTTAGTAGGTTAGGAAGTCACACCTATTTTATATGATATTTTGTTGTTTTATGTAAATATTTGTGTAGATTATAACCTATGGTGCACAGCTACACAGTAATAATTAGTTCAATGATGCATTTAAGTGATACGGACACAGACGGATATGAAAACAGCTTAATGGCTTATAAATCAGACATCAAAGTCCAACGTATTCTTGTCTCACAAAGCATAGTTTTGTTTACATTCTCCATTAGCAAGCGGAATTAGCCCCCTTTACATACCAGTTTATACAGAGTTATGATGTGGTTGAATAGTATATATTGAAAAAAGAACCAATAATAATATAAATATATATATAATTTATAATTTCAGAGCTGAAGATGATATTAATGATGACTATATGGTTTAGTATAGTTACCAGAGGGTTATATTCCTTAACAGAGCAAAACACTGAAGGCTGCAGAAGACTGCTCAGGCAAAGCCAGAGGTATCGCAAATGCAAGGAAGGAAAGAGAAAGAAAACATTGGTGGTAATCGATTTGATTAGATTCAGTCTTCTAATTATTCAGGCAATTAAATCAGTTCCATTCCATCCCCCCTCCGTTATCTACTAGGAATTAACCAGAATGTAATAATGTAATCAATAGCATTTTTAATTTGGACCCATTTAGATTTAAATAAGAGAAAAAAAATTGGGCACATGCACATCAATCAATAAACTTTGTATGGAATATGTTTTATGATTTAGTTAATGCTTAAATCACCAGTTCAGTACTTGGAAAAGTATTCAGAAGGTGGACAATGCAGGGGAATGCCCTGATCTGGTTATAGCTGAACGAATAACTAACTATACTAACATTTTATTTAATCAAAATAGCACTTTTAGAATTTCACTAGGATTCAGAGGGAAATACCTGGGTGCTCGATGGTCCAACAGCACGTCGAGGAACTTTAATATCAAATCCAGTCTTTGGGTCTTTTTCACCCCTGAGAGCAGGGTCATTGAATGGTTCACAACCAGATCCCCAGTCACAAACAGTCTTTCTGATAGCCTGGAGCACACTACAAAATGCAACTCGTTATCATAGGGCAGTATTATATATTCCTGATTAACTGTTACTATATAATGGTGATCTAAAGTAGGGATGCACCAAATACAGGATTCAGCCTTTTGCAGCAGGTTTTGGATTCGGCTGAATCCTTCTGTCTGGCGAACTGAATTTGAATCCTAATTTGCATATGCAAATACGGGGCAGGAGGGAAACCGCGTTACTTTTTGTCACAAAACAAAGAAGTAAAAAATGTTTCCCCTTCCCACCCCTAATTTGCATATAGGTTTGATTCCGTATTCAGACAAAATTTTTTGTGAAGGATTCTGGGGTTCATCCAAATCCAAAATAGGGTATTCAATGTATCCTTAATCTAAAGGCAAAAAGTGCTGCTCCGAATGTTTATATCTTGCAAACATTTAACAATTCCCACCTTTGGATTACATTTTTCTTCTTCTTAATAGCTTGTCTCAATGGCTCCCTTAGTGTGACCTGGGCAAAATCCTGCAGCTCTGCATAAATAGTATGGCGGATGGCATGGTTAAAAACACTTTCCATTCTGCCCATGAGGACTTGTAGACCTTTTATCATGGCAATAACCTGCAAAGTAAAAGAGATGCTAAACCTTATTGCTAGGGATGAACACATTTTTTCACAGTGGAAATGATGCCCATAGACTCCAATGGGAGAAAAAAAAAAACATGCCATGCGTCAAAGCAAATTTGCCACCCATAGACTTTAATGCATTTTGGCGAATCGAAACGGGTCAAATTTACCCATCGCTACATATTGCCATCAATGAATAAAAATAGCAAGGGAAAGCACCAATGTGTTCAGGCGAGTCAATATAGACAAATACCATACCTCAACCAGAGCAAATTTCTCCTCACTGGTATAGTTGTATCTTGTAGCACGTTCATATTCTTCTGCATTGTCTGGGCAGTCTTTATTGGAGTATTTATCGGTTGGGTGAACAAGCTTCCAGGAGTACTGTTGAACAAAGAACAAAAAAAAATATATAAAGCTATGTAACAAGCACACAATCTCATTAACATCTGCCTAGCCTTATCAAAATTACTAAGATATGTGGTCTCTTAAAAAAGGCACGGGCCAATGTTGCACATAAAATTTAAATATTGTCTGGGAAACATGGCAAGCCAAATTCCCTAAGACACATTTTTATTATTTAAACTGTGCCAGCAAATTACACTGCACTTTACAATAATTTAATAAGCAAGGGTTAGAGAGGTAAGAAGTCCCTGCTCACAAGAGCTTATACCTGCTTGTGGCTAGTGATAGCCGACTTTCTCAGCTCAGACACTGGATATCACTGCAGATTATATTACATCAGTACTCTCTGGACTTTACAATACAGGCTTATCTCGGGGAGCAAAATTTAAACATATTAGCAGTATCAGTGAGGAGGCTCTAGAATCCAAGGTACTTAATCTATCCAACAGTTGCAGTCCATACCAGTTCCTAAGGATTTTGACAATGAAATTCTCAAAAGCAAGTACATTTTAGTACATACCACTTCCATTACATGTGCACTCCACTGAGACAAGAGCTGAAGCCCTTGCAAAGACAACGAAAAGAGTTTTCGGTACTCTGCATCAGTCTTCTGGGCTTCTTGGCGGCCTGATCCAGTCACTACCTAAAAGAGAAAAGACAGGAGATAAAAGTCCAAAATCATGAAGGATTCTGCTCAGAATTGAAAAGTCACAAAAAACATTTTGCAATGTCATTAATGCTGTGTATCTCATTGATGCATCACTTTCAACGCACTTTAAATTTCACTCACTGAGCTGAATTTGCATACAAAATATGAGCACACTGAAAGGGTTCACATTGTAGTGACTGACATTTTCAGTATACCAAATGTGTGTGTATCTATGTATATTTATTTATATTTAGATATATATGACCAGAACAGCACTGAATTCAAAAAATCATTGGCAAATTATACAAAATTTTGTATCAATACAAGGGACGTGAAGATTACACTTACCTCACTATTGCTATAGCGAGCCAACTCAGAAATAAAGCGCATGTGGTCTTCTCTAATCTGAATCATCTGCTCACATATA
>CM044434.1:102046786-102086542 GCA_024363595.1 Xenopus borealis
ATATATATATATATATATATATATATATATATATATATATATATATATAAATTGCATATGTATATATTTATAATTGCTTTAAGCATCACCGTATATTTCTCTTTATCAGTGTGTTTTTAAGTTTTGACTCTGATCTATGCTCTTTATACCATTAAATGATGGTATAGATGCATCACAGTTCACAGATATAAGTTCATTTAAGATTTCATATATTGATGGCTATAATTTTAGAGTTGTTAAAGTAATACTAAATAAATATATACTATACAAGTCTCCCTTTTTTCAGGGCTTGCATTTCGTCCTGCAGATCCCTTTTAGAGCTGATTGAGTTATTCCTTTTTTTTTACACCCTCAATAGTTTATCAGTTCAGTCAAGCCCTGGGATGATGTAAATGTTTTCTTACTAAATTAAGTAATTAAATCACACTTTAAAGTGTCAACTTAATATTATGTGACAGGATTAAGTTACGTAAAAGTAATTTTGGGGCACAAGACTGAGAAATACATAGAACATGTTGTTTAACCACATTTTGGGTAGCACAATTAAAGAAGCATGGTCAAGTACTGCTCAAACAGCACATACAGTAGCAACCAATCAGGAGATACCCTTTACTGACTAGCTGAACGTGTTTGCACACCTTTAGCATCAATATGGGGTGTGGCCATTACATATTAGTTCTATTTGTTATTAGGACCAGTGGATCAATACAAACTTTATAGTGAATAAAGTGAAATGTAATTTTAACTGCATTGTGTTCATTAATAACATGAAGAGTCCAGTTAACCTGCATCCCACGTCTAGAACGTTTTGAAAAGTACCACCCTTAAATCTGTTTTTAAATATCCTGCCTGAGCGGTTATACTAAAATTCCAGGTAAAACTCCAGCAAGCTTTGAGGCCAATAATAAGACAAAAGGTCACTAAACTGTATATAAAAATACTCTAACATAAAACAGAATACACACATACACACACACAAATTACATGGGTAAACTTGCCCACCATTGGTCAGACTAAATTCTGAAGCCTTTTAAAAGCTATTATAACGTATCAATAAGATTCTTACCTGGATTTATTTTCTTCATAATGTGCACTTGTTTTAATATATCTTGCAAGTTCAATTTGCATGTCACCAAACAGAGGGACCACTTGTAGTTGCTGTGCTCAGAAGGGTGATAAAAGTTATCATTAAGAAAGTGATACTTATTACTGCATGTGCTCTAAATATTACCCACAGTATCTAAATTTAATTTTCAAAACTATTGCAGTAAGTTAAAGATCTAAAAGCAAAAAGGTTATGTTTTGGAAAATACATCTTGCAAATAACATTTTACAGAGGTCACAGGTTTTTCCCTTTCATTATACAATCAACCATACAAGAATTGTCCCAGATTCTTGCCCAAAACTATACCGTTAAAAGCTCATACTAGTGTGTATCAATTAATCAGATCAGTGCAGATTACCAATTCACACGAAGCCAAATTGCAACTATACAGTGCACACTTATGAGGGTCAACAATTTTAGTAAAATATGGCTGTCATTACATTTATTTGCTTTAAATGTGTTATGTAAATGAAAGTTGTTTTGTTAAGGCAGGATGGCATTGCTGAGCCTCTAAGAAAAAAAAAACAACCATCGCTTCCAGGTTAGCAACTGGGATGACAGTGGGGTGCTCTAACAACTAGAACACAACCACCCTTCACATTGGTACTCAATCAATTTGTTATCGGTGTCTGTTCAAATAAATCAAATACAAATAGTTATGCTTTAATACAAATAGCCTATGTATGAAAAATCCAACTATGGTACATAGTTCATTGCTAGGTATATGCTTACTCAGGAATTTTTGAGAACAAACCTAAAGTCCTCAGTTGGGTGGCTAATATATTAAATGGCAAACTCCTCCTGATAGACCCGGGGTCCGCGAACCGGTGTCAAGGCAAATATTTTTCGGAAAAAAAAACGAGGGTGGGTGGGGGTCGGCATCCAATCCGGCGCGCCAGCATCAAATTCATTGTGACTGTTTAATTTCAGACTAGGCTCCGTGGCCTAGTCCAGGACTGGCCGAGGCCCGGCTGTTGGGGACCCCTGTGATAGACCATTATAATTACCTTAAAGAACTTGTCTATTTTATTCAGGTTAATTCTCTTTTTGGCATCCAGTTTATAAATGTTGCTAACACTGCCATCCATAAGGTACAGCCCAAAGCCCATTACCTAGAACCAAAACAAACCTGTGTTAGGTAAAACAACAAAAACCCACCCCCAAAAGATGCAATATTACAACTGGCAAGCTTTAGGCCTTTAATTGTACTACCTCATAAATACTGTTATAAGAATCAGCAGATGAAAGTAAACAAACTCTGTCCTAAATGAATTCCTGGATTACACAACCTGGACATTTCTACATTCCCCTTTATTTATAGAAATAGATTCTGGACAATGTATTGCCTTTACACAAATAAGCATAACTATTACAGTGCATCACTATACACAATAAGATGGCTTTGAAAACGAAGATTCCTCTATGCTCATAAAACTGGCTTCTACAATATGACAGATAAGCACTGACAAACTGCTTCTGTTTTACTTCATCACACCAAATAATACAAATTCTTTCAAATGCCCCTAAATGTACAAACATTCATTATAGGAAAAAAAAGTTTCTCTGTGTGCTTACTTTTAGGAGCATGTGCTTTTCCCCAGGAGTCAGATACATTTTATTTTCATAATAATCAACACACAGATTAACAATGTCAGCAAGGAGCTCTTCATAGCCGGGAATAACTTCTAGCTGCTGCTGCAAAGACTATAAAAAATAACAGGTAATAATTAGCATACCAGAAGATAGCAAAAAAAAAAATACATTGTAACCACACAACAGGGAAAGAGAGAATTCTTTTTATTTCCACAGTCTCGGGCAGCTATGCCCCAAGCGCATGAAACCCACAAAGCTGATGTAAGAGGTAAACAAAAGTAGAAAACAAAGCCCAAATAATTAGTCACAGGTTTTTTCTCATTTCCCAAAGTCACACATCTGGATGGTAGTAATAATAATAATAATAATAATTACAAATGTAAAAAAAATCTGCTATAAATGCAGCTGAAAGGTAGTAGAAAGGTACACAATGAGAATGAAATATAGTCCATTAGCTTTCCAGAAAAAGTGGCTATAACTTTCTCACAATTGATGTAAAATATATTTTTTGTTCAGTTATACCCCAATTTACTATACATTAGACTGTGTTTACAGGTGTATAAAAACTTTTTTCTAATGAGCGAGAAGTATCCTTCTGATGTTTGGTTAAAAATGCTTGGAATTGTACTCAACTCAATAACTATTTTTTATTCTTATCTCTTTATAGTATTCATTGGTTACACACAACTACAGAAGAAACTTTATAAATATTACTTAATGTCACTGAAGGGAGGACTATACATTTTGCACAGCACTAAAACTTTGAAGTGTGCCGCAAGGTATCCATACCTGAGTGATCTTATTGTGATTGGCCAGAAACATGGACAGGTTCTGAGATTCCTGGATTGATTGTGGGTCAGCCATTTTCCGTAGAAACTGAGCTGCTCTGTATTACAACATGCAATAAGAGAAAAAAATGAATACTCAGAGGCAGGATATTTTTTTTTTTCAAAATGCATCCGTTACTAGTGCTGCTCCATTCTAATTCTGCACTGCAATCAGTCTCTCAAAGGAGCACTGTTTTTTTTTATATTTAATTTTGAAATCTGACAAGGGGCCAAACATATTGTCAGTTTCCCAACTGCCCCAAGTTATGTGACTTATGATCTGATAAACTTCAATCACTCTTTAATGCTGTACTGCAAGTTGGAGTGAAATCACCACCTCCCTTTTCCACCCTCCCAGCAGCCTAAACAACAAATTTTTAAATAAAAAAATCTAATTGGTGAATACTATGGACCCGAAAACTCAATTTTTGATTCAAGTTTTTCAAACTCAATTTGAGTTTTTCTACATAAAAAAAAACTTGAAGACTGCAAACAACTCCAAATTGATCCCAGGACTTCAACAGGCTAAAACAACAATTCAGCAGGTTTTAGGTGGCGAATAGTCAAATTCCAGTTTTTAAAGAGCCGGTGTATGATAAACTTTGAACATCCAATTTGAATTAAAGTCATCACTTTAAAGAATGGATAAAAGAGCAGCACAGATTATTTTGGTCACTTATCAAAGTGAATAATACATGTAAATAATAACTAATAAAATTTACTACCCTAATCTGTCTGCAGTTTAAAATATTTTTTGTTTGTTTTTTTATGGGATGAGGATTTGGTTGGCCATATATGGGCTGATAAAAGCTACCTACTTGTCCTCTAAAAACAAGATGGCAGCTTATTGACCTGTGTATGGCGTCCTTGATAGGGGCCTGTCTGCCTGATATCTGTGTGATACCCATCAGGAAGACTTGCAAATTTCATTTGCGAGTGAGGAGAACACTGACCACGGCAAACAAATGGATCTTTTAATGTATGGCCAGCTTTAGTTAAACTCTTCAAAGTACTACAATAAACAAAAGATTAGAATCTACCTGATATAGCAGGTAGGATGTGGGGTAACGTTAAGGCTGGGGACAGACAGGGAGATTCGGGGAGATTCTGTCGCCTGGCGTTTAATAGCAGGCGACAATCTCCCCAAATTTCCTTCTCCCTGTCTGCCGCTAGTATTAATGACAAAGCGCCAGCGCCTGTGCACACACATCGCGGCGATTTCCGGAATCGCCCGAAGATACTTTGTGAGGAAACTTCGGGCGATTCCGGAAATCGCCGCGCCACGTGTGCACAGGCGCTGGCGCTTTGTCATTAATACTAGCGGCAGACAGGGAGAAGGAAATTCGGGGAGATTGTCGCCTGCTAAAAACGCCAGGCGGCAGAATCTCCCCGAATCTCCCTGTCTGTCCCCAGCCTTACAGGATTTAGGTCATCTAAAGGTGAACTGTCAGATTTTAAAGCTGGTTAAGCACAAAAAGAAACGCTCTTCTGTTTGTTGTCAACCTTACCGAATTATGGGATTATTACAAACCAAAGGAAAAATAAAAATGTACAAACAATCCTATTCTTTAGAAAACAACAAGAAACCGATTCCATTACATCTAGCAAGGAAGAAAAAAATGCAACCAATTTGATCTGTATATGTATATACAGTAGCACCTGTTTGTATCTTGTCTATACAGTAGCTGGCTGCTAACAAAATTAATCTTGAAATGAATTATTAACTGCGCTAAAGTCTTATAAATACAACAATGTACATGCTGTATATATAGCAAAGAAACAAAATAAAGCCCTTACCTCTTATATGCAGAGTGGTCATTTTTAACACTACACTTCATGTTTTTCAGCTCATCCAAGACAGCAAACATATTGATAAATTTCCCAAGGGTCATCAAGTAGGCTTCAGATACAAAGTCCTTCCGTCGCTCAGCATGACACAGGCGTTTTACCTCTGCACAGAACATTTCTGTGGCATTTCTCTGTTGAGTTACACAAAGCATTTGCAAAAAACATTTGCACAATTTGGTGAATTTTGTTTTTTTTTATTAATTAAAAAAAGCGTTACTCCCTTTGCAACAAATTCAACAAACAAAACACAATTTTGTTCAATAATATAGGTTATCATCTAGCAGCAACATTTACCCACTGTAGATTAAAAATGGTCTTTTGCTGCATACAAGTGGATAGCATACAAGTTGTGTAAGTGGCATAAGGGATTTCATTTGGATGATTGAGATCATTATAAGCCAACATATATTATGTTTTCCTGAATAGTTCAAGCAAATAATTGTTCAGCTTTCAATTTAATCTTTGCATATTGAATAAAGAAGTAATCAAAGGAACTTTTGATATATTGCAAAGTTTTTTTTACCACTGTATGGTTGCTAGGGCCAATGACTGAAGTAGTCCTTAGAGTTAAAAATACATAAAAAACTGAAGAGCATAGTGTTCTACATACACAGAGCAGTAGCCCAAAGTTTTTGCTGTAAGTATATGACAGCTACTACTCTATGACCTGTGTGTAAAAATACAGTAATCCACAAAATGAACTTCAACACTGTCTTACAAAGGTGGTTAAAGAATATTCTAACAACATCCAACGTTTTAGCTGGTCCTGCCAGATTGAAAACAACAGCTTTTGTAGGGAGAATGCAGAATATGAACTTTAAAGTGGACCCTTCACACCAAAAAAATATTCAAAATCATATTTTATCACATTAGTCAAGCAAAATTAACATTATCTAAATTATTTTAATCTTGTTTTCTTCAGTCAGGGAATTCATAATTCTAGCAAGCAGGCAGGAGCCATTTTGGGGACACTGTTATTAAGGCAAGCCTTGCATCATCTCAGAATCTTGTTTGTGCACCAGAATGGGGTTCCCGATGTCTATCCCCATGTCCTGGCTACACAATTAAATGGTTAAGAGAACTGGGGGAATGTGTGGGGAGCAGTGACATGTAGGAAGTGCTGAATGGAAAGTGAAAGTAATTAACTGCCCCGCCTCTATGCCTAAGGCATAGAGGAGTGGCAGACAATATTTGATTGACAGCTGAGATTTTTAAATGAGCTTAAAACAGCTATGAATGCTTTAATAAAAAATTTAAATTGGATTTCATGTTTAATTTGAAAAGGACTGTTATTATATAGATTTGTGTGTCTGGGTGACAGGTCCACTTTAATACTCAGGATTTCTATAAAGACTTTGGACTGCAACTGGGCATATATTTTCTCTACATTTAAAAAAAAGATACAAGGAAAGTTTCATGAACAAACAAAGCTAAAAATGATACTTCTTTATTAAATACAATCAGTGCAGCAATATTTGTGGGAAGGTGGAAAGTATCTGGCGCTGTTATAAATATCACGTCACAGAACCAAGATTAATTACCTGAAAGTACATGAAGTTCATCAGCTTAGTAACCTCGGGCTCCAATACATCCACGGTTTTTTCATAGATTTCCACACGGTTAGGCTGCTCATTGCACTTCACCTGCAAATATTAAAAGCAAAACAATACAAGAGAAATTAAGGAAGAAAAGACTTTCACATTTCTTAAAGAGTAATTTATGAAGATCTGTGGCAGAAGTGCAAGAGCACGTCTCTTATTAATCATGCAGAAAACACTTCTGTCCAAGGTCTGGCTTTTCACTCTGTACCTTACATTGGATAAAAAAAAAAAAAGCTACAGAGTACATGATTGGCAGATGCAGGCCAGCCCTGTCCATGTCACCTGCCATAGGAAAGACAGCAAGTACAGGATACCATTGCTAGCTTGCATCTGCTGCTGCTCCCAACTTGCAAGCCTGTATGATATGTAACGTAGGGAACACAACGGAGGCTACATTACTTTCCCCATCATGAATATAGCAATGCTGAACATAAGCAGAGGTTTATTCATTGGGGCTAACGCAAGTTTCTAGTCTCCAAAACAGAAAGTAGGCGGTGCAAATAGTAAAAAAGGCAACTTGTGCTTGTTTTATTGACTTTATGCAAAATTTTAAACGAACAAAAGAAGCAAGTGAGGATAGAGATAAATATATTACAACGTAAAGTAGGGTAGCCCGACTGTGTGGGTGGGAGTGCCCACTCTATGTAGAAATGAGAGCACCAAGGAAAATTGGAGGGCTAAACCTCCAACCCACAAAAGTCTGGGTGAAATATTACATAGTGCCAATATATGGTTAAAAAGCAATTTTTATTCACCACCATGACAAGTCAAACAAATTTAAAAAGACAACTAGTTAAAACCAAGCAGCGCTGCTCAGAATGGAAGGGATCCCTTACAACATCAGATATATGTCATAAATGCTTAATATAACATTACTGCCATAAATGAATTGCTTCTAGAAAGGAGCTCAATAGCTCTAATAGCAAGTCTTCAACTTCATTTATTTTCCTTCCCCTGTCTCCTGCTTTCTCGTTTTCAAGCTGACCTCTGGTTCTTATGCCTGCACACAAGCTGAACTTCTACTTTTAAGTGCATATAAATGGAGCTGGACAACAGAATGGATCCTCTTTTCTCAGCCTGCAAAAAAAAAAAACGCAGGCTGAGAGCAAATGCCCTGTGCGCCTTGGCTCTAAAGTCTGCATATAATACTATATTGCCAGCTGGGATATCTGTACCACTGACTTACTAGGTCAGTTTGTTATGCTTCCTCTGCCAATTATTTGTTTGGATAGAAAGGACCTTAAGACAGAGAAATGAAACCCACTATACTTTAGCTTTATTTATACAGGTATGGGACCTCTTATCCACAACGCTTAGGACCTAGGCTCTTCCGGATAAGAGTTCTTTCAGAAATTTGGATTGCCATATTTTAAGTCTTCTAAAAAAAATATTTTAACTGTAAATGTTGGTTATTAAACATAGACTGTCACTGATGATGTTTTATAGCAATTTCTCAAACACCATCAGCTGAAGAATACAGAAAGCTGCATGATTACAGTCCAGACTAACACTACAGACCTAGCAGAAGGTACACCATCCCCCAGATCAGTACGGTCCAGTACCTGTGGTATAGCTCTTGAACAACTTCTCCATGTATATAGCATGATAGCATACTCCTGCCCTTCTTCAAGCATTTCATTCTGTGTGGCAGATAAAAAGACAAATAAGAAAGTCACAATACTCTTGTCAATGGAAAAAGAAAAAATTATGCATTTTATGTATAATAATATTGTATATTACAATATAGCCAAAATTGATGAGCAGAATAAAATTACCTTCCCCTAATCTTTAAGAAAGTTAAGGATGCAGTATCCTTTCATGTTTTATGTAACACACTGAATATTATTCAATGCCCACTCATTTTTGAGCAATTGGTGCTTTAGAAATGCTGTAAAATAAAACTGACTCACAAAACATGAACTTCAAAATTGCTTACAAATCCCTTGTAAAATGAAGCAACAGCAAATGTAAGACCCAACTTAGTGTTGGTAGTTTTGAGTACTGTGGAGTTACTAAACCCATTTGAACTGAGGCCATGTTAGATATTGTTCCTTATATTAGTGGTGCAACCTTTTGTTTAGTGGCCATCATTGTGTTCTACTTCTAAACCGCCCATAGGACACCAGATAAGTATAGTTTGCTTACATAGCTTTTAATGGATAAATTATATTACTGTTGTAAATTTTATGAATGACTTAAAGGACAAGGAAAGGCAAAGAAATAAAATCCCATTTTTACTTTCTTTAAAGGAAAACTATACCCCCGAACAATGTAGGTCTCTATAAACAGATATTGCCTTAAACACCTCATATGTAAAACCCTGCTTTATGTAAATAAACCATTTTCATAATAATACACTTTTTTAGTAGCATGTTCCATTGGGTAATCATAAATAGAAAATAGCCATTTTAAAAAATAAGGACAGCCTCCTGGGATCCTAGGATCCAACGGTGCACACAAACATACCAAAGAAACTATAAAGTTAGCTCACACGAGCCAATTAACAGACAGAGTTCTGTCTTTTGCTTCAACACTTCTTCCCTTTACAGTTAGAGTTTGAATATTTCTGGTCAGGTGATCTCTGAGGCAGCACACAGACCATCATGAAATGGGGGTTCAACGCAAGAGATGTAAAAGGGAAATAGTTACTTAAATATATATACCAGGTAGGTAAGATAGTTTAAATCAAATCAAGTGACATATTAAAGTATCTGTTGCTCAAAAATTCATTTTCGGGGTATAGTTTTCCTTTAATGAAAAAGAAATCTATCTCCAATATACCTTAATTTAAAAATGTGTACCATTTTTATAAGAAACCCGACTGTATGCAGGGAAATTCTCCCTTCATTTAGTGCTGTAGATGGGAATTGTCAGACAGTCCCTAACTTCTGGCAGGGAAACAATCATACTTATGAACAGCAGGGGCAGCCCCTGCCTTACTTACCAGCCATGCAGAACTCTAGCTGCTTTGTTTTTTTACCTTTTATGACGATCCCTAAGAAGCCCAGACCACACTGAGCATGTGTATATAGTCTAGTCTTGCAAAGATGTATAACAAAGTTACAAGAGGACAGCCCCCTGTGGCCAATTTTGAAAGCATAAATAATTTGTTTGATTAGGCTTGTGGTGCAGTAAGTTCATGTTTATGTTTAGTATACAAAATACAGCATTTCTAGCATTATTCTATTTTAGACTTTCCTTGCCCTTTAACTCTGTAGCTCAGTAAAGCTTGTAAACGCTACATATTACCTGGTATTGCATTGCCATCTTATGGTCAGCAGCAGCAATGTAAAGGGAGATACTGTATCAGCAAAGTACTGTATAACAGTTTTGTACAATTACTGCTTGTATGTAAGCAAACAATAGCTTATATCTTAAACAAAGTATATATAGTCTGCCAATCTTAAAGCTTCATGGCAGCCTCTAAATAGCAGGGATTTAAAAAAAAAAAAAAAAAACTTGGAATAGAACAGAATTGTAATGAGCAATAATTACTTACCATGCCAGAATGTACTGTAGCTTGTTCAATATATCTTGCAATCCCCGTGACAAATGCATTTCGGTCTTCAAAGTTAGTGTTAAAATTCGGCTGAAAAATTGAAGAAAGAATAGCAGACATTACATTTTGGTCCCACAAATCATACAGTTACTTTGACAAAGAGCCAGGATGTGGCTCGAAAGGTAACTGTATCGCTGGTCATAGCCAATTTACAATAAAGGCTTTTTATCTGAAGAAACGGTGCAGTTCATTGTCGGAATCCCCAAATCATAACAAGCACAAGTGCATGTTATCATAAATACAACAGCCCTCCAGTCTACTCTGTGCATCAAAAGGCCATGTCTCTGTCAGTGATACCATGCAATGACCATGTATACACTATGCTCAAGTCCAAGTGATGCAGCGTAATGACACAGAATTATGAACAAAATATGTTTTTGGCCTTTATATGTAATCAATAAAGTCTTTGCATTTAAAAAAACAAGGTAATAAAGGTTGATATGTTAGAAGGAACATTATTATAAGTGTGGCCACGACAAGTGCCATAGCTATGCAGTTTATTTTCATTTTAAACAGGTGATCAGAAACATTTTGGCCTTTCACTAAATAGCAGGTGGAGGTTGACACGGTTGAATGCCAAAGTCAACACTATAGTTACAAAACCCATGTTTCTCTAGAATAGTAATAGGTGTAAGCATACACTTCATCATAACAATGAAAATAGAAACAGTGCTAGAAATACATACTGCTTTACTACGGCACATGGATTTATTCCAGGATTCTGTCGCATGGGTGGACAATAAATGTGTTGGAATTGCCTTATAGAGATTTCATTGGCAATTGCCTGACCCATGCCCCACTAAGGGGCAGATTTAAAATGATTGAAAATTCAAATTCTCAAATTTTTTATGGCCAAAACTGTCAAAAGTTTTTTTAAATTTGAATTTGGCTATTCTCCACCTAAAACCAGCCTAATACTGTATAAGTCGATGGGAGAGGTCCAGGGATCAATTTGGAGATGTTTGCAGCCTTCCTGACATTCAAGGTTTTTTTTTTTCAGAGAAAAAACTCGAATCGAGTATGATCGAATTAGATTAAAATTTTATTCAAATTTTTGGGTTGTTTTTAATTAGTCAAAGTTAAAAAAAATCCCTTTTACTAATATGTCAAATTTCAAATTTATGGGAGTTTAGGGGAAGTTTACTCCGAGGCACTTTTATCAAAGGTTGACATTGGAATTCATTACACAACAGTTAATAGTGCTGCTCCAGTAGACCTCTGCACTGAAATCCATTTCTCAAAAGAGCAAACAGATTGTTTTATATTCAGTTTTGAAATTTGACATGGAGCTAGCCATTTTGTCAATTTCCCAGCTGCTCCAGTCATGTGACTTGTGCCAGCACTTTAGGAGGGAATTGCTTTGTGGCAGGCTGTTGTTTTTCCTTCTAAATGTAACTGAATAGTATGCAGTGGGACATGGGTTTTTACTTTTCAGTGCTGTTCTTAGATCTACCAGGCAGCTGTTATCTTGTGTTAGGGAGCGGTTATCTGGTTACCTTCCCATTGTTCTGTTGTTAGGCTGCTGGGTGGGGGAAAGGGAGGGGGTGATATCACTCCAACTTGCAGTACTGCAGTAAAGAGTGATTGAAGTTTATCAGAGCATGTCACATGACTTGGGGCAGCTGGGAAATTGAAAAAATGTCTAGCCCCATGTCAGATTTCAAAATGAAATATAAAAAAAATTTGTTTGCTCTTTTGAGAAATGGATTTCAATGCAGAATATTCTTCTGGAACAACACTTTTAACTGATGCATTTTGGAAAAAAAAAAATATATTACCATGACAGTATCCCTTTAACTCATGAATGTGATTGTACTCAAAATTAGAATATTCGAATATTTATTAATAAAATTGAATATGTAAAACTCAGATGAATCGAATTTGACCAAACTCCATTTGAGTGTTTTCTCCGAAAAAAAAACTTGAATGTCGGGAGGTCTACAAATTGATCCCTGGACCTCTCCCATTTACTTAATACAGTAATTTGGAAGGTTTTTAAGTGGCAAATAGTTGAATTAGAATTCTTAAAGGGCCACCGTATGATAAATCTTGAAAATCAAATTCAAATAAAAAAAAAAATTTGAATCGAGTTTGGATAATTCCCTAGTTGAATTTGACAGTTCTGACCATAAATTTTTTTGGAAAATTCTAATTTTCAATTCAACTCAATAAACCTGCCTATAAATGATCAAATGAACATGGAAATCTAACGGATGTGATTCCTGGTGTTTTGTTATGTTACCCGTGGAGCTATAAACTGAATAAAATGCTCAAAAGGTGCTACTTGTATAAATTAGGTAGCTTTTTGTCAATTTCAATAATGCAAATGGAGTTGCCTTATTTTCATATTTTAATCTCGAACAAATAGGTATTTACTTGATTATTCATAATGACTCATGACCTCAGAAGGGTGCTAGCACATACCTGGAAGAGTATTGAGGAAGGAGGGGGCTCAATGCAGGGCTGCTGGTCTGGTAATGGCAGCTCCTCCAACAGATCCACATTGGACAAAGCATCCTCCAGCGTCACTTGGGTGGTCATTGTTCCTATGAGAATTGATACAAAGAAGATATAAGGCAATAAAATTCAACCAAACAAAATTACATTATTATTACATTTACATATATATTTTGTGACACATTCCAGGCATTTTTTGCCCTAATCCCAGCTCTGTCCATGAACAGACATTTATTTTCTGCTACACATTAGGATACAATGGATAAATGAATACATGGTAAATGTGGCTACCAGGAATTTTTGATACTCCAGTAGAAATATGGTGACCTTGTAACTTTAATCATTTCCTTGCCTTTCAAATGCATAATAATTTTTATGTAAAAAGAACATAGGAGAATGCCTTGTTATGAATGTAGTCTTTTTTCTGAACTGTAAAGCTGGCAACAAAAGATCCGATCGTACGAATCCTTGATTTGTACGATTTTTGGATCGTGCATGCAGCATCCTGACAATTGTTTTGCCATACCGATCGGTCGTTCGTTGCTGATCTGATGATTTTCAGTGGGAGGCTGTCCCCAGCTTTGTCAGATATAAAACTTTCACGCAATTGCTGTTAAGGGGCAGAACATGGGCTGATCTGTTCTTTTACTACTTTATTTGATCTGAATGGTTAGTGGCAGGTCGGGAGATGGGGACGTCCGATCGTTCGATGATTTGTAAAATTGGATCTTTGTGTCTATGGCCAGCTTAAAATGGCCAAAATGAAAATAGAAGCATACTCGTCGTGGTAATTTAAAGAAACAATAACATCAAAAAATAAAAAGTATATCAAAGTAAATAAAATACAATATACTGTTACCTTGCACAGGTAAAAGTTCTGTATTTGCTTCTGAAAGACCATTAAGGTTTATATATACTGGTATGGGACCCATTATCCTGAATGCTTGGGACCTGGAGCTTTCCGGATAATGGGTCTTTCTGTAATTTGGATCTACATACCTTAAGACTACTAGAAAATCCTGTTGACATTAAATAACTCCCAATAGGCTGGTTTTGCTTCAATTTAGGATTAATTATATCTTGGTTGGGAATAAGTACAAACTACTGTTTTATTATTACAGAGAAAAAGGAATTTTTTTAAAATTTGGAATATTCAATTATAATGGAGTCTATGGGAGACAGCCTTTCCATAATATGGAATTTCTGGATAAGCTGTGTAGTCAAGTGACAGGGACAGCCTTTCAAGTTGTAACAAAGTATACAGTTTACATAACAGATAAGCTCAGTAAAATGCCATTGTATTCTATAGCACGTATCGGTTAGCTATGAAGCAACCTGCGCCTTTTCTCCTTTTTCCAACTTTAAGGGCTAGTCCACATGGGACTAATCATGGGGCGACTAATCTCCCCGAATTGCTAACCCGTGTCTCGCGCCCGCTAAAATGTAAAGTCGCCTGCGCCTATTCCCATGCGGCACTGCGTTTTCCTAAGTAGCTGAAAATTGCCTCCTGACACAATTTCGAACGATTTAGGGAAACGCAGAGCTGCATCTTTACATTTGCGGGCGCGAGACACGGGTAAGCAATTCAGGGAGAATAATCGCCTGAATCTTGCCATGTGGCCTAGCCCTTAATGGCTACAAAGCCGTTTGTTTTAGATTAACAAAATAATATTTTTTTCAACAAATACAGAATGTTTACCGGTGCAGGAGAACAGTACATTATATTTCAATCACTTCAAAACACATTATTTGGTGCTACTATTCCTTTAAGGTATCTTATATCAAATAAAAATGATTATTTGTTGCAGAAGGAGTGAAGTGATTAAGTGTTTTTTTTTAAAGATTTGTCACGACCAGTAATAAGGCATATAAACAGCAGGTTTACTTTGCATTTAACAGGAACGCACACACACAAAATAATCCAGGTTCACTATTATTACACACAGATTACATCTCATAGCTTAGATCAAAATTCACTTTTTATAAATAGAAGAAAATATTTTAACACGGCCCTAGCCTTGCAAATACCAGCCTTGTTTACGATGATGTCCCTGAAAAAAAATCACTATTAAAAACAGGTTCTAAAAGAAAATAAAACACTTGTGGTAAACAGAGAATTGGTTTCAACTGTGGTAAGATTAAAATGAGGCTGCTCACTGCAGCACAGGTTGGTTTCAATATACAGGCAACACCTGAGCAGTGTGGTTACAAAAAGGAAATTGGTGGTAAAGAACTGAATACCTACACACACACACAAATTTCACACTATACACTCCCACTTATATGCCCTCTGAATTGTTTTGTTAGATAGTCAAGTCAAGTGGATTTTATTTCAGCCATATACTGTACAGTAAATACAATACATTACATTATAGTTTTATAATGTACTAAGCAGGAAGAAATCCTACAGGCACCAGACAGGAAGGGGTTAAGAGCAGAACATGTAATGTAGTAAACTTGGAAAAGAAGGAAAACAGACATTTGTAAGAGGGTTACAACGTGCCCTAATATAGGCACAGCATACACAGAGCAGATTATTTTTAAATGCATCCATGAGAAATAATCAACTTATCCATTGAGGAAGGGAGCGCGAGGCTCCTGAAACGTTTGGATATATTCCACACATTAAAACTTTGGAGGTACTTTAAGTACATTGGCATTGCGTCGTCTTCATTTCTGTTCTACTATTCCATGAGAAATAACACAGTTATATATTGTACGGATATGGGATATATGATCAAAAATGCTTGGGATGTAGGTGATACGAAGAGGCAGATTTACTAAATTCATGTGAATAATTCGAAGTTCGATCGAATTTAAAATAAATTTGAATTAAAATCTTCGAATATACAAATTAGTCAAATTCGACCATCGTATGTTGGAATTCAAATAATTTGAATATTCCAATAAAATTTTATTCTAATATATTCGACTATTCGATGGTTGAATTACTTCCCCTTAAAATTTTTATTCAACCACCTACTTCGCCAGAACCAAGCTACCGAATTGGGAATCATTAGTTTTGATCAAATAAAAAAAATTTGATCGATCAAATCGTTCGAATCAATTCGAGCGATTGATCGAATTTTTTTTTTATTCGATCGATCAAATTGCGGTAAAATCCTTCGAATTCGATAGTTGAATTCGAAGGATTTTACTTCCCTTTTATTCATATGGTCGAATTTCGAATATTTTTTTAATTTGAAATTCAACTAATAATTAGATCCAATATGCAATATAATAAAAGCAGCAGCACAAGGAACACACCATTTCTGGAACACTAGTTCTTGTTTTAAAAATAAGCAAAAACTTTTTTAGAGAAGCATCTGTTTGTTCTCCAATATAATGCAAAGTCAGGTTCCTCCTACCATTAGGATGTGTGACACCACAGAACTTCAGTTTGACATTGTACAAGGATGCAACATCATTAGCAGGTCTGCAATCCTCATCTCTGTCACAGTTCTGCAAACCATGATTAGAGCTTCATAACCTGTAGTCCATGTCTACGTGCTAAAAAAAAATGTTTCAAAGGATTCTTCACAGTAAAGTTATGTCTGCTTTTCTTTATGTTTTGTTATTCTTGCATAAACAGATTTTGAGGCCAAAGCAGAGACATTTTTTTGTGATAACATAAACTTTACATAGTTAAATAGTTAAATTGAGTTAAAAAAAAAAAGGCCATCACACGGCAGTGCATTCCACAACCTCACTGTCCTGACTGTGAAGAACCACCTACACTGCTTCAAATGAAAGTCCTTTTCTTCTAGTCTGAAGGGGTGGCCTCTGGTGCGGTGATCCTCTTTATGGGTAAAAAGGTCCCCTGATATTTGTCTATAATGTCCTCTAATGTATTTGTAAAGTGTAATCATGTCCCCTCGCTAGTGCCTTTTTTCCAGAGAAAACAACCCCAACCCCTACCCTCATAATTTAAGTCTTCCATCCCTCTAACCAACTTAGTTGCACATCTCTGCACTCTCTCCAGCTCATTTATAGCATTTGTATATTTATAATACACAAAAGCCATAAATATCTTGTAAATTATATCCTTATAAACGGTGAGTTCTGATGTCATCAGTTATAAACGGTGAGTTCTGATGTCATTTCTGTCACATGACTCACTGAAACTTGTGTATTATAATAAATAAAGTACCCCCAGTTGCAAAATATGAGGATATTAGAAGTTACCTCGGAGTTCCATGACCTGTATAAAAACACTCGGCCGAATATGGTCATGAAACTCCTCGGTAACTTATAATATCCTTATATTTTACAAGAGGGGGTACTTTATTCACTATATAACACTTCTATTGAACCAAAAAGGTTTTGCTTTGCAACTATGTCCTTGCTTACAAGGGGAATATACCGATATGTATATTTATTAAGCAGCATTTTAGACTTCCCATTTTTGTTCTGTGTTTAACGCAGTGAAAAGCATTTCCCACTTAATATATTGCAAAGATGCCCTTATAGATTTAGAGTGTGCACGCCTGTAATTTAGTGTTTTAGTTACTCCCTTATAGAATTGCCTCTGCAACAGCATCTCAAAGGAGACCATGTTATAATCACTATTCCCTAAATGCTCACCCACGCAAATGCTAGAGAGGAGTTCAATATTAAGGGGCAGATTTACTAAATTTGTGTGAATGATTCGAAATTCAATCAAATTTTCAAAAAGATTTGAATTCGAATTTTCAAATAATTTTTGTGGCCACTTCGACCATCAAATTTCAAAAATTCAATTGAATGATTCAAATAGATCAAATAAAAATCTATTAGATCATTCGACCATTCGATGGTCGAAGTACTGGCCCTTTAAAAAAAATTTGATCTGTAGTTCGCCAGATTAAACCTGCCAAATTGCAGTATAACCCTATGGGAAGCTCCTTTAGGATTATTTCAGCATTTACAGATGGAATAAAAAAAAAAAAATTCGATCGAATGGCTAAAATCATTTTTCCTATTCGATTTTCCTATTCGATCGGTCAACCGATCGAATTTCGCTAAAACCCTTTCAAATTCGATGTTCGAATTTGAAGGGTTAAAATTCGACCAAAATTAGATTGGTCGAATTCGAGGGTTAACTAACCCTCAAATTCGACCAATAGTAAATCTGCCCCTAATAGTTATTACAAGATCCAAAAGAGAGTTATTCCTAATAGGTTCTTGAACGAGCTGGGATAAAAAGTTGTCATTTAGCATATTTACAAACCTACTAGCTTTTTCTGACTTGGCAACGCCATTACTCCAGTCAATGTCCGGTTAACTGAAGTCATCCATAATAATAATTTGACCTAGTTGTGAAGTTGCTTCTATTTGTAATTCTAGCTGGGCTTCATACTCGTCACAAGGTGGTTTATAGCATACACTAATGATAATTAGACTGAAAAGTCTGCCCTCATTCCACAGGGGTCCCCTGTGGGTTTTTTGTGGGTAACCCCAGGGTACCCAACCCGCTGCAGGTTTAGGAACTTCAAAAATTACTTACAAAAGCAGATCTATAAGTGAAAAATCATCAACATGACCTATAGATAACTTTTAATGTAGATTAATATTTTAAAAAGAACATTTTTAGTGTCAGGACCACTTTAATGTGTAAGGTACGTGTTCTCATTCATCCAGGTCATGGTATGTCTATAGAGGTCAAGTCAACTGGACTTGCTGTATTTTTTTTAAGCAAGAGAAAAAACACTATCACTATAGATAAGTGCCCAAGCACACAAGCTATCAAAATGACATTAATATCCAGCAGATCATCTCTCGGGACAATCGCCTGAATATCCTTTAGCTCAGCTGTGAGTGATGAGGATAAAAGCTCATTCCTAACAACGATTTAGGGCACTCTTTGAAAAAATATTTGACGTTACAACTGGTTATTCCATACAAGAACTGCATCCATCGGAGGTGAAGGGTTGCTACAGCACTGCCATTATTTGCTGAAAGCTAGCAATCATGTTTAGCACAAAAAGAAGTTATCATTGTGCTGCCATGTATTGGAGAATGCCTGGTACCTAACACTCTACACAGAATCTCAGTTTATATAAATAATGTACTGATACATTACAACTGCAAAAGAAACACTAAAATGTGTTAAAGGGGTTGTTCACCATTGAGTTAAATTTTAGTATGATGTAGAGCAGGGGTGCCCAGACTTTGTTACACTGGGATCTACTCTGACACCTGGCCCCATCATTAGATCTGCCTTGATAACACGCAGCAAAATGTTTTGACCATGCCCATTTTTGTGGCCACACTCCCTAATTATCTTGTTTATTTTACAAAATATGAAAGTTTGAACACACACCCTTCCTCTCAGCACACCCTTCCCCTCCGTGTCCATTGCCTACAGCCTGTCATCCCTTCTCCTCCCTCCCCCCATGTCCTTTCCCTCATTGCCTGCAGCTCTACCTTTGTGGTGTTCTTGCCTCCTTGCCCATCTCCCTCCCTTCATCTCCATCTCCCCTTCATGCCGCTCGTGCCTCTCCTTCGGCGCTGCACTGCTCTGCTCATCTCCCTTAGATCCTCTTCTCTTCAGGTCATGCCCCAGATTGTGGTCTAACAGGAACATTGATGTGATCTACTGGTTGACCGCGATCAACGTCCTGGGCACCCCTGATGTAGAGAGTGATATTCTGAGAAAATTTGCAATTGGTTTTCATTTTTTAATTGTAGTTATTGAGTTTTTTTAAAGCTTTTTATTCAGCAGCTCTCCACTTTGCAACTACAGTTATCGGATAGGTGGGGTCCCTAGAAACTATGCACAAGAGACTGGAATATGAATAGGAGGGGCCTGAATACAAATATGAGTTATAGAAAGTAGCAAGAAAAATACATATGTTGCCTAATAGAGATTTTGTTTTAGTTAGGGTCAGTGACCCCCATGTGAAAGTGGCAAATAATTAAAAAACTATACAAAAAATAAAAGATAATGAAGATCCGTTGAAAAGTTGACTAGCATTGGTTATGCTATAACATACTAAACATTAACTCGAAGGTTAACCATCCCTTTAATGCACTGGGGTTTATTAGCACAAAAGTACATAAAGTAAAATGCAGCACTTGCAATTCTTTTATAAAACAGCAAACAAGAGTTCATAGAATGTTCCCAGTTTCAGTCACATGTGACCTTTCTCAGGGACAAGCAAAAATTATTCTATTTGCTTATCCATTAAAGGCATCACGTTTATCCCACTTTAACGGAGTGCAAAAAAAAAGAAAATTTCCAGCACATTTTTAAGCATTCAAGTTTTAAAAATAATTCATTTTATTCCCTCCATCCTGCCCCTTATGTTTCCTACAGACAGCTATGCAAGCCAGAACACCAGTCTTTTAAAATGGTTACATTTAATACAAATTGATATTTCGCTTAGCAGCAACAAATGTATAAAAAAAAAACTTATCAGCCAATTAACCAAATTGTGTCAACTGCTGCTACAAACTTTTTGAAAAGAACTTGAAGGATGCTCAGGTGGGGCTAAAGCATCTGCTGCTGCTGCCTATTAGGGCTCCTACACACGGGCGTTTTTACCTGCGCTCCCCTGCGTTGCGTTTTGCTGCGTTCAAACGCAGGGGAGCGCAGGTATAGACGCACTCAATTATTTTCAATGGGGCTGTACTCACACGAACACATGTAAGCGCCGAACGCAGGAAAAATGCAGCATGTTGCGTCTGAATCTGCGTTCGGCGCTTACACGCGTCTCGTGGGTACAACCTCATTGAACAAAATGAGGTGCGTCTAGACCTGCGCTCCCCTGCGGCTGAACGCAGCCAAACGCAACGCAGGGGAGCGCAGGTCAAAAACGCCCGTGTGTAAGGGCCCTTAGATGTTTAAATAAGTTGGGGGCTAAAGTTTTTGAGCTGCTATAGAGAAGAATAGGAGCGGGTTAATACAATTTTTGTTTTTAAATAATGTAGTTAAATTAGGTTAGATTAGAAAAATGAAAAACATCATTATTTTTGATACACTATTTGAAAACAAATGTTTAGGTGACCGTTACAAGAGATTAGCATTGCAAAGATAGCACTGCTCCAAACTATTTTGCATAAAAGCATCCCTTTGCAAACACCCTTCATGATTTGTCTTGGTGAGACATCCTTGTGAAGAGTCAAGCACTAGTGTGAAAACCTGTGTGAACACAGTTGTTATTCTTCACAACACAGTCCTAAGATATTAACTCTGTAATAAATAATATGCCTAGTATATGATATTTGTCTCTGGAACCCTTTGTCTATAAAGGTTATAGACAGCCCAGTGCCGTGGGTCATATATTACAGAGTTTTCTTTAAACAACATAGAAATCCTCTCTACTAAAGGAGAGATGCAACGGCTTTTTGGCTGCCGACTCACTGGAGACCCAAGAAATAACCAGAATGACTCCATAGTTTTAAAAGTTATGGGTAAACAGAAAGGTGGAACTGTTATAATATTACTTTAGAAAGGAACAAGACTCTGGCATATTAAACTGGATTACGGTTCTAAATAAAATAAAAACAACAGCTATATTTGGAAAATGCACATTCATATACTTGAGTAGGAATACAAATAGCAGTGGAGGCTTATTTGTCAAAGATCAAATTTTAGAGTAATGTGAATCGAATTCTATGGGGCGTCAAGCTAAACTTGGCAACAATTTTACTTATAGCTACTATTAACATCTTCAATTAGTTCAAGGCACTTCTGCCATTGACTTCTACATGAATTCAGCAGGTTTTAGGTGGAGAATAGTCAAATTAGAACTGTTTCCAAGGTTGAGGTGTGATAAATGTCAGTTTCAAATTCAAGTTGATGGTTTTAAACTGAAATTTGTGAGTTTTGACATAGTATAAGCAGTCCTGTAGTAGTTTACTTTTAAATGAAGATTTAGTATAAGCACCACTTTTTAAAGAAAAATTCCAATTAGTTGCCCTCTAATTAATTTTGAGGTTTCTAAATTATGTTTTCTATTGCACATCTCTAAAAAATTAAATCGCATTCTGGTTGCTAGGGATTTATTGCCTTAGGAACCAGGCAGCTATTTGAAAATCAGAATGTAAAAAGAATAGATGAGGACACCAACAGAGAAGTAAGAGAAAAATGTATATATTAATCATAAAACAGAAGCCACCTTGCAGTATGGGTGCTGAGGTGAGTGACCCTGATAACTTAATAGACTTTAGAGCAGGCGTGTCCAACCTTTTGGCTTCCCTGGGCCACATTCGAAGAATAAAATTGTTCTTGGCCGCACATAGGGTTGCCACCTTTTCCTGAAAAAAATACCGGCCTTCCTATATATTTAGCTTTTTTTCCTATTAATAACTTTGGGATCAACCATCAAAAATACCCACCAGGCCGGTAAAATACCGGTCAGGTGGCAACCCTACCCGCACATGAAATACATAACACCTTTGATATCTAAAAATAAAGGAAATACACATAATGAACTACAATACCCCCCAGAACTCACAAACAGATTGCACAGTGGCAAGTACATGTATGAATACCCACCAGAGCTCACAAACAGATTGCACAGTGGCAAGTACATATATGAATACCCACCAGAGCTCACAAACAGATTGCACAGTGGCAAGTACATATATAAATACCCCCACAGCTAACAAACAGATAGCACAGGGGCAAGTACACATATAAATACCCCCAGAATTCACAAACAGATAGCACAGTGGCAAGAACATGTATAAAACATAATCAACCAGGGACAACTTTAATTAATAAACAAGCAGATGCACTGACTGGCCCTGTGGGTGGGAGGGTGGTGAGAAGGCTGCAGACTGCAATGCTACTCTGATAGATAGGTCTTTCCTTGCTTCCTTTTCTCCTGCACTGAAATCTGTGCTGCTGGCCAATCAGATGCTCCTTAGCTGTTGCTAGTGCTCTCTCCAAGTCACAACTGAAGTAATATGATCTGGTAGAGCTGTGACAAGGGAGGGACCAGCAAGCACCAAGGGAAGGATCTAAAGAAAAGTCGGCTGCAGAGAAGAAAATCTCAAAGGGAACGGGAGAAAAAAATCCATGCAGTAAGCTGGGGCCGCATTGATCTCCATCCAGTGCTGCATGTGGCCCGTGGGTTGGACACCCCTGCTTTAGAGTTTAGTCTCGAAAAATACAACATAGGAAGGCTAATACTTTGAGAACTGTTAAACATAAAAGTTGATTAAAAGTTAATAAATTGGCAATCTGTGCCATTACTTGATCTACTTTGATGATAGATCTCATGCTAGATACCCTAGTCTGAACCCCAACATCTTATGACTCTGGTCAAGTCTCTCAGGTGTCCTGGTATACCTTTACACACAAGCATTTGTGCAGACAAGGGCATGTTCATCTTACAATTATTTCTCAGAGTTATCTAATTAATATTAAAACAATCTGCAGTTGGCCACTATTGATTTTGTATTCCTTAACAGGGTGGTTCAATTTTAATGTGTCATGGAGTGACCAATTCTAAGCAACTTCTCAAATGGTCTTCATTACTTAATTTCTTAATTTTTTTATAGTTTTTGGATGATTGGCCTTCTTCTTCTGACTCTTTCCAGCTTTCAAATGGGGAGTCACAGACCCCATCTAAAAACAAATGCTCTGTAAGGCAAAAATGTATATAGTTATTGCTAACTATAGCAGTGTAAATATGGCTAGTCTCCGGTTTATAATGTTTGCTGTTTACAATGAAATTCTCTTAAAAGGGGATGTTCACCTTCCAAATACTTTTTTCACTTCAGTTGTTTGCAGTTTGTTCCCCAGAAATAAAGACTTTTTTCAATTACTTTCCATTATATATTTTTTACTGCTTTTGAAAAATCTAAGTTAAAATTGAATGTTTGTGTCTCTGTTGTTGGTCTGGTAGCTCAGTAATTTAGGTGCACTCTAAACTGTTACAATTTTGCAACATTTAGTTGACAACATTTCTCAGCAGCATCTCTGGAGTATAAACAACTATTGTAACAGCTGCCTGTAATGAAATCCAGGGATTCAGCTCAGCAGGGACAAAGATAAGAAATGTATTCATCAAATGTATCAATTTAGAACAATTTTGCTGCTTTACAAAATTACACTTTACACTTCAATATTAGAAAAATGGTCACAAACACAAAATGGAAAGTATTTTGAAACAGATGTTATTTCTGGTGATCTATCTGAAACTAACCAGTTGTTTGAAGGTGAACAACCCCTTTAAGATACTAAAAGTTAATGCAAAGGTGAACTACTCTTTTAATGAACAAAAAATATGCCATAGATAACCTTAAGCTTTGTATACACTGAAAGATCTTCTTGTTTTGCAACCTTCAGCAAATCCCAACCTGATTGGGTCAAGTTGGAAACTTATCCCATGTATATGGCACTTGAAACTGCCTGCCTAATATCTGGATGAAGAAAAAGAAGACGTATAATTAGACAGGTATGAAAAATCCACAAGAAAAGGACCTCAATGACGCATTGATGTAGTCTTTGGCTAAGGCATCCCCATACTCCTGCATTGTGATCAGCACAATTTGGCCTAGAGAGAAGGTAGCTGTACTTGATTACCTTACCACATTAAAACAAAACAAAAAACAAATCTGACCATGATCAGGCAAAGCAACCTAGAAGAGTAGATATTTCTGTGTAATACCAGCTTAAGGACCAATCTGTGGTCAAACTCCATCTAGATATTAGTCTGGAAGTAAAGCTGGCCATAGACGTAACAATTACGATCTTTCTTGGAAAAGATCTTTCCAAGAAAGATCGTTCGTTTCAACATACACGTGTAGAGCTGAATCGTCAAATATACAGATAGAAACAACAGAATTCTACTTGTATCTGACGATTCAGCACTAACAATGGACGATGTTAAGGGTGCCTTCAAAGGCATCCGATCGAAATTTCCCGTCCAGCCCGATCAACCAGCCGACCGATATCTTAATCTTCTGACGATATCGGTCGGCTCATTTCCCACCATACACGCACCGAATACCGTACGAAAATTATTTTCGTACGATATTATCTGTGCGTCTATGGCCACCTTAAACCTTTTTTGCCCGGTACACTATTCTTCCAACTTTTTTAGGGGCTTCCAAGTCAGCAGAAAACACTGGCAAGTGCATGTTCTGTGTAAAGATTCCATGCTGCAGGTCAGTGTTCCCTTTACATTTCTGCAGCCTGTGAATGTAAATATACAATAATACTCGATAGGAGTAAAACAGATACACTGCGCAAAGGTTTTCAGAACTTTTCAGGACTTTTTTTTTTCATTTTGCTGCATAAGAATCTGAAATTAGAATGCAAAGAGGACATCTGATCAAATTTCTTGAGGCATCCACAATTAAAGGACAATCAAATGCTCAATATTTGTATAATAACATCTACACTGAGGGTAGTTAGCCAATCATCCACAATGATATGCTCTGGCTTATGGGCAAAGGCACATGGGGAGATTTTGAACTTTTTGTCACTAGAGCATTTTTTATTGGGCAGGAAGTACATAAAAAATTGCCCATTGGCTTCTGTAGTTACCTGAAAGCACCAGGACAGGCACTTGTTGTAAACACTCAATGCCACATTTTCTCACAAAAATGGCCTGTCAAGAAGCTGCAGGTGGGGTGAACTCCCCAAGCAATCTAACTGTAACATGTAGCTTCCCAACATCTGCACAATGTAAATATGGCTAGTCTCTCTGGTTTATAGGGGTTGCTGTTTGCAATGTAATTCTCTTTAAAGGGGATGTTCACCTTCCAAATACTTTTTACACCTCAGTTGTTTTCAGATTGTTCCCCAGAAATAAAGACTTTTCTCAATTACTTTCCATCTTTTAATTTTTTACTGTTTTTCCCAAAATCTAAGTTTCAAGTTGAATGTTCGTGTCTCTGGTTGAATCTGGCATCTCAGTAATTCAGGTGCAGACTCTAAACTCTTACAATTTTGCAACATTTAGTTAATACATTTCTCAGCAGCTCAGCATCTCTGGAGTATTAGCAACTATTGTATCCGTTCTAACAGCTGCCTGTAATGAAAGATTCTGCTCAGCAGGAACAAAGATAAGAAATGTATTCATCAAATGTATCAATTTAGAACATAATGCACTCAAGAGGAAACTGCGCGACTTCGGAAATCGGCGCAAGTGCATTACAGCAGACGATTCTTCATTCAAGCAGACTGAAGGCAGTTGGTGGAGATCGTTGCCCCACAGAAGGCAACTAAATCTCCCTGAATATGCCGTAACCCTTAGAATGTGAAAAATGTCACTTTACACTTCAATATTCGAAAAAAGGTAACAAATAGAAGTGGTTGGAAAAAGTAATTATTTCTGGTAATCTATCTGAAACCAACTAGTTCTCCTTTAAAGAGAAAAATAACATGATGAGAAAACTGGCCATAAAAAAGGGCCAAAATAAAGGGAGTTCACAAAGGAAGTAAGCTGCCTCCCTGCAGCTGTGGATGTCACTTCTCTAGCTGTGTTACAAGGGACAGTAGAAACAGCCAGAAACACTGGAGTGAGGAAACTACTGTAACTGGAATAACATGAGCCTGCCATTGGCAAACCATTCGATTATCATAATGGAACCCAGGGGGGGTCTAGCTGAATATCCAGAAATGTAAATACTGCTTCTCTAAGCAGGGGGGTCAGCCTCCTCCTACAGAACGAGACAACTTTCACTTCTTCTCAGGCCAGAGTTTTGCATTTTCTCATTAGTGTATAATATTTCGGAAGCAGTTATTCATAAAATGCTTACAGGAAGAGAAGCTGCTCGGAAGCAGCCCGAACAAAAGGAGAGTTCTATGTGGAAGCTCACTAGCTCCTTAGCACTCAAGGATTCTGGGAGTTGTAGTACAACAGCTGAAGAGCGACAGTTTAGCCATTCCCAGTTGTCAGAGACAAGTCCCTACACGACGAGCAAGAGTCGTAGCGAGGAATAAAGTTCGGCTCGTAGGGGAGTGGTGGAATGAGCAGTGAGTCCAGAAATGGTTCTGAGGTCTCTTACCCTTGGTGTATGGAAGGTATCCGGTCCCGGTTTCAGGTAATGGACTCTTCCCACGGCGCTCCCTGCTTACATGAAGGGCAGCGGGTGGCACCAAGATAAGGGGTGAACAAGTCTCTCCCCGACTGTGGGATAGCAGACAGAAACTTCCTAAACAGCCACCACGGAACAAGTTACGTAAGGAAACACCCTTCCTCCCAGGACAAACTGGGGGCAGGAGCACAGTTCCAGCTCCGGCTCCTCCTTCTAAACCCCAGGGCAGACCGTCCCTCCTCAAACTCTATGGTGCTGCTGTGTTTGCTTTCATCCCTCACAGGGCATGCAGACGGACGGATGGCACCAGTGCTCGCTTGCAATAAAATATCTTCTAGCTACATACTAGGAGGACTTGCTTGTGAGTCAAGCACACTAGGATTTTAGTATCTAATCCGAGAAAACGTGGGAGGAGGCAGTTGTGGGCGGCACACTAACTGAATATAAATATCCGTGCCTTTTAAACTTTGATTAGTAGTCTTGTAAGTGAGTGAAGGTGCTGCCCGGGGACTTCCTACAGCAGCTGTCCACAACCTTTTTATACAAGCGAGCCACATTCAAATGTGCAAAGAGTTGGAGAGCAACACAAGCATGAAAAAGTTCCTTGGGGTGCCAAATAAGGACTGTGATTGGTTATTTGGTAGCCCATATGTGGACTGGCAGCACACAAGTCTCTACTTGGCACCATACTTAGCTTTCATGCAATTAAAAATAGCTTTCAAGCTTGGAATTCAAAAATAAGCACCTGCTTTGAGGACCCTGAGAGCAACATCCAAGGGGTTGGAGAGCAACATGTTGCACACGAGATACTGGTTGGGAATCACTGCCCTCAGGTCCGTCGCAGGTCTGGACTGAGAATTAAAATAGTTCCTGGCATTTAGTGTTGCCGCCTTTTCTCGAAAAAAATACCGGCCTTCCTATATATTTATGTTTTTTCCCTATTAATAACATTGGGATCAACCATCATTTTTACCGGCCATGCTGGTAAAATACGGGCCAGGTGGCAACCCTACAGTGGCATTTCAGGTACACAGAGGCCCAATCAGGCCACACAGAAGCCCAAACAGACCCCACTAGCCCACTAAATACGGACTTTCTGGGACGTTATAGCAGCCCCTCTGGCATTTGCCAGAACCCATAGATTGCTGGTCCATGGCTAGGGTTGCCACCTGGCCGGTATTTTTGATGGTTGATCCCAATAGGAAAAAAATATAAATATATAGGAAGGCCGGTATTTTTCTCCAGAAAAGGTGGCAACCCTATCCATGGCTGATATGCCTCTGATGTGACTGACCTGCAGCTTCAGCCCACATAGCTGCATACCTACAACAAAGCTTACACTTACCTTTCCAGCCTTTAGGGTAGTGACACAGGGGCAGATTTGGGTAAATTTAGTCGCCTGGCGACTAATCGCCTCATCTTCTGGGCAACAATCTCCCCAAACTGCCTTCCCGTGCCATACCGCCGGCTTGAATGGAAAAATCGACAACGGTATGGCACTGCGCCGATTAGTTTTCTGACGTTTTCTAGTTAAATTGGGTTGAAAAAAGACAAGGTCCATCAAGTTCAACCCCTCCAAATTAAAACCCCAGCATACACACACACCCCTCCACTCTTTCACACAAACCATATATGCCCATAGCTATACTAACTGTAGAGTTTAGTATCAAAATAGCCTTTGATATTATGTCCAAAAAATCATCCAAACCAACCTGGACAGTCTCCCCTCATAATTTGTCTTCCATTTCTCTAACCAGTTTAATTGCATGTCTCTGCACTCTCTCCAGCTCATTTACATCCCTCCTAAGTACTGGAGTCCAAAACTGCACTGCATACTCCAGATGAGGCCTTACTAGGGATCTATAAAGAGGCATAATTATGTTTTCATCCCTTGAGTTTATGCCCTTTTTAATGCAGGACAGAACCCTATTTGCTTTAGTAGCTACAGAATGACACTGCCCAGAACTTATCTATAAAAAAAACCCAAAAAAATCCTTCTCACTTAGGGAAACTCCCAACACATTGCCATTTAGTGTATAACTTGCATTTATATTATTTTTGCCAAAGTGCATAACCTTGCATTTATCAACATTGAACCTCATTTTCCAGTTTGCTGCCCAGTTTCCCAATTTAGACAAATCACTCTGCAAAGTGGCAGAATCCTGCATGGAACCTATAGTTCTGCACAATTTAGTATCATCTGCAAAAATAGACACTGTAATTTCAATGCCCACATCCAGGTCATTAATAAACAAATGTTCCATTTACCACCACTCTTTGTAGTCTATCTTTTAGTCAGTTCTCTATCCAGTTACAAATACTATGTTCCAGGCCAACATTCCTTAATTTAACCAGTAACCTTATCTGTGGCACTGTATCGAAGTCCAAGTAAATCATATCCACAGCCATCCCAAAATCGAGGTTCCTGCTTACCTTCTCATAAAATGAAATAGAGTTAGTCTGGCAAGATCTATTACACATAAAACCATGTTGGCACAAACTCATAGTATTGTTATTTGCTATGAAGTCCACTATCATATCCTTTATTAATCCTTCGAAAAGCTTTCCTACCACCGACATCAGACTAACTGGCCTATAGTTTTAAGGCAGCAAATCCCTTTTTGAATAGCTGCACCACATTAGCAATTCATGAGCCATTGGCTATCAGCCCAACCAATCAGAGGAGCAGGAAGTGAAATGCTCCAGCAAATGGAATACTGGAACAAGTCCAATGGACAAACCCGCTGATACCAATAGTACAAAGATATCTGTTGGGATTGCACATCTAACATTATGTACAGTTGACATCTCAGATAAAAACTACTTGCTAATATTGATAACCTGCAGTTAATGTTTAATGAAGTAATACAACTTTTAATGAATCATATGAAAGTTGAGAGTAGGACTGGTCATACCAGACATGCATTTGACCTAGTTGGCCAGCTTCAATACACTGCAAATGTATTACTCCATTAAACATTAACCCCAGATTATCAGTAGTAGCAAGCAGTTTTCATCCTAAAAGTCAACAACTTTTAATGCATCAGATGAAAGTTGACTGCAGCACTGGTCAGACCAGGGATGACTTTGATCTAGTTGGCCAGCTTCAACATATTACAATATATGGACAAACAATCCCTGTTTTATTTAAAAAGGGAAGGCTATTTATTTGTATCATAAAGTAGACATATTGTGTAAAAAAGATGAATGTGCCAGTTCATTATAATCTTTTAAATATAGAAGGAATGTGCTTTAGAAATGTAGCGTTATTGAAAATTGCAACAAAAGGATTACTAGTTCCACCCATCTGTTCCACTTCCTGCTGCCTTCTTTCCCAGGCTGTGCAGGGGAGGAATCAGCACTGTGTGCTGACCTGATAGCTTGTGTGACTGCAGGGCTGTGATTGGCTATCTCTCTGCTACTGTGTTTCTGGCTGAGACCGTTAGGACACACCCACCCCTCATTTGAAACAGGGACAGTGATTGTAGCAGATCTATGGGGAATTTCAATAAAGGGACCATTTTTAAAGATAATATTCATTTTTAGCCCACAGTGAAACTAGCACCATATATTATTCAATTGGATAAAATATCGGGAGGGGGTACTTATGCTATACATCTCATTTAATGCACAAACCTTTACATTAAATTTTAGTATGTTATAGAATGGCTAATTCTAGGCCTTGTTTCGCTTGGTCTGTATTATTTGTTTTAGTTTTTTAATTACTGTATGTGCCTTTTTAGTCTTAATCCTCCCAACTAAAAGCAAATGCTCTGTAAAACTACAAACTTGTTATTGCTACTTTTTAATATTCACCTTTCTATTTAATATTCATACCCCAGTCTCTTTTTCAAATCAACACATGGTTGCTAGGAAAATTTGGACCCTACCAACCAGATTTCTGAAACTGCATACTGGAGGGCTGCTGAATAAAAAGCTATATAACACAAATAAATAAAAAAAAGTGTCCCTAACTCTTGGGGGCCAATTTACAAAATTCACGTGAAATGATCGAAGTTTCATCGAATATCGAATAGATCGAATATTCCATAATTTGATCATTCGATGATCGTAGGAATTAAAAGTTTTAAAAATTTTAAAGTTATTCGACTGCCAACTTCGCCAGATTGAACCTACCGAATTGCAATAGAAGCCTATGGGAATTTCCCCATAGGCTTCAGAGACTTGGGGGCAAATTTACTATTATTCCCCAAAACAAATTCGTTTCTATTCGATATTCGATTAGCATTCGATTTTCGAATGTTAATCGAATAGTTCTAGGCTACCCTTTATTCGATCATTCGACGATCGAATACAAACCTATTTGATCATTCGAATAAATCATTCGACTAAACGAATAAACACTTTGATCGTAGGAATCCTATTTGATCAGGACTTAGTCTCAGAAGCCTATGGGAGTGCTCCCATATGCTTCTATTGCAGTTCGGTAGGTCCAATCTGCCAAAGTAGGCAACCGAAGAAACTTAAAAAATAAAATCCTTCGCTGATCGAATGATTGAATATTCGTCCATTTGACTCTATTCGATTGTATTCAATCGTTCGACCATTCCCTTGATCGAATATGCCAAAATTCACATTTTTGACCAAACAAAGAAATCATACGTTTCGAACTGCGATCGAACTTCGAATCCTTCACGTGAATTTAGTACATCGGCTCTTAAGTCCTGCCCGAATACCATTCGTACGATCGGAGCGTTCGATCGTTCGAATCGCACGGATTTTTCGGATGCTCTAATGAAATTTAACGATTTTTTTGTGAAATAAAACCTATCGGTATCCGATCGTACTAATTAATCGAGAAATCGGATATCGAGCAAAATGATAGCCTAAAACAATTCAATAGTTGAATACTTATCGAATTGTGAATTTGGTCGAGCTAATTATGGGAAATAATAGTAAATTTGCCCCTTAGGCTAGGGCCACACAGGGCAATTTTGAGCGACTTTGAAAAACGCGTCCCAGTGTGTGAATAGGCGCAGGCCACTTTAGTGCTTACTGTGTGGACTAGCCCTAAGGTGAACACCCACTTTAATGTACTTAGCATATTGATTATGAGTGAGTGCAGCATGCATATTATTATTATTATTAACATGTATTTCTATAGTGCCAACTTGTTGCGTAGCGCTGGCATAAATATACATTTCCTTTACTTGCCATCAGGTAGCACAAAAAGGGTTAATATTCCTCATAGCCTGTAACAATACAGGCTAATAAAGCAGAAATAAATGTTAACTAATGAAGCATGTAGAAAGAGAACCTAACCAACACCTCTCAATATCTTGTATTCTTTAAAGGGGTTGTTCACCTTTGAGATAACTTTTAGTATGATGTAGAGAGCGACATTCTGACATAATTTGCAATTTGTTTTCATTTTTTATTAATTATGGTTTTTGAGTTATTTCGCTTTTTATTCAGCAGCTCTTCAATTTGCATTTTAACTAGGGCCCAAATTACCCTAGCAACCATGCATTGATTTGAATAAGAGACTGGAATGTGAATAGGAGAGAGTCTGAATAGAAGGATCAGCAATAAAAAGTAGCAATAACAATACATTTGTAGCCTTACAGAGTATTTGTTTTTTTAGAAGGGGACGGCGACGCCCATTTGAAAGTTGCAAAGAATGAGACGAAAAGACAAATAACTATAAAACTATAACAAATAAATAATAAAAACCAATTGAAAAGTTGCTTAGAATTGGCCATTCTATAACATAATAAAAGTTACCGTAAAGGTGAACCACCCCTTTAATTTTGGGCTTATTCAACTATCGAATAGCCCAAAATTCTATTCAAATTGGTCAAATTCGATTGTCGAAGTACTGGCCCTTTAAAAAAATTTGATATAACAATTCGGCAGATTGAACCTACCAAATTGCTATAGAACCTTATGGTAAGCTCCCATAGGATTCTTCCAAGTTTTTTTGATTGAATAAAAAAAATTCGATTGAATGCGTAAAATCGTTCGAAACGATCGATTTTATCGATCTATCAAATTTTTTTATTCGATTGTTTGATAAATCGAATTGCGTTAAAACACCTCAAATTCAAAATTCAAATTCGAGGGGTTTTATTTCGACCAAAATTCAAGGGTCGAATTTGAGGTTTTTTAACCCTCCAAATTCGACCGTTAGTAAATGTGCCCCTTAGAATTAGAATTTTACTATTCACCTGCCAAATTGCTGTTTTGGCCTATGGAGGACATCCTGTTATCAATTTGGAGTTGTTTGCAGCCTTCCTGACATTCAAGTTTTTTTCGGAGAAAAAACTCAAATTCTATTCAAGTTTGCGGGTCGATCCTTTTCGCCTGGGCTCAAAAAAGTTTATTTTTTTAATAAAATGCAATTGGCAGAATCTCAAATTCATGGGAGTTTTAGATAACCATGAACTTGAAATTCCACCCCTGATAAATCTGCCCCATAATGTTCAGAAAAATAGTGCACATCAAACAAAACACCAGTGAAATTTGTATACATACCACCCAACTGCAATGCAGGCAAGCAAGAGTACAAGGAAGCATGTAAACTGGCCAGAAAAATGTATTATCCTTTATCCTGATGTTTCAGCATAGAGCATTTATTAAGGGGATTTCTGAATAATACTTTTTGCAATACCACCTTGTCCGATTTATTTGGTGTGAAAGCCCATTATAGGAAAAATGCAAGGTAAATGATACATAGATGTATATAGAGAGACAGGTTGGTGAGAGGGGGCTGCAGAAGCTTATCTTTATTACCGCAGAAACTTTACAGAATTGTAATTGGTTATACAGGTATGGGACCTATTATCCAGAATGCTTGGGACCTGGGGCTTTCCGGACAGCAGGTCTTTCTGTAATTTGGATCTTCACTTCTTAAGTCTACTAGAAAGTCATGTAAACATTAAATAAAGCCAATAGGCTGTTTTTGCTTCCAATGAAGATTAATTATTAGGCATGGGTGAATTTTACCTGTTTCACTTCGCCGGGGGTGAAATATCACCGAAAAAAAATTTCTTGATGCACGGTGAATTTTTTTTTGACGCTCAACTCAATTCAAGTCTTTGGATGGCATTTTCACAGCGAAACAAGGCGAAAAAAATGCGCCCATCCCTATTAATTATACCTTAGTTTGGATCAAGTACAAGGTACCGTTTTATTATTACAGAGAAAAAGGAAATATTTTTAAAAAATTTGGATTCATTTATTATAATGGAGTCTATGTAATTCAGATCTTTCTGGATTATGGGTTTCCAGATAACAGACCCCAAACCTGTATTTAGAAACTTTATTTACTTTGGTTAAAACTAATAGTAAATTTCAACAAAGCCAATAGGATTGTTTTACCATCTATAATCTGCAATCAGATATTAGTGGCAAATAAGGCAAAATAAGCCTAAAGCTCAAAAATAGCAAGAGGAATAGTTAACACAAAGCAGTGTATTGTTGCCAAATAGTTCATGGTTTCCAATCTATATAAAATGTGCCGTTTACAATGTAATATTATTTGTTAGCTTTTCTAAAGGAAAATGATCCATTCAGCTCACCATTTTCTGGGAAACAAGAATACAGAATAAAACAAGATGGCTGTTGTCAACTCCCGAGGACAGAACCTGCACGGAGGGGTAAGTACAAAGTTAGGGGCATTTGCCCAGGGTACCTGGTAGGCTGAGGTGGAGGGGGGTATATTTAGGGCAGGGGTATTTAATTAAAGAGGTTGAATTCTCCTTTAATGCTGAATACAAGAAATGCCAATTCAGTATCTGGGCCATGTCCAAAATTGGGAAAAATCAGCAGTGTGTAAATGTTTTTCTGTTTAAAGGGCACCTATCGTCAAAAACAGTTACCCCCAACCAAATGTGTGGGCTGATAGAGCCCGCATTCCGACTGTTTTACAGTTTAGTGGCACTACAATACAAGAGGTCATTATGTTGTATTAACTGGTAAAGTAAAAAACCGATCTGATATTTCATAAAAAGTGAGAGAAAATCTCTAAACAATTTTCTTTCTTTCTGCTTTGGACTAGAATCACGTTTTAAAGGGGAACTATCGCAAAAAATGATTTGTCACATAGGCCTGGGCCTAGGGCGGCAAAATATTTGGAGCTGGATGCTGCCCAGCTGCGTCTTTAAACCACTTGGGACTTATTGCTCCCCAGTGCTTCTGTGTCTAAGAGCACCGTTGCTGGAGCTAGGACCCCTGTGGCCAGGGCTGGACTGGGAGGAAAAAGCAGCCCTGGCAAAAGTATCAAAGCAGCCCATGTATTTCCGTGCTAACTAGAACTAGTGAGTCTAGTTAGAGACCTAAGAGTCCATTACCATAAAATCCCAAGCAATATTATATACCCTATGTGCTGGAACTGGTCCTTACAACAAATATCTCCCCCTGCGTTGCGTTTGGCTGCGTTCAGCCACAGGGGAGCGCAGGTCTAGACTCACCTCATTCTTTTCAATGAGGTTGTACCCACGAGCATGTTGCGTCTGACTCTGCGTTCGGCGCTTACACGTGTCTCGTGGGTACAACGCCATTGAAACTAATGAGGTACGTCTAGACCTGCGCTCCCCTGTGGCTGACCGCAGCCAAACGCAACGCAGGTCCAAAACGCCCGTTTGTAAGGGCCTTACGGCTGATGAAACACCAGGTGTGTATTATCCACTTCCATATTTCAGCTGGAAGTGACCCTGCCCTGCCTCTTCTCCATTGTGAGAATGAAAAACTCCTGTCAGCACCACAACTGGCATTTTTCAGTCTGAAGATGCTCTTTTGAATGTCTCTGTCAGACATTCCCTAATGCAGAGACCCTTTTCCACCCCTTGAAATAAGTCAGCAGAGAAAGTGCTTTATATGTTAAACATGTATATGTTTGTGAAAAAAGGTTCATACCCAATCTGGGAGCATCTCTCTAGCATTGACAATTCCCCTTTAATTTGCGCTTTATACATGTATACCAATTCTTTGTTCTCGGACAAGCTGATAATAGCTTATATCCTGGTTCTTCCTAACTTTGCTCCATTCCAGCCATTAGAGACAAAACAAGAGACTCCACTGTGAAAGCAAAAATAGAATTTTAACAGACGTATAAAAGTTTTGCAGTTGTAAAAAAAAAATCAGACACTATATTGTTTGTGTTTTTAAAACCACTGAATTATTATAAAATATACTTAGTGACAACAATAACAAAAATATAATAAAATAGTAGCTGTTTTGATAAAGGGACTTTGTATCAGTCACTGTATTTGTAATGAAATTAAACTGGAGACATGTGGGCTTTAGACAACAGCCGGAAGCTATATCTGGAGTGTATATTTCCATAACAGGAAGTTGGTGGCAAGAGAAACAGGAACATAAAATATCTAACTTGTGTGCCACGTTAATATGTGCATAACCTTTATCATATGACTTAGGTGCCTAAGGATATACAGTAATTAACTTGCTATTTTAGGGTTTTTATTTTCTCCTTCCTTGCTGGGGAACTGGGTCAACGGGGGCTAGGGTTGCCACCTTTCCTAAATACTTTTACCGGCCTGTGGGGGCGGGGACAAAGGGGGGCGGGTGTGACATCAAAGGGGGCGGGGTTATGACGTTTTGTGAGCGTGACCGGGACTCCGCGCGATGAAGAACGTGTAAGAACTGTAAGTAATGCAGGGGATTGGGGGCTGGCCGACGGGTCTTTTTAAAGGTATTACAAATTTACCTTTGCTGGTAAATTTGTAATACCGGCCCCGGCCTTGGCGAGTGTTTTACCGGCTAGGCCAGTAAAATACCGGCCAGGTGGCAACCCTAACGGGGGCCCATGAGGGCTGAGGCCCACCGGGTTTTTTCCCAGTATCCCGCCAGCCCAATCTGAGGCTGTTGACCTAGAACGGTCACAAGACCTATTCAACAGGTACCATGCTCATGTAGGCTTTGTATGGCTTTGCTAGATAGTATAATACAACAGAGTTATAATAGAGCAGGCTAATAAAATCTGCATTTTTCCATTTTCTTTTTTACAGAACAACTTTTTTTTATTAATAAAGGCATACTGAAATAACCATTTTTTCACACAAACCCACTGCCCCATAAAAAAAAAAAAAACAGCATTTCTATTAGGCCTCTTCACTCTGCAACTGACAAGGCTGTTTACATATATAAAGAGCTTAACATGTGCTGCCATCTACTGTTGTAGCCTGTACTGCAATCACTTATGTTTGTGATATTGTCTTTGTGTGTTTCAGTAAAGTGTGTTGTTACAAGCTAGCCAGGCTTCAGGAAACATGGTGTCAAAAACTGGCAGAAACTTTGGTTGTGATTAAGCCACTAACGTTCCCCGTTCGCCGCGACAAATCTCCCCCGAATCTCCCCGAATAGCTAGTCAGCGATGGTCACTCGCTAGGCGTAAAGTCGCCTGCGCTTGTTCACACGCAGCGGGGTGATTTTAAAACTCGCTCAAAATTGCCCTGCATGCTGAGCTTATTAGAGACAGAATAGTACTGGGAGCAAAGGATACGCACAAATTGAAAAGAAATGTTTGACTATTGTGTTTGGATGTTAGAAATTCAGTATCTACATGGAAAAAACCTAATCAGCATGGAGTCTGACCACAAGCCACTGACTTACAAAAAAGCATGCCAAATGTATAATGCAGACTTTCTGTCAAGATGCAATATCAGAAACCACCTCCAAAACCATCATGGAATGCTGCAAAGTGCATTTTAGTCAACATGGGATACCTGCTACTGTCATCACAGAAAGTGGACCACAATTTGTCAGCTCAGAGTTCACAAATTTTCTAGAAATTGGGAATATGAACATGCTACCTCATCCTCCTATCACAGTCAGTCAAATGGTAAAGCTGAAGCTGCGGTCAAGATAGCCAAAAACATCATACAGAAAGCTAAAAAGACAAAAGCCAAACTTGACTGGAGGAATACTCCTACTGAAGGTATCAGCAGCAGTTCTGTACAAACACCAATCGTTTGGACGGTGCACTCATGGAGTCCACACCAAGGAATCGCTTGTTTCTTGTAAAAATTACACTTTATTGAAACATCTTGATACACTGCAAACCCAGCACCATGAGGTCTGATACATTTGGTGTCACTGCACTTCCTCAGAGACCTCACTTCCCATTGGTACACGTTATTTAAACCTTCACGATCCTCCCTTTTCATTAACATGTTAACCCATAAAGCATTAAAAACAATCAGTTAATTAAGTGTGTGCAAGTTAATTCATTTTGAATTTTGATTCGTTTTTAACGCTTTATATAAGCGTTGTATTTTAAATGAATGTGTCTTTGACTGAGAAAAAAAGAGGGTAATAAAATCACAAGGTTTTTATGAAACAATGTGTTGACTTTTGGGACAAATGAACGCTTAGGCCTCAAAATTATTTCCCTAGAAAGAGTGTGCAAATAAGGCTTCATAAAGGAAAAAACTTGTAGTTCCCCAATACAAATGTGAAGAGGCAACTGCTGTAAGAAAGACTGTCTTAAAGGACCAGTAACATCAAAAAATTAAATTGTTTTAAAGTAATAAGAATATAATGCAGTGTTGCCCTGCCCTGGTAAAACTGCAGTGTTTGCCTCAGAAGCACTACTATTGTTTATATAAATAAGCTGTTGTGTAGCCATGGGGGCAGCCATTCAAAGGAGTAAAGGCTCAAGTAACACAGCAGATAGCAGCTATCATAATGTTATCTGTTATCCTTTACTTATCCTGTGCCATATAGCCGTTTTTCAATTTCCACCATTGCTACTAAGCAGCTTGTTTATATGATCTATAGTAGTGTTTCTGAAGCAAACAGATCAGTTTTAACAGCGCAGGGCAACGCTACATGATATTTTCTTTACTTCAAAACACTCATTTTTTGGTGTTACTGTTCCTTTAAAGTGATAAGTGAGTGAGAGAGGCCAAGGGTGGATTTGAAAGTGCTTTTAGAACAAATCCAAATTCCATTTTGGAGAAAGGCATCTTATCATTGGCTTAAGATTCATGGCTTTGGAAAACCTTTTATCTAAAAAGTTTCATGCCAGTGGCTCACATTTAAAGGCACCCAAAGCAGCAATTTGCACCTTTAATGTATTTGGGGCAAGATTTTTGCGAATCAACTTTGTAGAAAGTCCAAAATGTTTATGACTGAGGCACATTCTGGTAGAATATTCAACTGAGAACAACATCTTCTGAAAGTAGACTGTATCCTTTGATTTATTATATTTGTAACGCATTTCCTACTATGTAAAATAGTATACACTACTGCTACAGATACCCCTAAGGGGGATAAGATGTCCCTTTCAGTTTCCAAGCATGTAACTTGAGTGAAAATGGATCTGTTTGAAGAACCGGTCCTTGTGATTTGGTATTAGCCACAGGCGTAACCACTGCCAATTCCAACAGCTCTGAGAACCATGTTCTGTGCGCCCAGGCTGGAGCAATTAGTCCCAAAAGTTGAAGACCCAAAGCCACGTACAGACCCAAAGTAAAAAAAAAGGAGCCAAAGTTTAAGACCCAAAGTCACAAAAGGAGCCATAATTGAAGTCCCGAAGCAGCAAAAAGAACCAAAGTCACAAAAGGAGCCGAAGTCCTGAATCCACATGTTCAGTTCTACTAAACACCAATGTGTGTTTTTTTATTATATTAAACCCCTGGCCACTAATGTATTATTTTAATTCTCTATAGGCCCCTGCAACCAAAGCTTTTTTTTCTCTGGGGCCTGAATGTTTTTTTTTTTAACTTGTAAGAGAGGGCCCCGGCACCAATGTTTTTGTTAAAAAACTTTTATGGGGGGCCCTGTTGTCAACATTTTTTTTAC
>CM044434.1:102086552-102128887 GCA_024363595.1 Xenopus borealis
TGGCCAGAGGATTAAAAAACAAAAAACAAAAACCCAGATTGGTGTCAGTAGAATTGAACTCGTGGCTTCAGGACTTCAGTTATAGCTGTTTTAGTGACTTCGGGTATTTTCGCAGCTTCAGGACTTCAGTGTCTTTTAACTGTGCAATGGTGGGATTTGGGGCTGGGCCTGAGGTCTCTGGTAATTTTGTTGTACGGGCCCTGTGATTTCTAATGGCGGATGATCTTGTTTTCCTTTATCATAATCCTCAAGTATTTCCTGTGGGCTGAGTGGATGGGCACATGAAGGTATGTCTTTTGTAGGTCAATGGCAGTGGATGTTATTTACTTAGACTTTGCTAAAGCATTCCATACAGTGCCACACAGAAGGTTACTGGTTAAATTAAGGAATGTTGGCCTAGAACATAGTATTTGTACCTGGATAGAGAACTGGCTAAAAGATAGACTACAAAGAGTGGTGGTAAATGGAACATTTGTTTTAATGACCTGGATGTGGGCATTGAAAGTACGGTTTCTATTTTTGCAGATGATACTAAATTGTGCAGAGCTATAGGTTCCATGCAGGATGCTGCCACTTTGCAGAGTGATTTGTCTAAGTTGGGAAACTGGGCAGCAAACTGGAAAATGAGGTTCAATGTTGATAAATGCAAGGTTATGCACTTTGGCAAAAATAATATAAATGCAAGTTATACACTAAATGGCAGTGTGTTGGGAGTTTCCCTAAGTGAGAAGAATTTTATTTAGGGTTTTTATAGATAAGTTGTCTAATTCTGGGCAGTGTCATTCTGTAGCTACTAAAGCAAATAAAGTTCTGTCTTGCATAAAAAAGGGCATAAACTCAAGGGATGAAAACATAATTATACCTCTTTATAGATCCCTAGTAAGACCTCATCTGGAATATGCAGTGCAGTTTTGGACTCCAGTCCTTAGGAGGGATGTAAATGAGCTGGAGAGAGTGCAGAGATGTGCAACTAAACTGGTTAGAGGAATGGAAGACTTAAATTATGAGGGAGACTGTCCAGGTTGGGGTTGTTTTCTCTGGAAAAAATGTGCTTGTGAGGGAACATGATTACACTTTACAAATACATGAGAGTACATTATAGACAAATATCAGGGGACCTGTTTACCCATAAAGAGGATCACCGCACCAGAGGCCACCACTTCAGACTAGAAGAAAAGACTTTCATTTGAAGCAACGTAGGTGGTTCTTCACAGTGAGGACAGTGAAGTTGTGGAATGCACTGCCGGGTGATGTTGTGATGGCTGATTCTGTTGATGCTTTCAAGAGGGGCTTGGATGATTTTTTGGACAGACATAATATCAAAGGCTATTTTGATACTAAACTCTACAGTTAGTAGAGCTATGGGCATATATGGTTTGTGTGAAAGAGTGGAGGGGTGTGTGTGTGTATGCTGGGGTTTAATTTGGAGGGGGTTGAATTTGATGGACTTTGTCTTTTTTCAACCCAATTTAACTATGTAAATATGTAAAAGATTAATTTCTTTTTTTTTTGTGATAGTAGTGTTGGTGTGCTTTCCATTCTCAATAATAACTGTCTGGAAGTTGGCTGAATGTATTTGCTTGGTGTGTTTTCCCTAAAAAGATCACTGTGATTTCTAATAACCCATTTCCGATAAATAGAGAGCAGACTCCCAAAGGCCCACAGCCATGCACTTTGTTGGATATTGTTTATTTCTGCCCTTTACCCATTGACTTCAGGGAAGCAAAACAGGACAGATTCTCTCACCTTTTGTATTTTATGTTCATATTTGTATCCTTTTTTTCCTCTGCTCCTTCTGTTTTTCTCCCATATTTACTCCCCATTGTCTACCTGTCTTTTCTCTCCCATTTACTGATTAAAGGGATACTGTCATCATTTTTTAAATGCATCAGTTAATAGTGCTGCTCGAGTAGACTTCTGCACTGAAATCCATTTCTCAAAAGAGCAAACAGATTTTTTTATATTCAGTTTTGAAATCTGACATGGGGCTAGACATTTTGTGAATTTCCCAGCTGCCCCTGGTCATGTGACTTGTGCCAGCACTTTAGGAGAGAACTGCTTTCTGGCAGGCTGTTGTTTTTCCTTCTCAATGTAACTGAACCAGTGGGACATGGGTTTTTACTATTTAGTGCTGTTCTCAGATCTACCAGGCAGCTGTTATCTTGTGCTAGGGAGCTGCTATCTGGTTACCTTCCCATTGTTCTGTTGTTAGGCTGCTTGGGGGGGTGGGAAGGTTGGGGGTGATATTACTCCAACTTGCAGTACAGCAGTAAAGAGTGATTGACGTTTATGAGAGCACAAGTCACATGACTTGGGGCAGCTGGGAAATTGACAAAATGTCTAGCCCCATGTCAGAATTCAAAATGAAATATATAAAAATCTGTTTGCTCTATTAACTGATGCATTTTGTTAATTCCCTCAAATTTGCTTTCCCTATGAAGACAACCTAAGGCAAGTGAGAAGAGAGTTTTGTCGGTATATTAAATAATACAGAAACATTACCTAAGCTATTTCAACACATAAGGCTAGCAGACCAAAAGATGACCAAGCTTGGAATCTGGAATAAAGCCATTGGTCTGTGTTGCTAAAAAAAAAAAGCTTCCTGAGACTCTGTATTTTTGCTATACAAATAAAGCATCTGTTTTACTTAGGAAACCTAACAAGACTTGTTATATACGTAAGATAATCTTCCGGTAGGTAAAACTACCAACACTACTTTATCCTATAATGCTCTCATTTATGTTTCTATTCTCTACCCTTCGCATCCATTTCTTTTTTCTGAACACCCATTCTGTTCTCATTTTCTCACTAATTTTGTTCTCCACTTTTCACATAATTTATCCATTTTATTCTTTATTCTGTTTTGATCATTTTTTTTTATCTCGTTGTCGCCTGCACTACTCTACTTTCCCTATTTTATAGTCTCCTCCATTTACTGACCTCTTCTTTACCACCCTGTTTTGTTTCTCTCTTTTGCTCTATACTTTCACCGTCACCCTGTCTAAACAGCAGGGGGCGAACTTGCTACTAAAGCTGCAAAATATAATTATAGTGACATCTTTCAGGTATTCAGGGCACCAGCTAAAAAATTGGCCAAGTTCCATGGATACTCCTCATAGATAGCAACACCACTCATTTTTTTCTCAAAAATATTACAATTAGAAAGAGAGGATACCCCAGAGTCACACTATCAGATTCACAGAGGTAAGTTGTATGTTTAATTCAGTGTTATTAATATGTGTATTTAAGTCTGCATAGAAGTGGTTGTTGGTTTGCATCTTTTCAGAGTGAAACTTGATTTTATTTTTGCTATATATTGTCTCAGTTGCTCAATTATGTAAAACGCACGCAGGGGCACACGTACCAATTTGTCCAACAATAAAGGCATTTTAAGCATAAGATACAGGATATTGAGAAGCATTACTGTTTAAAAGTGCATTCTGTCCACTGTCTGATAAATTCCTAAATGAATACAATTTCTAATACAAATTCTAGAGCAGTGTCTGACTGGGTCGTATGGGGCTACCACCTGAATGCCTTCTACCCCGCTGCAGAGGCCCCCAACATTGAAATAAATCCCCCTGCCATATCGACTTCCAAGCCATACCAGTTTCCCCAAAATGTACCTTTGAGACACAGCACTAATTTCCTTGCTGCTGCCTATGGCTTCTGCAATCAGATTTCCCTGCAGGTCAAGCAGCAGGTCTCGGTTTGCTGACCAATGAGGGCCAGGCCCACCAAGTTTCTCACCTGGTTCATTGCGCTGGCCCAGTTTGACACTGTACCAGTAATTGTCCACCATCATCCCAAAAAGGATTATTAGATGTGGAGGTCTCCTTGAGATCTTCCCTCGGATATATTCATAAGGGATTCTTCAGTCTTGATCTCTTCACACAAGTTCAGTGGCATCACTATAAGTTACTGAACCTCACAGCAAAAATATTTTTGCTCAGGTATTAGAAATACCTGTACCATATAGCAGACCCAGTATTTTTCTCTGGTGTTTTCAGCAGACGCAGCTTGAGGTAACCACACTCTGGTTGTTCCAATTTCATATTCAGTAACCCACATATCAGTGAACTCATTAGATAAATTGTGATATAGTACTGTTTATGCAATTTACCTATCCCTTCCTCCCTCATTTCTCAGCCGTCCTTTTCCTACTTTCTCATACTCTCTTCTCCATTATGTAACACAGTTTTACATTGGACACTATTAAACAAAGTGCCTATTAAGGTCCTGTCCTATTTTTGTCTAGGTTAAAGCATGTCATTAAAGCATGATCGAAGCAACACTCATGGGTGGTAACTACACGAGTTCACAGCTTTCAAGGCAGCACACAGCCAAATCCTACATCTCAGAATTTTTCTGTAAGTACTCATCAGATCACTTGTTGCTGACTTCTACTGCTCAATTCCTGACTAGGCTGTGTTAGGTTTGCACCTTTTTTTCGGGAATTCCCTCCCAAGCTAACTTTCATCTGTGCAGGGATTTACAAAGGGCTGGGCTTTATTAATGATAAATAATAATTATTTGAATGCTTCTTTTAACTATTTCTGCTGCCTTTTTTGTTTCAGTCTCCATGTCATGTTCCATTGTTTTATATTTTCATTATATATGTTGTCATTTTAAAAACATTCAAACAATGCAAATAATCATGTTAAATGATTTGGATGCTGAGCTTTATTAGAAAGGTGCGTCCCAGCATGCAACATTCATCTTTCCAGATATAGAAATTTATCCCCTCAAGCAGCCTCTAAAATTCTTCTAAAGAATGAAGAAAGCCTGCCTTTATGACTCACAAATGAGTCATGTTAGATAAAATACATGTTGTTCCCTGAGCGCTACATTTAATGCTAGATGGAATATTTTTGCTGCCTGAAGTAAAACTGCATTAACTGTGACAATGCTACAAGTAAATGGTACCATAGCAGTAAACATGCCATCTCAGGATCAATCTGGTTGCTAGGGATAAACAAATACATAATAAATACACAATTTTGTACACAGCGATGCCTCTTGATGTATTTTGTTACCATTTTGTACTCAACGTGATGGTTGTTTTCAGGATAAGTGTCTGCTTTTTGGCATTTTCTCCAGATTTCTCAGTGTAGTGGCAGCATTGGATACCCTCAGGCTACTGTGGATAACCACTAAGCGATTGAGATTTGGACAGACAATATCTAACTCCCAAATGTATGGGGTGGTCACCCTCTTAAGTAAGGTAATATCAATTCTTTTTATAGAGGTCGCTTCCAAGGTGATTTGGCAGGCACCAAGGGTGTGGCTATTTTTAATCTCAAATCCAGAAGGTTCAGGGCCCTTACACACGGGCGTTTTTACCTGCGCTCCCCTGCGTTCCGTTTTGCTGCGTTCAGCCTCAGGGGTGCGCAGGTATAGACACTCAAATATTTCCAATGGGGCTGTACTCACACGAATGCATGTAGGCGCCGAACGCAAGAAAAATGCAGCATGTTGCGTCTGAACCTGCATTTGGCGCCTACATACATTCGTGTGAGTACAGCCCCATTGAAAATAATTTAGTGCGTCTATACCTGCACTCCCCTGCGGCTCAATGCAGCAAAACGGAACGCAGGGGAGCGCAGGTAAAAACGCCCGTGTGTAAGGGCCCTGGAAGGCTGGGAATGTTGCAGAAGTGCAGTTTAGTGGGTCCAGGCCAACAGCAGGAGAGAGGTGTTCACTACACATTGCCAAGCATCAGCAAAGTATCAATAATCACCACCTCTGGAGCATACAGTAATGGACTCATGAATTGTATTTCTTCATCTAGCAATTTAAAGGAAAACTATACCCCTGGACAATGTAGGTCTCTATAAACAGATATTGCATAAAGCAACTCATATGTAAAACCCTGCTTCATGTAAATAAACCATTTTCATAATAATATACTTTTTTAGTAGCATGTGCCATTGGGTCATCCTAAATAAAAAATTGCCATTTAAAAAAAAAGCCTCCTGGGATCCTAGGATTCAACAGTGCACACAAACATACCAAACAAACTATAAAGTTAGGTCACATGAGCCAATTAACAGACAGAGTTGTGTCTTTTGCTTCCACACTTCTCCCCGTCTGGCCTAGCCCTTACAGTTAGAGTTGAAATATTTCTGGTCAGGTGATCTCAGCAAACAGTCCTAGTAATTTTACATACAAAGCAATGGATGTAGTTTGTGGCTTTTGACACCACTATTTTTGGACAACTAAAATAATGCATCAGGCAAAGCAGCCAGAACCATTCAAAATGTATCTTCCTTTAAAGGATCAGTAACACAAAAAAAATTAAAGTTTTTTACAGGAATGATAATGCAATGTAGTGTTGCCCTGCTCTGATAAAACTGGTGTGTTTGCTTCAGAAAGACTACTATAGTTTATATAAACAAGCTGCTGTGTAGCCATGGGGGCAGCCATCGAGCATGTGATACACGATAACTGATATGTTGTGAAGAATTCCATTGAATAAAACAGAGCATATATGTTATCTACGACGTATCCTGTACTTGATGGCTGCCCCCATGGCTACACAGCAGTTTGTTTATATAAACTATTTTAGAGTTTCTGAAGCAAACACACTAGCGCAGCACAATCAGTACATAAGTATTTTCACTAGGGTAGACTGAAGTGTATGTAGTCTGCTACAAATGGGTTTGCACTCAACATAAACTTCCAAACATACAGGCTAGAAGTAGAGCAGTACAAACACAAGAGTGTTGAAATAACATGCAAAAGACAGCTGCCTTTTGATGAATGCAAGGCTATTTGTTATTCTGATGTTTTGCTTCCCCTGGTTGATGTTTTGGGGGCTTGGCACCCAACTGTAATGTTTATACTGGTGAGTCTCTACTGCAGTGGTCCTCAAACTTGGCCCTCCAGCTGTTAAGGAACTACAAGTCCCACAATGCAATGATGGAGTCTGACAGCCACAGTCAGGCAAATGCATTGTGGGACTTGTAGTTCCTTAACAGCTGGAGGGCCAAGTTTGAGGACCACTGCTCTACTGTCTAAACAATGTGAGATTCATTTTGTACGTTAGTGTACTTCAGCTTTCATCTTGTATTTACCCTTAAATATATGGTAAATTTTGTAACTATACGCAACATACTTTTCTTTGTATACTGCCTTTCTAAATGAACATGCATTCCTTAGCAGAGATGTATGTTTATGTACAGTTAAGATTAATCTATTTCTAGCAGCTGGGGGTGGTTCTTTTATACAAGCTTGAAGGGTTGGGAAATTTGCAATTAGTCATATTTCATGTTTTACTGTTAACATTTTTTTTTGTACTTAATTCTCAGGATAAAAATTCCAACTGCTATATTGTTGCTAAGGCTTAATTACCCTAAAAACCAAATAGCAATTAGGAAATGAGAATGAAAGATCAATAGGAGAGGGTATAAAAAAGAATATGCAATAAACTAGACCCTCAGTCAATGGGTTAAAAACCCATACCACACCATTTTCAGGTTCAGGCTGGCAAAAAGAAGGTCACTGATAATAAAGTACAATTAGACGAAATCACTAGTAGCCTTTCAATTGGTCTTGTTTATAATATACTAAAATATAATATAAAGGAGAAAATGCCCTTAAAATGACCTCTAGTAAAATCCTATATAATAAAGTTCAAGTGTCTCTGCTTCCAGTCCCTGTGTCCGTGGAATTGCGCTACTGCGCATGTGCCCCACGGACAGCCAGCGCGAAGCGTCTAACGCTATCGCAAATTCGCCAGCGTGAATTCACAAACACCGACTCTGCCGAATTTACGCTAGCGAGGTAGATAGAATACAATAGATAGGAGGTTGAAAAAAAAATTGAACATTTTTCTAAGTCCCAAAAAACGCTGTGGCGTGCTTTACCATTGTGGGTGATAGTCTGAAAAAGAAGTGTATGTTACAGCCACTACACAAGCCCAGGAAACCTTTAATCAAAAAAAAATAAAGTTGTCCTATTGCCCTACATGTGCCCCCTATATAGTAGTGTTGTCATATGTCAGGAAATGTAGGGGGGAAGGAGGGTAACAACCCCCAAAAAAAACAATGTTTTTCAGACTATCACCCACAATGGTAAAACACGCCACAGCGTTTTTTGGGACTTAGAAAAATGTTAAAAAAAAATTTTCAACCTCCTATCTGTTGTATTGCTCTAGCGTAAGTGCTAACGAACAGCAAAAAGTTGATCTTTGAATTTGCGTAATTACCAAAAAGTTGATCTTTGAATTTGCGTAATTACCATCCTTCGCCAGTGCGCAACTTCGCACAGAGACTTCCGTTAGTGGTTTATAATCTGCTGCCTTCAATCTATGGAAAGACCGGCGCTACATAACGGTGTGCCGCTCCTCTGCTCACCGCTACACCGCCAGCTGTACACATGCCCAAGCACCATGTGACAGAGGAGCAGCTCGAGCTGTGGGATGTGTGACCCGGGGAGTCAGCGGCGCAGTCAGTAAAGGTAAATGGGGGGTCGGGGTAGAGAGAGACTTCCACTTTATTTGTCTGTCTTACCTCTTTATTGCCTAAAAGCCCCGCCCTCACGGGAGAGCCGCAGCCAATCCCAGTGCGCTGCCCCGCCCCTCTTTGTTGTGCTGCCCAATAGCAGAGGGATTGAGTGTTGCTGGCCGGCGGGTGACAGAGGAGCAGCTACTGTCTGGCCTCCCATAGCTGTGAAAGTACCTCCCGCTCTCTGACTCACTCAACTCCGCCTACAGGACGCCAAGGAAAAAATATGATTGGCGAAAAATGGGCATGCGCACGTGAAGCGCATTGTGGTTGTTTTCCGTGTGGCAACTGCAATATGTGCAGCAAATTGAAAAAGACCACCAATTTTACAGACCGGTTTGGGACAACACATAGGATTAATAACTATATAAACTGTAGAACTCAAGGGGTGATCTATTGCATTGAGTGCCTATGTAACAAAAAATACATAGGCATGACTACTCAGATGTTAAAGACCAGAATGCGGCAACATTGCAGCACCATCAGAAATGCAGGAAATGAAAATAAAAATGATAAAACCATTTCAACCGTAGCTCAACATTTCAAAAAAAAAATTACATAATAAGGATCCAGCAAAAATGAGATTCTGGGCATTAGAAAAAGTTGAACTGGGAATCCGAAAAGGAAACTTGGAACAAGCCCTACTTAAACGAGAAAGTTATGGGATCTTCAAAATGGATACTATATCCCCCAAAGGAATAAATGAAAATAATTTATTTACAGCATTCATTTAATTATAATCATGTTTTTATAATTCATAATTTAGGTATTATATAAATTCATTGGTTATTTGGCTTTGTGGTACAATTTATTAGAATCAATTTTAATCATAAAGAATAAAACAACATACTTTTAAAACAATATAATAAAATATAGGTATAAATAAAGCTTAAAAACAATTTTAAGAGTAGCTGTAAGTAATTGTCACTATGGAGGTCCGGATTGCCCGATATAGATGCGGTGATTGAGGAATTTATGATAATGTTATCGGGAAAGATAAGACAGCAAAGATAGAGCCTATTGGCGCTGCATGGTATCTAGGCAACGAAGTAAATAAACAGCCAGTCACGCAAGATAACAAGAGGGCGGGATAAAAATAATTTATGTGTACGTATGAATGATTCTAGAGAACGAAGGTGGCACATATTAAGTCCCGCGAGATGACAAGAGGGCAAGTGCTTAAGCAGGAGCGAATGAAATCTTGCGATGCGAGATCATATGACGCACAACACGGAAGGGTTTTTAAACCTCCACATACCGGTAACCTTCACTTAACGCCTTGAGAAAGCTGAATTGCGAAACGCGCGTCGGTGTTCTATACTCTTTTAACTTGATTTTACTATTTGCTCTAACATACGGGTGGCGAATTGGGAGGTGCTCAAGCTAATGCTGGAATCTGTTTCTAATTCATCAGGAGGCCGTGGATTTGTGGTTTTTAGGTTATCATAGCTCTTTTCAGTGTCAGGGTTTAGGTAAAAACGAGACGACAGTCCCGGATTCTCTGCCTTCTCCATCTTTGTGGTGTCCCAGGGAAGAAATCAATTAGGTAGTAGTTTTGGGACAACTCCACCTCTCTCTTTTTCCATTTACTCCTATCCTTCATGAATTTGAGCACCGATTTTTTATCCAAATAATTGTAGTCTTTAATTAACTTATATACCTGATCTTATTTATATATATATATATATATTTTTTTTTTTAGCACTTTGGGCGTTAGCTCTGGAATAAGAATTTTTTATCATTATAAATTAATTACCTGTGGCATGATAAATCCCGGCTTTTTAGGAATACATAAATTATGAATCACCTTTGCACTTTATGAATGGATATTAATTAATTTAATTTATTTTTATAATTTAATTAAGCACTGCACTTTATAAATTGATTCCGGATTTTAGCTAAAATGAATTTCTAAATGAATTGATTGAATTAATTTAAATCGCACCTGGGATTAATTCAATCTAGCTTGTTTTGTAGCCAAATCGTCACTTATAAGATAATAGAATTATTGAATACTTTTGTATGAGAGGTAAAGTGGGGCAGTCTTTTTCTTCTTTTTGTTTATAATTCAGTCATTACTGGCCTGAGGCCAGATCTCCCATTTTACCTAAGGATAAAAAATCCTATTTAATTTATTTATACAAGGGAAATATTTGTTTGTTGGAAGTGAAGCGCGAATGATCAAGAGGCGGGGGCGGTGCCAACTGTTCCTATCTTTAATATGCGTTGTTAGAAGCGAGACCCGCTCACTCAGCGCATGTCCCCGACGTTGCTACGGCAACAGGGATGCTGAGCTGACAAAGTCAGGCGGCTCTTTTTTTAAAAGTAACATTGAGGCAGAGTCGCCTCTGAAATTCTGTAGGACAAACATTTTTTTGTGGAAAAAAAACACTGGTGTGATCTATACCATAAACAAACATTGCCCAAACTCTTTAGGAAGCAGTAGTATTTTTAAAACTACTGAGAAGCACTCTAGGTGTCCACCATGGTTGTCCACTTTTTTTTGGACTGGAACAAGTCTGTTTTTATAAATGTTTGACTACATATGTTCTAGCGCCCGTTAATTTAACGGGCTTAATGTCTAGTAAGCAATAAAACCAAATGCAAATATACAAAATATTTTGTCCAGGCTTTAGGCTGCCTATTTGAATGAAACATAATAGTGTGGATTTGTATCACATTGGTCCCTGCTGATCTCAGTGATGATTTGCCAAAACATTATAGTTCATTTTACCCTTCTTATAAAAAGCTTCACTCACCCTTGACAGATTTCTGAGTCATCTATAAATCCTGCATTCCTCGACCCTCCTCCTCCTCAATCTCCTTTATAAAGCTGCTTAGAACATATGAAACAACACCGTTTATAGTAGCACTGATGCTCCATCTGGTAAGCAAGGATTAAAGTGAATGCAGCAAGCTCATTTCCATGCTCCTGCCTCACAAGATTTTGCTAATATAAGGAAAAACAGACACCCTTTACACCAGCTGATGTAAATGAATGTATATGGTCAGACACAGAGACTTACAGAATTGTTTAGTATTTTTGGGTAGTGCTGCTCAAAGGGCTGCATAGTAGAAAAAAACACTGAATATGGTCTGCCAGGGGATGATGGTCTACTCAGATGAAGTCTGCCAGAGGAATGATATCTGTGACAATTTTATAACCTTTATGCTTAGACCTACACGATGTCTCCGCAGGCAGAGAATCTACTGTCCCACTGCTCCTCTTCTCTTTAGCATGAACACAATCTGCAGACTTCAGTGTCGAAATGTGAGTGTGTTCACACTGGATCTGACACAATGGTTCCGGATGTGAAAGAAGAAGGATACTGCACAAGGTAGGGGGTGAAATTGGCCTGCAGATTTCAGCTGGCTGACCTTGGCCACAGTCTGGCCCTAGCCTTATAAAAGGCACACAATGTTTTTCATAATAAAACTGAAACATATTCAAGTAGAAAGACAAAAAAAAGATACATTAAATCAGAAACAAAACCCTATGTCCTCATGACAGCAATGCTAACGGCTGCATCACCATGTTTAATCTAAGTAGTAATTAACAAAAGTAAATAACAAAAAAACCTGGGAATCATTTAGTCACACGTAGCTCATTAACAGTGGACACGCTAATTCCAGTCACTATTAACAAAGCAAATACACTTGTGTGTAAAACCTTACTCAACATCTGTGCAATAGAGGATTTCCTACAGGAAAATCTTTTCACTGGGGCTTCTGCTTTAGATGAATTAGTTGAAGGGAGAGATTAATTTATTTCTAAAAGGCAAAAAAATAAGATTAATAATAGGATAGACAGTTAAAGGGATACTGTCATAGGAAAAATTTTTTTTTTCAAAATGCATCAGCTAATAGTGCTATTCCAGAAGAATTCTGCATTGAAATCCATTTCTCAAAAGAGCAAACAGATTTTTTTTATATTTCATTTTGAAATCTGACATGGGGCTAGACATTTTGTCAATTTCCCAGCTGCCCCAAGTCATGTGACTTGTGCTCTGATAAACTTCAATGACTCTTTACTGCTGTACTGCAAGTTGGAGTGATATCACCCCCTCCCTTTCCCCCACCCAGCAGCCTAACAAAAGAACAATGAGAAGGTAACCAGATAACAGCTCCCTAACACAAGATAACAGCTGCCTGGTAGATCTAAGAACAGCACTCAATAGTAAAAACCCATGTCCCACTACGTACTATTCAGTTACATTGAGATGGAAAAACAACAGCCTGCCAGAAAGCAGTTCCCTCCTAAAGTGCTGGCACAAGTCACATGACTGGGGCAGCTGGGAAATTGACAAAATAGCTAGCCCCATGTCAGATTTCAAAACTGAATATCAAAAAATCTGTTTGCTCTTTTGAGAAATGGATTTCGGTGCAGAAGTCTACTGGACCAGCACCATTAACTGATCGGTTTTGAAAAAAAAACATGTTTTCCCATGACAGTATCCCTTTAATTTTCACAGCCCTCTAAAGATGTTCTTTGCCAGCCTAAACTGTCTGACCTATGGTTTTGGCCTGGCCCACACATCACTAGAACAGTCTTTGAATTCTTAAACCAAGTTACTGGCAGGGATGAAAGATGTGCCGTAGATTCCAGGTAATGTAACAAACACTTGCAGCTAATGGAACACATTATTTTTGCCAACAGATGCAAATAATTTGGGATTATTTCTTAGTTACTATAAGCCTGATTAGGAGATATCCAGTCAGTGCTGTAAATAGAGGATACTGGGCCCCAGAGCAAATACATTTTTAGGCCTGTAGCATATCCAGAGGTTATACTGTTTTACCTATGTATAAATATATAGAAGTTGCTCATTAATTAGGGTCTCATTCTCATAGAGGCTCTTATACTTCATGCCACATCCCTTGAAGCCACTGGGTCTACTTCCTCTGTTCCCTGTTGCTATACCCAAAGCATGTTGTGGGAATATCAGGCCAAGTGATATCACCATATGGCTTTTATTATGGTGATCATTGTATGACTTTTTAGGTAGGGTCAAATAAAAGTCAGTCGGATACTCCATTTCATATTGAGTACGGATGGTTCCAAAATTTGCTGACAAGCAATCAGATTGGTCTTCCTGCTGCCCAGGGTTACATATATGAATGGGGGACCTGGATGTGTGCTACTATATATAGAATTCTTAAAGGACTAGGGATGGGCAAATTTGACCCGTTTCGCCAGAAATTCATTTTTTTTTTCTCCCACTGGAGTCTATGGGTGTCATTTCCTCAGCAAAAAAATTTGCTCATCCAAAACGTGTTTTCCCTAAAAGGATGCAGGTCTTAGACAACTACAGGGCACAAGAACAGAGATCCCAACCAGCCTTTAAGGGCTCATCCAGACGCGAAGATTCGGGGAGATTTGTCGCCGGGCGACTAAGTGCCTCTTCTTTGGGGTGACAAATCTCCCTGAATGGCTTCCTGGTATCTAGTACCCGCTAGCGCTAAAGTCGCCTGTGCCTATTCATGTGCGGCGGCGCGTTTTTCAAAGTCGCTCGAAATTGCTTTGTGAGGCAACTTCAAGCGAATTTGAAAAACGCATTGCAGTGTGTGAATAGGCGCAGGCGACAGCGCTAGCGGGTACGAAATACCAAGAAGCCATTCAGGGAGATTTGTTGCCCCAAAGAAGAGGCGCTTAGTCACCAGGCGACAAATCTCCCCGAATCTTCGCATCTGGATGAGCCCTAAACTGTCTAGAAGAATGTAATTCCTGGGTTGTCAATAGGAGCACTTTTCTGTCAGTGCGCAGGACTATGCAATTGGCAAGAAACGGTGAATGCACATTGGTTCAGTATGGAGCAATGTTTTTAAAAGACTTTCTTTATTGTACAAGCAATTCAGATTGGGTAAATTCACAGAAATGACATGTATGATTCATACAGAAAGATCAAGAAAAGGTTAGTGCTTTACACATATTTAGGAGACCAAGCCACATTCATGTGTTATTTTACACTATGGTTACAGAGTTGCTACTTTCCATAACCTACAGGAAATCTGTTCTACTTAGTGTCTGCGTGATGTACAGGGTTATGGCCAAATGACAGTTAAAGGGATTGATCACCTTTGAGTTAACTTTTAGTATGATGTAGAGAGTGATAGTCTGAGACAATCTGCAATTATTTTTCATGTATTATTATTTAAGGTTTTTGAGTTATTTAGCTTTTTATTCAGCAGCGCTTCAGTTTGCATTTTAAGCAATCTGGTTCATAGGGTTCAAATAACCCTAGCAAACATGCATTGATTTTTATAAGAGGAATATGAATAGACGTGGACCTCAATAGAAAGAGGAGTAAAAAAATTTACAATAACAATACATTTGTAGCCTTACAGAGCATTTGCTTGTTAGAAGGGGTCAGCAACTCCCATTTGAAAGCTGCAAAGAGTCAGAAGAAAAAGGCAAATAACTATGAAACCCAACTGAAAAGGTTGCTTAGAATTGGCCATTCTAGAACATAAAAAGTTGCCTTAAAGAGGTAGCTCACCTTTAAGGTAACTTTTAGTATGTTATTAATGGCCAATTCTAAACAAACTTTTCAACTGGTTTTCATTATTAATTTTTGATAGTTTTGTAATGATATGCCTTTTTCTTCTAACTCTTTGCAGCTTTTCATCGCTGACACCCCCTTCTAAAAAAAAAAATGCCCTGTAAGGCTACAAATGTATTATTCTAGCCTTTTTCTATTCATATTCCAGTCTCTTATTCAAATAAATGCATGGTTGCTAGGGTACTTGTGACCCTAGCTACCAGATTGCTTAAAATGCAGATTAAAGAGCTGCTGACTAAAAGGCTTAACTCAAAATCCTTAAATAATGAAAACCTATTGCAAATGGTCTCAGAATATCCCTCTCTGCATCATACTAAAATGTTTTCTCAAAGGTGAACAGCCCCTTTAAAGGAGGAGTAACGCCAAAAAATGACTGTTTTAAAGTAAAGAAAATATCATGTAGAGTTGCCCTGCACGGTTACAAAATGATGTGTTTGCTTCAGAAACACTACTATAGTTCATATAAGCAAGCTGCTGAGTAGCAATGGCAGAAATTAAAAACGGCTATATGACACAGGATAAGTAATGGATAAGAGATAACATTACGTTCTACAGAGCTTATCTGCTGTGTAACTTGAGCCTTTTCTCCTTTGACTAGTTGCCCCACTGCTACACAGCAGCTTATTTATATAAACAATAGTAGCCTTTCTGAAGCAAACACTGCAGTTTTACCAGTGCAGGGCAACACTGCAATATATTTTTATTACTTTAAAACAATTTAATTTTTTGAGGTTACTGGTCCTTTAAGTTATACTTCATTTACAATAGGGTTTATCTTGATAAACTAAAAATGTCTGGGGAGCGCCTAGGAGGCTGAAGCAGGTCACAGAAATGCCTTGGAGAGCCACACGTGGTCTTGTGACTTCAACTAAATGGCTCAGCTTAGTACCTCTACTGATTAGAATTGTGCAAACCCTCAACATTTTTACACAGCAGGTCCCGACATTCCAGAAAGTAGCCCTGCCCCTCCTGCATTGGCAGCAAAGTAGTTGTACCCTGTAATCAGACACAGTGTATGCCCAAGTGGAAGAAAGGGTGATTGGGTATGCCTGTGACTTTAAAAGTGCATGAAACAGCTACCCACACAGAATTCATATTTAAACAAAATAGAGGAGACATACAAGTAAAAATGAAATCTGCCAAGGCTACTTAAAACGTTCGAGGTAATGTTGAGAACTCACACTCAAAAAATGGAGACATGCATTACTACTCTTCTTTAAAGTGGATTTGTCACCCAGACAAAAAGCTGTATAATAAAGTTCCTTTTCTAATTAAACATGAAATCCAATTTCTATTTTTTTATTAAAGCATTCATAGCTGTTTCAAGATCAAAAATCTCAGCTGTCAATCAAATATTGTCTGTCCCTCCTCTATGCCTTAGGCATAGAGGCGGGGCAGACAAATTACTTTCACTTTCCATTCAGCACTTCCCAGATGTCACTGCTCCCCACACATTCCCCCAGTTCTCTTAACCATTTAATTGTGTAGCCATGGCACGAGGATGGACATCAAGTCCCTCATTCTGGTGCACAAACAAGATTATGAGATGATGCAAGGCTTGTCTTAATAACAGTGTCCACAAAATGGCGCCTGCCTGCTTGCTATAATTATGAATTCCCAGACAAAAGGAAACAAGATTCAAATAATTTATAAAATTTCATTTTCCTTGACGAATGTGATAAAATAGGATTTTTTATATTTTTTTTGACTAGAAACATGCTACAATGGAAATTGCGGTGCTACCCAAAAATCCCTTGTAAGAACGTATGATAAACGGTTTTAATTTAGTACTACGTAAAGGTGGCCATACATGGGGAGATCTCGCCCCAATATGGGTGATATTGGGCTCACCCGATCGTGGGCCCTAGGGCCCAATGATTGGCTCACAATGGAAGACATATGGGCGGTCGGATTGAGGGACCGCATCAAGGAACAGATACGACCACAACCCGACGGGATTTTTAATCGTGTCCAATCGACATGTGGACGACTTTCGACTGGATATTGATCGGGGAAGCTCGTTGGAGGGCTGCCAACAGGCGAAGTCGGCAGCTTTTATGGGCCCGTGTATGGCCACCTTTACTGCTTATACAGAAGGGACCCCAACCACTAACAGAAACCCTGTTGAACATATGCAAAAAAATGTTTTGGATTAGTCTGTCACTGTTTTAGAATAGTCGAATACTACAAGTGACCTACATCACCAAGCAGCTTTCTGTAACAGCACATGAATTGCCGGAGTCCTAGAGACAAGCTGACCTGGATATCAGTCAGCTTATTGATTAGGCTTGCTGAAAAAATTTGATTGGGCGCCTTTGATGACATCCTAACATTGGCCACTGTTTATTGCTGAATTGTCTGATGCAGATAGAATTCTATTGTTTCTACCTGTTTATCCGACTATTCAACTCTAAAGGTGGCCACAGACGTAGAGATCTGCTCATTTGGTGATGTTGCCAAATGAGCAGATCTCTCCCCGATATGTCCACATTGAAGTGGGCGACATCGGGCTGATCCGATCGTGGGCCCTAGGGTCCAACGATCGGATCATAATGCATCTGAAACGGGCGGTCAGATCGCAGCACCGCATACACACACAGATGCAGCTGCGAACCAACAAGATTTTTTAACCTGCCCAATCGAGATCTGGACGACTTTCGGCCAGATATCGATCGGGGAAGCCCGTCGGATGGCCCCACACATGGGCCAATAAGCTGCCGACTTGGTCTGTCGGCGGCTTTTATCAGCCCGTGTATGGGGGCCTTAACAGTTACAATTTAAAAGGAATCTTCCTTTAAGGCAAAAAACGTTATTTATCTCACTAATCAACAGCCACCTGCAAAATCAAACAAGCTGAGGCAAACCAGCATTGTGACTTACATGTGCAGAACCATGGCTAACAGAAATGTGGTACATGTAGCAGTGACCACAAACAGAAAGGATCCATATCAGTCCTACACAGACATACATGTAACACGGATAGGCACACCCATACCAATATGTTCCACCCAATGTTCTATTGAACCACAACCACCATTGCTCAATGGTTCATGTCTGGGAGATGCAGTTGTACAAATACAGGCCAGTTAGAGGAGGATCCCTGAAAATGGAATCTGGATTCCTCAGCTGTAAGATCACATCGAATACATAGGATCAATATTGTTGGCATGTGATCTCTTATCTGGAAAGCCAATATCCAGAAAGCTCCAAATTAGGTCATCTTCATACAGTCCATTCATAGTAACATAGTAAGTTAGGCTGAAAAAAGACTCGCGTCCATCAAGTTCAACCTTTTTTTTTTTTTTTAACTGCAAATAATTCTGGTCTTGCAAACAAATTTGCTTTTCTGTGTTCACCTTTGGGAAAACATTTAGTATTAGAGCAGTGGTCCTCAAACTTGGCCCTCCAGCTGTTAAGGAACTACAAGTCCCACAATGCATTTGCCTGACTGTAGCTGTCAGACTCCATCATTGCATTGTGGGACTTGTAGTTCCTTAACAGCTGGAGGGCCAAGTTTGAGGACCACTGCTTTAGAGAGTGAGATTCATAGACAATTTGCAATTGGTTTTTATTATTTAGCTTTTTATCCAGCAGCTAGTCAATTTGCATTTTACACAATCTGGTAGTTAGGGTGCAAATTCCCCAAGCAACCATGTATTATTTTGAGGGGCAGACTGGAATATGTACAGGGAAGAGGCTGAATAGAAGGATCAGTAATAAAAAATAACAATACATTTGTAGCCTTACGCAGCATTTTTGCTTGTTAGAAGGGGTCAGCAACATCCATCTGAAAGCTGCAGAGAGTCAGAAGAAAAAGTCAAATAACTATAAAAGTATAAAAAATAAACAATGAAAACCAATTGAAAAGTTGCTTAGTATTGGTCATTCAATGCCATAATAAATGTTTCCTTAAAGGTGAAGCATCTCTTTAACATTAAAATGCTTTTAGCATACTTAAATAACACAAAGATCCCATATCTGAGAAACCTCAGGTCCCCAGCTGGATAATATACCCTATACCCGTCTCTGGATTTTACACCAAGGCGCTGCTAAGAAACAATCCCCTCGTGTCCCCACAACCCAAATCCTAATTTGCATATGTGGGAAGGGAAAACCACATGACTTTACATCACAAAACAAGGAAGTGAAAAAAAAAATTTCACACTTTTCCTTTCCTGAACCTAATTTGCATATTCAAATTAGGATTGGCATTTGGCTGAATCTTTCACAAAGGATTCGGCAGAATCCCAAATAGTGCATTCGGTCAATCCCTAGTAATAAATAACACAAATCTGAAATAAGAACATGAAGGTGTTTGCTGTGAAGTAAATGCATTGGGGGTCAGGGATGCGTCTCCTCTTCCTCCCTGTAAGACAAAATAGTCATGACCTCCCCACAGGCCTCCTGGACTCTATAGACCTGCTCAGTGCTCAGCCTCTCCCTCCAGGCGGCCACCAGTGCCCGGGCATCGCGAGCAGACACCACAAATGGCTGGTCGGAGGAGAATCTGGGACCCCTGGTCATGTTCAGTACAAAGTCCTGCAGCTCGGGGATAACACGGAGTCCCGAAAAGCGCAATAAACGACTGAGCTGCTCCTCGGGCTGTTGTATCAAGTCCTCGTAGCGCAGTCTCATGTATCTGTGGCGCAGCCAAGCAGGAGCAGGTTCGCGGAGCAGAAGCAAATCCCGGAGCCAAGCCTGACAGATCACCTCCAGGGCCCCGTTCAACAGGTAGTCCGCCCCTCCCCTGTGCAGCTGCTGCTGTTGTCGCGCTCTACTGGCCGCGTCCGCCCCGCGCAACTGGCTCCGCACTACCTGCAGACTCTCGCGCAATAACGAGCGCTTGGAACGTAAGCGGGAGTTGTGTACGGCCCGCGGGTCCCGGAACAGCTGCACCACCCGCAAATTCAGTCCGGGGTCCCGTAGCAGAGGAAGCAGCGCCGAGAGTTCCATCAGCCGCACGTCCTTTATCACCACCACTGGATAGCGGCGACACTCCTCCTCTAGATCCCGCAGGGGGCGGCCGGGGCACAGCTTCTCACACTCACCGGGCTCCACCAGCCCCACCTTTTCCCGCGCAGCCCCGACACTATAGGCTTCCCCCGGACTCGGACATAGCGGCGCGCTGCAGATCACTTTGTTGCTCTTCCAGCCGAACAGCCCCGTAGTGCTAATGTTGCCCCCGGCGTAAAGTCTGAGAGCGGAGAAGTCGCAGCGAAAGAGAGAGCCGAGTAGGTCCCGCAGCGCCCCCTGCAAACTCTCCGCGTCCCCCGGGTACAGAGACTGCCACATGTGCCAGGCCGGCTCGTACAGGTAGAAGACGTGCGGGTGTTGGTTGAAGATCTCCCCGAGGAAGGACGAGCCGCTGCGCCAGGTGGCGTGGATATACACGTGCGTGCGGGGCTGCGGGGATCCCCGGGATTCTGCTGCAACTTCCTCCGCCGTCTCCCACAGCGACGGGTTAAGTGATGGGCATCGCCGCGGCTCAGTCCGGCTCCCTCCGCTCCCCGTCCATCGCCTGCCGACTCCCCCGTCATGTAGGAGCAGGGAGAAGAGCAGCAGCACCAGTGCCGAGTACAACAGCAACACAAGCAGGTAGCGCTTCCTCATGCCGCGGAGGGCTCAGGATGTGTGCGGCGGTACCATGGAACAGAGGGGGACTTAGCTGCAGGGATTTTACTCCTAGTGTCCAGTCTGAAGCCCATGTGCTACTTGGCAGCGCCCAGCCCGGGAGTAGGGTGGGCGAGTCCGACTCCGAGACATTCCACGAACTAGAGAAATCCGCACACTTGCGTTTGTTGCTCTGCTCATGCCGCTTCTTTCCCCCAGTTCCTTGGACACGCCCATGGGCGGGGCGAGACAGCCTTATGTGGTGTTTGTCTTGTATCCAGCGTGTTGAATAGCGCTGATAACGGGAGCAATGCCCCTCCCATAGCTACACCCTGTTATTTGTCTGTCTGGCTTCTCCAGCTGTGTGTCTCCTCACAACTATATTTGAGGAAAGTCCAGTTGACTCTTGTCAAACGCCTTCTACGCATCTGTAGAAAGGAGCAGAGAGGGCATCTGGGAACTTTCATTGTGTTTTCCTTCCCCTCCTGTCCTTTTTTTTTATAGAAAAAAACCTGTATCCACTTGTGCTATGAGTTTTGTATATAGCTTTAAGTCTGTGTTTAATAGTTCTGTCCTTTTCTCTTTTAATGCCTTTAGGGTATCTAGTTCTAGATTCCTAGGGGTATATTTATCAAAGAGTGAAGTTCCGCCACTAGAGTGAAATTCTGCCACTCTCCATTCATTTCTATGGGATTTTAAAGGCGTATTCATCAAAGGGTGAACTTTCACTTCACCCATTGATAAATAGGCCTTTCAAAATCCTATAGAAATGAATGGAGAGCGGCGGAGTTTCCCTCTGGTGGCGGAACTTCACTCTTTGATAAATTTCCACCCCCCCTCCAGTGTCTTGAAGTTTTAAGCATTAGTTTTTCCATGTTAGTTTGTTTTTTAAGACGGGTGCCATGTTTAATCATCAGCCCTCTTATTACACATTTTAGTGCTTGCCATTTTGTTTGGTGGGAAGTTTGGGCTTTCTCTACTCTTTGTTTATATCCTTTGATGGTTTCTATAATTTCCTCTTTGCATTCTGTTTTTTCTAGTAATCTATCATTTAGTCTCCAGCTCCACATTGGCCTTTGATTTATTTGGAATTGTAACAGATGCTTACTGCTGCATGGCTGGACCATATTATGTTATCTAAGTCTGCCTTTCTAAGCCATTGGAGATGGTGCTGTGAGATAGAAATGTAATCTAGGCGTGAATAACAGTTTTGGGGGTATGAAAAATGTGTGTGTTGTTTAGTTGTTGGATTGGCAAAGCACAAAGAGTCTATTACTCACTTTGTTTGTAATGTTTTGGAAATTTGGCCCATTTTTTTTTAGATGACATGGAGGCCACTCCTATTGAAGTGTCTATGTTTTGATTCAGGGCTACATTCAGGTCTCTTCCTATTATTAATAGCCCTTCAGAAAATTTTGAGATTTTCCAACTCTGTTTTGCTATGTATATTGCTTGGTTCTGATTGGGTAAATATATACTACCCAGAGTGCATAGTGTATGGTGCAGTAGCCCTTTAACTTGAATGAATCTTCCATTTGGGGCACTTAAGGTGGCCATACACTGAGAGATACGCTCGTTTGGCGCCAAACAAGCGTATCTCTCCCCTATATGCCCACCTTGAGGTGGGCAATATCGGGCTGATCTGATCATGAGCCCTAGGGCCCAATGATCGGATCATAGCGGAGACCATATGGGCGGTTGGATCGCGGGACCGCATCAACAAACACGTGGCCGTGATCTGACGGGATTTTTAGTCCCGCCCGATCGACATCTGGCCGACTTTCATCCAGATATCGATCGGGAAAGCCCGTCGGAGGGCGGCATATAGCTATGGCTACCCCTTTTGTTTTCTAGATGGGATTGATACTAAAATACCATTGGGGGTATGTTCCTAGCTTATGCATTTGTGGGGGTTCATTTTTAAAATGTTTTTCTTGTAGCATGATAATGTCCCCTTTGTTTTTCCTCATCATTATAACCATTTGTTTTCTCTTTTCAGGAATGTTTAACCCATTTACATTTAAAGAAATTATTTTCAGTTTACTCTCCATCATAATTCCGTTTCCAAGTAGATGTTATAGAATACAGTCTTAGTATTAACCTCTTGGCGTGCGCGATCTGCCTTCTGGCTTAACCTTATAGTCAGAAACTCTGTCTGGCCCATTCTTGAGGAGGGACAACTTCCATCAAAACTTCAGCTTTTCTCCATTCTGTTTTATCAATACAGTTGAGATACTAAGTCAGTGGAAAATTATATACATACTCAGCCATTTTGCTTTGCACCCTATGTGCGATTCGGGTCTTTATCCAGGGTCTGTTGTTCTTGGGCTTGCGGGAGCTTTTTCCATCATTTGTCACAGCCTTCTTCTCTTTTCTTTTGTGGTAGAGGCCTCTATCCAAGTTTCTCTTGGAGTAAGCGGTGTAGGTGAGGGTAGTTGGACGAATTTGATCCATTCTGTTAGGTCAACAGAATCCTGCTTTCTCGCAGGCTGTTGTTTTTCCTTCACAATGTAACTGAATAGTAGATGTGGGTTTTACTATTGAGTGGCGTTCTTATATCTACCAGGCAGCTGTTATCTTGTGTTAGGGAGCCGTTATCTGGTTACCTTCTCATTGTTCTGTTGTTAGGCTGCTGGGGGAAAGGGAGGGGGTGATATCACTTCAACTTGCAGTACAGCAGTAAAGAGTGATTGAAGTTTATCAGAGCACAAGTCACATGACTTGGGGCAGCTGGGAAATTGACAATATGTCTAGCCCCATGTCAGATTTCAAAATGAAATATAAAAAAAAATCCGTTTGTTCTTTTAAGAAATGGATTTCAGTGCAGAATTCTTCTGGAACAGCATTATTAAAGGAATTGTTCAGTGTAAAAATAAAAACTGTGTAAATAACTGGGCAGTGCAAAAATGTTTTCCCATGACAGGATCCCTTTAAGAAATCCTAATGCTGCCAGGGTATGTACACTTATGAACACAACAGTAACAACTGTAACAGTTTAGAATCTGCATCTGGATTATTGAGCTGCCAGACTGAAACAGGAACATAACATTTTGACTTCAATCTGAAAACGACTGAACTGAAAAAAGTGTTTGGAAGGTGACCAACCCCTTTAATTTAACGGTCACAGTTTTGTTCTTGTGGAGATTAACGATGTGACTGCTCAAAGTATGCTTCATAATTCCATATTGTATTCAGATTGTAAACAAGCCTCCAATAAAACCTATAAAAAGTTTTTTTTCCTAACATACTGCAGTAATACTTCACAGCCCTGGATGATATCCTAAGGTAAAGAGACTTCCAGAAGTCAAAATGAGTCAGTTTATGATAAAAATATGTCATGCCAAAGTGGACCTAATTTGCATATGCAAATTCAGATTCTGTTTGGCCAGGCAGAAGGATTCGTCCGAATCCTGCTGAAAAAGGACGAATCCTGGATTCGGTGCATCCCTAATATCAATGTTCCTGACATCCGTTACTAGGGATGCACTGAATCCACTATTTGGGATTCGGTCAAATCCCCGAATCCTTTGTGAAAGATTTATCCAATAAATAACTGAATCCAAATCCTAATTTGCATATGCAAATGTGAACTTTTTTTTACTTCATTGTTTTGTCATCAAAAGTCACATGATTTCCCACCCCGTCCCTACTAATTTACATATGCAAATTAGGATTCGAATTTGGTTCGACCAAACACAAGGATTCAGCTGAATTCTGCTGAAAAAGAATCCCAAATGGAGTCCTGGATTTGGTGCATCCCTAATAGTTACATAGTTAAATTGGATTGAAAAATCCATCAAGTTCAACCCCTACTAATGAAACCCAGCATCCATACATAAACACCCTCACACTGACTCCTCCATACACTTACATAAACTATACACTATACCAATGATAGATTTTAGTATCGCTATAGCGTTGGATATTATGCTTGTCCAAGAAATCATCCAAGCTACTGTTAAAGGTGTTAATAGAATCACCCGGCAGTGCATTCCACAACCTCACTGTCCTGACTACATCTACGCTGCTTCAAATGAAAGTCTTTTTCTTCTAGTCTGAAGGGGTGGCCTCTGGTGCGGTGATCCTCTTTATGGGTAAAAAGGTCCCCTGATATTTGTCTATAATGTCCTAATGTACTTGAAAATCACATCCTCTCACAATCTTTTTTCAGAGTAAACCCCAACCGAGACAGTGTACCCTCATAGATTACATAGATCAGCACCTGCTGTCAAACTTGGGAAGTCTCAGGAATGAAGATATGAATAAATAAGAATGAAGAAATATTTATTTATTACTTTATAAAGCTCCAAAACATTGGTATTACCACAATGGATTGCTTACCTGACATATAGTCTCTGTAAAGGAATAGTATAATCAGTACAGGGAGAAATAGGGTTGCTTTGAAACTATAGCATTGCAACACAGGACAATGGCCCCATTTACTTTCTTTCAGAAAGCAATGTGCACTTCATTTTTGTTTAGAAAGTCATTGCCCTTTTATACACACACCCACTAATTACAAGCAAACAGATCACAGGTGAAGATGGTTACCTTTAATAGCCATTCTAACCCTTGTGTGTCAAGTTGTGTGCATGTTATCAGGCCAAATCACCAGGGTATGTAAACTTTTGATCTTTTGATTATGATTATAAAGAGTAAACACAGTTGTTTGACAATAAATGGCTTCAGCCAACCACTAACCATGAGTGAAAGAAAAGTTTTTGTGTTTCCATTCATATTCTCTTAAAAATGGTTAAGAAATCATAAATTCTGCCAGGGTATATAAACTTATGAGCACAACTGTAGCAGAAGACTTAATAGTAGCTAGTATTTGAAAAGCATTTTTATACTGCTGTATCATGTAGGGCTCTCAGGGCTGTTACATGCAAATTAAAAAGGCCCGTAAAAATATTGTAAACAATCTCATTTTATAGACATTATTAAAGAGGATGTCCACCTCAGATCATATTATACTTTTGAATAACCCCTGTGAGAAAAACATCTTTGCAAATTACCGTTATTTTTAAATGTTCCGTTTTGAAGCTATAAGCCATGGATGAGACCTGCTAGGGATCTGCAACCTTGGCTCTCCAGCTGTTAAGGAACTACAAGTCCCACAATGCAATGAAGGAGTCTGCCATGATTCACAAAGGCAAATGCATTGTGGGACTTGTAGTTCCTCAACAGCTGGAGAGCCAAGGTTGCAGATCCCTTTAGCTTCTGTGTTGTCAGCTCTCTGCAGGGAATTTCCCAGCCACAGACTTGACAGGCAACAGCAGTGATCCACAGCTTATATAGTCTGTAAATTCAAAACTAAAATAATACATATAAATTACAAAAATGTTTCTTTTGACTGGGGCTATTCAAATTTAGACTATGTTCTGAAGGTGAACATCCCCTTTAAAATCTGCAGCAATGAAATATGTTTTTTTTTTCCTGGGGAAACAAGGAAGAGAAATTATAAATGTATGGATATAGCTCTTTAAAATCAAATTAAGCAACTTAATAAAAATGAATGAGCCCTTGATTTTTTATGTAAAAATTAGAGTGCCTTCTGCTATTTAAACAAATGCTTTGCAACACCGAACAATGAACAATAGTTTAGACAAAGGCTCATTAAATATGAATAAATAAATCCCATTTTGTCACTTCTAACAGTTTATGAACCTATTTCAAAAGAATTCAGTATTAAAAAAGAATTTGTTATCAACTCTTTGTAACATTGCTGATTTGCAATAAGAATGAACATATTGCTGCCTGCAGAGATTAATAGTACACTTACATTAACAGCTTAGCTATAGAGATTAAGAAAGCTGGATAAGTAAGACATGCAAACCTTACTCCTTTACTTGTTTAAAGTGGTAGTTCACTTTACAACACATTTTCATTCAGTTTTCAGATGTTTCACCAGAAAGAGTTTTAAAAAAATACTTGTAATGTAAGAAATTGTAACAGTTCCGATTCTGCACCTGGATCACTAAACTGTCAGACTGAAACACAAACCTTATAGAAGTTGTTCACCTTTAAATTAACTTTCAGTATGATGCAGAGAATGATATTCTGAGACAATTTGCATTTTTTTTTATTTATTTTTTTTTTTCAGCACTCCAGTTTGCAAAAATAAATCATGGAAAGCAATTGAAGTCTATGTCTGAAAACAACTGAACTGGAAAAAAAGGTTTTGGAAGGTAAACAACCCTTTTAATGTATTATTTTTATAATAATATAAATGAAGTCCAAAGGATATTATAATATCCCTTTAAATTCATTTCATTTTTTTAAAAGGTCAAGAGTCTTGAATCCTTCCCACAAGGTCCAGCAATCAAATTAAAACCAGACTCTTCTATGGACTGCTGTTCTTGCTGTCTGACTGAACAGCATAAATGGATTCAGGTGTTTCCAGTTATATTATGCGGCTGAGAACTTCAGCACAACACAGCTTTCTTTGTCACCACGATTCAGTAGAATCCACAAAAAGCCTTTTTTTTTCCTTCTCTTTCTGCATAATTAAAGCTTGGGTTTTATACAGTGATGTTTTTGAGATAAAGCGACAAGCAAATGAGAAAAAGGTACAGCAGAGCCTAAAGTTTATAGTGCCCCCCCCAAAAAAACCAATACAGGTACACAGAATGACAGAAACACCCAATGGCATAATAATTATGCTGTGTAAAATTGCCGAAAAAATGGTGTAAAAAGTGGAGTAAAAGGCAGATATGACAGTTATTTTACATTGCTTCCAGTTGAAGTTGCTCTTAAAAAAAAAAAAAAAAACACGTTAAGAATTTAAGCAATTTTTTACATGGCAAAGCCTGGGGATGTGTGGTGTATTATCCCACTGTTTTTTTACAACACATACTAAATATGTTCCGAAATGTTTTACATGTATTGGTGTGGCAGTAAAAGGCATTTGCCTTCAGCCGGTGCCGGGTCTTTTTAAATTATAAATACACTAGTTTAGGAGTTTTTAAGTTGATTACTAGTGTTTTTAGTAGCATTATAGAATAGAAATAGAAAGTACATATGAATTACCACATACTGTATATGGTATAGAGAGAGAGGACAGCATAGTGATGTTATTCCAGGTATAGAAGCACACTGACCTAGATTAATGAATTCTAGGTGGAGCTGAAAATTTTCTTAAAGTGATACTGACACTAAAAAACTACTTTTTAAAATATGAATTTACATAAAAAGTTACCTATACAGTAGGTCATATTGATATTTTTTTGCAGAGAGGTTTGTTTTTCTAAGTTTTTGTTAAACTTTCTAAGCCTGTTTTGCCAACCTGACTGTCCCATCTCAGCCTGTCAGTTGGAGTTTCTAATGAGAACAGATTCCTGCTGCACAAATATGGCAGCCCCCTCATACAGGAACATGGGGGATCAGACAGGTAATGTAAAAGCATTGTGCAAATACTTTAAGGCAAAGTTATAAGTAGATTTCAAAGTCAATATTATAATAGATTTTTTTTAAAAAAAAGTTTAATTTCAGGTGTCAGTATCTCTTTAAATTTGGCAATATTTTTGAGAAAAAAGCATGCAAACCTCACTGTAAAAAATGCATTTCCAGTATCTTTTTTCATCATGTAACAAGTGAAACTTATAAACCTCTAAAAGCAAAGTATTTCAGTTCTGAATTATCTTCATGTATTCTATATTCATCACAATTCATTTTTAACAATTTTTGGCCAAAAGTAGAATATAAAATATGTTTTTAGGTTTCTTAGCCCTTTATTTCCAACAGTACATGATTCTGTAATATTTGCAAACTGATTGTATAATGCAGAGGTTTCCAATTACCTGTTTGTGGTCGAGGGCCCTTATTATGCTGTGAAGCTGCTAAAAATATAAATCTGAAAACACTCCAGCTAAAACCTGTCAAAATCATGTAGAAGTCAACGGCAGATGGTCTTTTTAACAACTATAATGTATTTTATATTCAGGATTCTTGATAGTTTCGAGTTGTTGTTTTGCGTTGGTTTTCATTCGATAATCCAATAAATTCGAGTTGTTGCGTTGAAAAATCTAAAGTCATACGATTAGGGGCAAATTTACTATAATTCACCCAAAAATCCCTCGAATCTATCCGAAATTTGATAAGCGTTCGATGATCGAATGCTTATTGAATTGAAATTGTACGATCGAATACCAATCGTTCGAATTCACAAAAAAATCGTACTTTTTCCTTCGAGCGCTCGAAAATTTTGGACGATTCGAACGATCGAGGCGTTCGATCGAATTCGATTGAACTTCGATCTATTCACATGAATTTTCGTAAATCTGCCCCCTTAGTGTCAAATCGAAAAAGTTGCACAATTTGAATTGTCACACAGTTTTGTCACAACTTTTTCTCATGCCGAATTTTCATCAATAATTATTGGTAAATGAAGGGCATTTGGGTTTGAGAGTTTGGTCGAAATTCTTTTCTTTTTATCAGAGTTTTATTAAACAGGCCTTATAGTTTTGGCCTGACACTAAGCTAAGAACACCATTGGCGTGATTCTCTATGAATTATTTTGTTATGCTGCTTTTTCCAAAACCACATGTGCCTGGATAAAGAAGCTTTTGTGTAATCTGCTCTTTAATTTCATATATATGCAAACTCCAATTTTGTTTTGGGGATTTAATTGTTCAAGTTTCACAACTGGAATTTTCGAGAGTACAGCAATTTGGCATGACATTTGAATGATGTTTGAAGAAATGAACAATATTGATGACTCCAGTGCCAAGTTTATTCAGGGTTGGAAGCAATTAAAAGGTAACCATCATATTTTCCAGCATGACTGCTCTTACTACAGGGGAATCATTTCACTAGTATAAAAAAAGCTATTAAAAGGTACATGTCATATTTTCCAGCAATACTGTTCTTACTACAGGGTAGGGATGGGCACATTTTTTCATCTTGTTTCGCCATGAAAATGACACCCATAGACTTGACTGGTGTTGTGCATCAAAAAAAATTAAGATCATCAAAAAAAAAATTGTCGCACGTCAAAATTTTTATGACAGCCATAGACTTTAAGGGGCGTTGGCAACAATTTGCCAGCTGGAATTTTTGACAAAATGGGTCAAATTTGCCCATCACTAGTACAGGGGTATAATTACACTGGTATAACTTTATGGTATCTCACATGTCATAAAGTTATGAGAACTATGGAATGTTAGAGAATCTAGAAAGTGGGAGGTTTGGATCAGTCTGCCAGTTTGAAACTGGCTGCATCAGGAATATCTTTTTAAAAGCAAGAGGAAATAAAAAAATAAAATAAATAAACACAGAATGCTTTATAGTTTCATTAGGTCAATGTACAGAGATAATAAAAACAAAGGTATTTGATAAGGATATGGGCTAGGATATATTGCACGAGTTACTACTTCTCCATTTACATACAAGTAATAAATATGATAATCTGTAATATCCGCATGACTAGAAAATCTGAACAATGCACTGATCTAAGAATGTGCTCCATTCCACTCTGAACAGTTTGCCTCAAGCTATTTCCAGACCAGTTATTCCTATAGATGCCAACATGGGTGTAAAATATATTCCAAGGATACATTACAATTTACTTAGCATAGTAAATAAGCAGCGATGAATGGAAATTATACTGATTTAAATGACCAGTAATAGCAGCAAAGTAAAACTTTCATTTAAAATGGAACATTATAAAAATCCACTATAGTAGTTGATTTTTCAAAGATCAAAAAGACAAGATCAGAAACTCCTTTAGTACCAGTGATGTAGATTCTACAATCAAAGTGGTAAGGGGGTTATTAAATCTAAAAAATAGTTATATAAAATAATTTATTTGAGCAAGAGACCTGCAGTGGGTCGGGAACCCATGGGATATCCACAAAATAAGAGGGTACCTTGTGGGATGAAGGTAGGATTTTTAGGTGCGGGAATAGATGCAGGTCTCATCTATATTTCATATCTTTTGTTACACAGTCAATATTTTACTCCTTTTAAAATAATAAAAAACATTTTCAGTCTCGGCCCACTTCTGAGGTCACTTCCTGTTTGCAGCAACAGCACTTCCTGTTGAATGGTGGTCTGTGGGTTGAGCATAAGGCAGTTGAGTTAAATATGCATAAATATGTCTCTGAAGACATTGTAGTAGTCGTCTATACCCCACAGGATCTATTGTGTAAAATGTTTAAAAATGTAGGCTGAGGGATTGTCTACCTATATTTATTATGTTCAGAATAATAGCAGTGGGTTTCCATACACAAAGATGCAGTGAGGTCGTTGTCATATTGAAACACCCACTTCAAGGGCATTTTCCTCTTCGGCCTAAGCCAACATGACCTCTTCAAGTATTTTGATGTATTGAAACTGATCCATGATCCCTGGTATTATCCAGAAAACTCCTTATCCAGAAAACTCCAGGTCCCAAGCAGTCCAGATAATCGATCTGATACCGGTTTAGGTCTGATTAAATGTCACCATTTTGACACTGCCACCATCTTTATCATGGTGAATTGATATGGACAAACTGGCTGAATATAGCCATCCTGTGGCAATCTATGCTGAGAAGGAGAATTAGACAGAATCATACAGTCTAGTAGTTTGATGTATTGAAACTGATCCATGATCCCTGGTATGAAAGAGGGCCTTTTCTAACTGCTGCTTCTCGACAGTAAGGTAGTGAATTTGCTTATTTGTTTTTCCTTACTCTTAGGGGCAAATTTACAAAATTCCTGTGAAGAGATCGAAGTTCGATCGAATTCCGATCGTACGATTTTTTCAGAGGATTGAATATGCAAAATTGGCCACTTCGATCATCGAATACCAAAAATTTGAATGATCGGATATTCGATTATTCGATGATCGAAGGACTTTAACTTTAAAATTTATTCGACTGCCTAATTTACCAGATTGAACCTACCAAATACCAATAGAAGCCTATGGGAATCCCCCCATAGGCTTCTTTTACAAACACCTGCTCGAATACCATTCGTACGATCGAACGCCTCGATCGTTCGAATCGTACAAATTTTTCGAGCGCTCGAAGGAAAAAGTACGATTTTTTCGCGAAATCAAACGATCAGTATTCGATCGTATGATTTCATCAAGAAATCGAATATCGAGGAAAAAATTGCCTAAAACTATTCGATAAGCATTTGATAGTCGAATGCTTATTGAATCTCGAATAGATTCGAGGGATTTTTGGGTGAATTATAGTAAATTTGCCCCTCAATTTGTTGGACCATCTGTGCATGTTCAACAAAACCAACCACACTTCCCAGAGTTATAGCATGTAGTTTTGCCAGAATTTGCCATCTTACCTGACTATACTTGCTTATTTAATTCCAAACTTGGGGAAGGCATTATGATACCAAGGACTAGATTACCCCAATAGATTTGGTCAGATTTATCAGGGATTGAGGAATCCATAAGACTTCCCAGCCGTTTTATTGTATCGTCCATCAATAAACACTTATTACACTTATTACATATTGACTGTGAGGGAAAGTTTTAATGAATCAACACATTTCTCAAAGCTGATGAATGTCCTACTTTGTCAAAATACTGTCTGGCTGCTTTCAGCTGCCAAAAAAAAAAAAAAGATTCAACAAGTTGGAGTGACCAAGTCACGTTCAAACTCTATTGCTTTGCTGTGTAAGAAAGGAAAGTATATGATCAATCATAAATGAAATTAAGCAGTGTTGTAAGAAGGAGTAGTCAACAGTTACTCAGATCTCATGCACGATCTGCTAGTTTGGAAAGTGCACCTTTACCTGGGATGGCTTAGCCCAGGGGTGTCCAACCTGCAGCCCAGCTTGAAAGGCTTGGTTCGCGAGGAGTAGGCAGAAGGGGGGACTCTGCCCATTACCCAGTTAGTAGTATTAATAAGTCTATTTAATATCTAGGTGTCCCATATTCCAGTGTATAGCTCTATCTGGTTATCCAATCTTTACTTTTACAAATAAAAAAAAAAGTGTGCATATTTCATGTGTGGCCCCAGACAATTCTTCTTTTTCCAATGTGGCCCAGGGAAGCCAAAAGGTTGGACACCCCTGGCTTAGCCCAAGGTCCACAACTGAATAATAATGTTGCCCTACACTGGGAGCAGACCACATCAACCTGCCGTATATTCAATCCTGCCCAACTGTTATCTGGAAAATTTTCAGCCAGGTATCAGTATGGCCAACTTTTTACAGGATGTTTTTTTTTTTCATTCAATAAATAATGGCAAACACAAATCTGTTGTGCGTTGTCATATGACTTGTCTAATTTTAGAACTTGTACAAGATGGTTAAGTCACAATATGTAAAACCAAAAAAAGAGGGTGCTTTCTTTTTCATATAAGATACATTTGTAGACATAAGACAACTTGTCAATTTAGGTGCAACATATTTTAGTTGTCATATCTAAATGGCAAACATTGCTATAACAATTTTGAAGGAATGCTTTTCTTGAAATAGTCATTATTCAAATTATATAAAGACCATAGCATTTTGGGACTGCTGTACGAATCAATATCTTGTGTTTATAAGTCCGAGATGTAGGAAATTGCTAGTTCATGCACAATCCTGCTGTCCTGGAAACCATGTATGGGACTATGCCATGAACCAATCAAACGTTCTTGACAATCCTGACAGAAAACAATGTAAATAAATTAAATCACAGGGCATAAAGGGATTACCAGCTCTATTGAATTATTTCCAGAAGAAAGTTTATTAAAGGAGAACTAAAGAAGTAGAAATGTTGTACATTATGTTTTGGGCTTCTGTACCAGCCCAAGGCAACCACAGTCCTTTAGCAGTAAAGATCTGTGTCTCTCCATTAGATGCCCCAGTAGCTCCCCATCTTCTTTTCTGCTGATTCACTGATTCACATGCTCTGTGCTGCTGTCACTTACTGAGCTTAGGGACCCACTCACAATATACAGTTCACATAGAATATAAATGTCTCAGTAGCTCCCCATCTTCTTTTCTGCTGATTCACGGATTCACATGCTCTGTGCTGCTGTCACTTACTGAGTTTAGGGACCCACTCACAATATACAGTACACATCAGGGGCGATTTGAAAACCAGAAGTTCGGCTCTTAAAGTACCAGGAGCAGCATCTGTCATTAGTACAGATAATTACTACATGGCAGCACATAAACAAGTGCAACTAGCATCAGAATTTAATAATCAGTCTTGTAACATCAGCTTATATTAAAAGCCAAATTAATTTCTGCTTGATAATTTGTGACAACCACTAAGCTTAGCTTCCCAACAGGTATTCAGAGCCCACTGAGCATGTGAGCCCACTTCCAAGATGGTGACCCCCTGTGACAAGTTTGAAGTCCTGGATCATTGCTGCTATTGACAAACAAACTTTAGGCTGGTGCCAAAAGTTCAGTATATAATATGCCATTTTTAGCCATATTAATTTTTAGAGTTTAGTTCTCCTTTAATAATTGTTTATCTATAGTACTAATTTAATCAGAAACACAGACAAAATATATATTGGGTCCTTGTGGGTTGTGGGAGTAGGAGCTGAAAATCTTGCTATAAGCCCCAGGGGTGTCCTGCATCATGGACATCCTCTAAAGAGCTAAAAGGTACTATTATATAAATGTTCAGCATGACATTGTGTTTAAGACAACTGTTGCACAAATAGGTTCTGTTAAATGTGCTATTGCTTCCTATAAATGATTTGTTCAAATGAAAAAGCTATTGTTTTCCAGGGACATTTTAAAATATCTTAATTTTAACGATGGTTCCCCATCCTGCCAGATAGAAGAACTAAAAGAATATATTTGTTCTCTGCTGGAAGATACTTGTTGCCAGTAAGAAGCAACTGTACATCTTAAAGGGTCAGTTTGATATTTTAGTCTTCCAGCTAAATACAAGTTTTCTGGGGCATGCTTCATAGAAATGGGTATGAGCAGGGCCGCCATTAGGGGGGGACAAGTGTCCCGGGCCCGGGGCTGAAGGGGGGCCCGGCAGTGCTGCATTTTCCCTCCCCCCTACCAGCGCCGAGCCTGTGCGGCTTCTTCCGAATGCGGAAGTGCCGAACAGACGTAAGTCCTGCTGAAGTGACGGAAAGACCCGAAGTCACGAAGGAGCCGACACTGAAGTCGTGAAGCGGCGTAAATACCCAAAGTCACGAAAGGAGCCGATGCTGAAGTCCTGAAGCCACAAGTTCAATTCTACCGACACCAATGTGAGTTTTTTTTTTTTTTTAAATCCCCTGGCCTCAAATGTTTTCTTTTAATACTCTATAGGCCCCTGCCACCAATTTTTAAAAAAAATATTTTATGGGGCTTCAATTTTTTTATTTTAACTTGTAAGGGGGGCCCTGCCACCAATTTTTTAAAAATATATATATTTTTGGGGCCCCGATTTTTTTTTTTTTAACTTGTAAGGGGGGCCCTGTCGCCAATGTTTTATTAAAAAATAATATTTTTGGGCCCCAATTTTTTTTTTAACTTGTAAGTGGGGGCCCTGTCGCAAATGTTTTATTAAAAAATATTTTTGGGGCCCCAATTTTTTTTAACTTGTATGAGGGGCTCTGGCACCAATGCTTTTTTTTTTTTTTATTTTAAACTTATGGGGGGGCCCTGGCACCAATTTTTTTTTAACTTATAAGGGAGCCTGGGGGGGTTACTTTTTTAGCACTGATGTCTGTGTGGTCTTTTTAACTTTGATGTGGATTTGGACAGGGATTGGGGCGGGGCTTGGGTGCCTGGGTGAGCGGAGCCCAGGGGGCCCCGACAATTTTGTTGTGTAGGGCCCCGTGATTTCTAATGGCGGCTGTGGTATGAGCGTAGTTCTTATGGCACTACTCTCTAGTACAGGTGAATAGTGGTACTATTAGTAACAGTCCTATAATAATGTTTGAATGAAGCATATACCAGAAATGGCAGACTATTTGATTTAATCAGCTAGAAGAGCTCCGGAAGATCTGAATTTGTAATGAAACTGACATTTCTGTAAGAAGTGATATTTCCCATTCAAAAAATTGCAGTGCAAATTAGATATATTCAGAAACAGAAATGTCCATTTTCTGTAGATCAGTAAACATTGGACATGCTCTAAAGTGAAATTCAAATGAACAGGTTGAAAGGTGAAATGGCAGCTAGTAACTTGCACTTGTGATGGCCATGCTTATGGCAAACCATCATTTTCCTCAACTTAACAAACTGGAAAGACTTTTTTTTTGGGGATAAAATATTGATTTCATGCATTAGAATAAACATGTACTTGTAACATGTAAGGTAAAAAAAACTGCATTTAATACTTCTCCCAGACTTTAAGGATTGCCTTTTGGTATTGAATAACAGGCACTTTCAAACAGAGACCGATCCTTGCTCCTAAGTAAAAAGGCTGCATATGTGGCATAGCAAAGCAGTCCCAGAATTATAACCCAGTAGTTTCTGTTTCAGATTCTTCTTTTAGGGGTCAGTGGAACAGACAAAAGGAAGGCTTCTGCAAATCTGTGTGAATTATTCTAAATCACATCTAAATCACAAAACTTGCAATTGCCTCATCAAAAAAAGAGAAGTGATTGTAGCCGGATAATGAATCACTCTCAGTACCACAAGGATTATGTGTTAATGTCTGAACTGCACCCAGCTCTTCACTGCACTGGGCCGGAGATGCCCTGGCACCATATTCTGCCTTGCGTTGGCTTTCCCTAATGAGCCCTGCTTTCACAGGTCATGCATTTTCTTCGAGTGGAAACACTAGCCGAGTGCCTCGGTTGGTGATCTCATAGTCGCCCCCAGCTAGTTCGTGTTCCAGAGCTTCCTCCGAGCTCATTTTAGCTCTTCTGCCGTCAAGGCTTGTGGTTGCTGTGTGAGAACCAGAGGAGCCATTAGCCGTTATGGTGGTGTCTCCGTAAGTTAATGTAAGGTCCCCATCATTTAGAATAAAGTCTGCATCATCTTCTCTTAACTGCTCGACATTCTGCCAATGACAATAAAGGATCAACTGTATTGCTATACAACATAAATAACATTTTCTGTATCTAAACTTTTATAGGGATACCGTCATGGGAATTTTTTCCCCCAAAATGCATCAGTTAATAGTGCTGCTCCAGCAAAATGCTGCATTGAAATCCATTTCTCAAAAGAGCAAACTGATTTTTTTTATATTTCATTTTGAAATCTGATATGGGGCTAGACATATTTTCAATTTCCCAGCTGCCCCAAATCATGTGACTTGTGCTCTGATAAACTTCAATCACTCTTTACTGCTGTACTGCAAGTTGGAGTGATATCACCCCCTCCCTTTCCCCCACCCAGCAGCCTAACAACAGAACAATGGGAAGGTAACCAGATAACAGCTCCCTAACACAAGATAACAGCTGCCTGAACAGCACTCAATAGTAAAAACCCATGTCCCACTGCGTACTATTCAGTTACATTGAGAAGGAAAAACAACGGCCTGACAGAAAGTAGTTCCCTCCTAAAGTGCTGGCACAAGTCACATGACTGGGGCAGCTGGGAAATTGACAAAATGGCTAGCCCCATGTCAGATTTCAAAACTGAATATAAAACAATCTGTTTGCTCTTTTGAGAAATGGATTTCAGTGCAGGTATCTACTGGATCAGCATTATTAACTGATGCGTTTTGAAAAAAACAAGTTTTCCCATGACAGGATCCCTTTAATGTAGTCCTAATCCTTTCAGCTAAATACTGTCTGTCCCTTACTATTCTCTGAATTATTTAATCTGACCCCAGAAACAGTACTATATATACCACTTGTAGTACATCAGTTCTACCGCTGCAGTTTCCCTTGCAACCTTCTGTGCCTTTTCACAACTCTGTAAAATATGTAGTGTATTGTGGGAATGGAAGTCTTGGCTGTAGGAGAGCCAATTCAGCCTTCATTGTTTCAATAGTACATGTCATCAAAATCAGAAGGTAAAAAGTAGCAAGAGACAGATGCTATTACAACTGCAATAACATTTAAAAAATAACTTTAATCATTGGAAATGTTTAAGGCATGCAGGGAAGATTTTTTATTGTATTAGTTTTAGTAACTGGTTAGTAATGTGTTCTTTGGTCCTGTTCTTCCGCTTATCAGTAAATGAAAGGCAGCACAGATCAAAGATGATTTTAAATGACAAAAAAGTTATGGCTTTTGTACAGGGAAACTAATGTTACTCCATGCTTGGTTCTTGCAAGGTAGATTGCCAGTATACAACCCTCTCCCCTTTTCCCTTTGTTGTGGCTCTTTTTTACATATTCATTGAACTCAAAGTGAACATGGAGGTTTACTGCTGATTTAATTGCAGAATCAGTTTTATTGCCCCAAAACCACCATACACCACCATATTGTTTTAATAGTGTTTTATAGTAGAAAACCATATCACATTTCATCAGATAAGGCCTCCCACCCTAGGTTAAGAATGCCTGTTTTATAGAATGCAACATCCACATAATTAAGCACATCAGAAGTCTCATAATGAAAACTCCTATTATGCCTTCAACCATTCAGCTGATGTAAGGATGCAGAAAATAGTTCTGCATCCTCTGAAGAACTACAGTTTGTATTTGCTTATAATAATAACAACAGTGCTCTATTTGAAAACCTCTGTTCTGACACAGTAAAGACTTCAATGTGTCAGAGCTATACACCATCCAGAGGAAGTGCACAACAGTGATGCCCACCCTTAGGGGTATATTTATCAAAGAGTCAAGTTAAGAGTGAAGTTCCGCCACAAGAGGGAAATTCCGCAGCTCTCTATTCATTTCTATGGGATTTTTTAAGCGTATTTATCAATTTATCACCCATTGATAAATACACTTTTCAAAATCCCATAGAAATGAATTGAGAGCTGCGGAATTTCACTCTAGTGGTGGAACTTCACTCTTTGATAAATTTACCCCTTAGAGCAGTGATCCCCAACCAGTAGCTTGTGAGCAACATGTTGCTCTCCAACCACTTGGATGTTGCTCTCGGTGTCCTCAAAGCAGGTGCTTATTTTTGAATTTCAGGTTTGGAAGTAAGTATTAATTGCATAAAAACTAAGTATAGTGTCAAGCGGAGCCTCCTGTAGGCTGCTAGTCCACATAGGGGCTACCGAATAGTCAATCATAGCACTTATTTAGCACCCCAAGAGACTTTTTAATGCTTGTGTTGCTCCCCAACCCTTTTTACATTTGAATGTGGCTCACGAATAAAAAAGGTTGGGGATCCCTGCCTTAGAGTCACTAGTGTGAGGCCTGAGTGGAATCTTTACTCCCCAGACAAACAGCACATACTGCTAATGTTAAGAAAAACAATTTGTGTTCCAGATGTTTTCTCATATAATATATAGGACATTGGGGACGGATTTGGACAGCACAGATCTATTATACAAAGGGAAGTGTGATGAGCAGTTAAAAAACATTTTTTCTGGTTGTCTATGGAGAATCCCTTAGCAAATATTTCCAAGTGAAGTTTTATTATTAGGCTTTTCCCCTCTCTTTTATTTAGACCATGCGCAACTTTTTTTGTTGACATAATTAATGGCTAATTTGCACAGCGGAATACAATTATTCAAATCTTTTACTTTATGGAAGATCCAATGATTCAACAAATTACAGGTTCTGTGTTATGGCTATTCGGATACATGGCTATGCCTCTAAATTGTTATTATTAAATACAGTGAAACCCTGATTTTAAGTTTTCCCGCATTTTACATTTTTTATTTGTGGTCCCACCAATTTATAATGCATTTCAATGGGTGCATTTCCCTGATTTTAAGTCATGTTTTCCCTGATTTTACATCCAAATATTTTCCTCTTTTTCTCTCTATGAATGTTATTATTTGTGAAATAAAGAGGTTTCAAATACTAACCAGATTCTGTCTGTTCTACCTGTTAATGTTCATTTCCTATGAGTGCCCCTCATACAGTCCTGCACCAATCACTGATTGCAGGACTGGACTGAAAATCAAAATAGGCCCTGGCATTTCAGGTACACAGAGGCCCAATCAGCCCACATAGAGGCCCAAACAGCCCCCACCAGCCCACTAAATACTGAATTTCTATGGCACCTTATAGCAGCCCCTTTGGCATTTGCCAGAACCCACAGATTGCCAGTCCAGGCCTGACTAGTTGCTTTAGCTTGTGTATGTGACTGACAGAGAGTCTTGCTCATGCCCCCCATAGTGTAACATTAACTCTGCAAAGTTTAACCCTTATTATTAACACAGTAAATAATGTATCTCAAAGTAAAACAGACTCCTGTGCTTTTAACATTTCAGTACTTGAAGAAAAATTTACTTTAACGCATTTCCCTGATTTAAAATTTTCCTTGATTTTACATCATTTTTTCCTGGTCCCCTGAAAATCGTAAAATGGGGGTTCTACTGTATTATTAAATTATTACCATAGACCCTTTAGAGCAATAATTACCAGTACAGCTTGGTATTTATCTGACACACCTCTGTCTCTCTAATGCCGAGTTCTGCAATACAACTGCAAGTGAATAAATTCCATAAATACATACATACATATATCCCTAAATCATTACACATTTGATTTTCCTATTCCTAGATAACACAAAGCAGTTGAGGAATTACTTACATCATAGACCTGGGGGCTCGTGAAACACCTGGCGATGAGCCCGCACCAGCTGGGAAGAGTTGTTGATAACGGAGGGCCACTGTGGGTCAGCATCGGTTTCAGATAACTAGTATTATTTAAGGAAAATGTTGCATTCATTAAACGGCATAAATATTTTATGTACACTGTGCAGTAAAGGCAAATACGTATGTTTATCACACAGAAGAGATGGTGCTTTTTTGTTTTTAATGATTTACGCATTCTACCCCATAACATCACAGTGAGAAACCAAAATTCTAAAAATAAATAAAATTCACAAAAAAAATGATTTTTTTTTTTTAAATAAATGCTTGCCAAATTCAGCATTTATTGTATCCATGTCTCATAGCTTTTTTTTTTGGGCATTCTGCCTGCTGTATTTTTTTACTACGCTAATAGCCAAGGCTTTACCACATTCTAACTGCAAAATAAAGGTAATCCAGTGAATAAACATTAGCGAACCCTTCAGGGTACAGCCAAATGGGGAAGACCCAAGTCAGATTTATTAAGGGTCAAATTGAAAATTCAAATTAGAATTTTCAAAAAAAAAATTTTTTGGTCAAAACTCTAAATTTCGAATTGTGAATTATCCAAGTTAAATTTGAGTTTAAAGAATTTTGAGATTTAACATACTCTGGATTCTGGATACTCTGAACTTGAATTCGACTATTCACCACCTAAAACCTGCCGAATTACTGTATAAGTCAATGGGGGAGGTCCAGGGATCAATTTGGTGATGTTTGCAGCCTTCCGGACCGAGTTTTTAAAATTCAAATTGAGGTTTTCTAATTCGAATTAAATTCGATTCGGGTTTTCGGGTCGATTCAATTTGTCCAAGCTGAGAAAGTTCGATATTATTAATAAGTTTCTGATTTATGGGAGTTCACATGAATTGGACCCTTGATAAACGTGCCTCTAGGTCACAGTATGAGCTGACATAATTATGTTACCTGTCTTCATTACTGGACTTCAGAATAGGCCCTGACATTCCTACTACACAGAGGCCCAAACAGCCCACTCAATAATCACTTTCTATAGCAATTTACAGCAGCCCCTCTGGCTTTTGTCAGAACCCACAGATTGCCAGTCCGGGCCTGTCTGTCTTTCAGTAAAACGGACATCAAATATAATGTTAAATGATGGGACAGTAAAATACTGAAACCGACAGATAATCCTAGCCAAAGAAGAAATGACAAAAATATCCAATAAGACAGCTAATCTTTTGCGTAGTTATGAGATCCCTTATCTGGAAAGCCGATATTCAGAAAGCTCCAAATTATAGGGAGGCCATTCCTCATAGAGTCAATTTTTAACAAATAATTAAAATTTTTAAATATTATTTCCTTAGTCTCTGTAATAAGAAAAGAGAACATTTTACTTGATGGTAACTAAATCCATTTTGGTGAAAAACATGGTGGGTTTCATGTTTAAATGATATGTAGCAGACTTACGGTATGGTGAGCTTAATCTCTAAAATGCTAGGTCCTAAGCATTCCAGATAATAGATCCTATAGCTGTATATCGTAGGGTGTTGGGAAGTAAGCCATTCCTAATTTAAACACTCCCATGACCTTGTTCAGAGCTTGCATATGTTACACTCAGGTGATTTGGTAGCCAAGTGGACAGTAGGGTCAAAGATTTATCAATATATTTAGTACAGATTATCCGTCTAAACCGGTATGCATTTTGGTTCTTTACAGGACAAAGAACTCTGAGTTAGTAGCTTGTATAAAAAACCTAATAGTACACTGGACAATGCCCACACACAGGGCCGCCATCCAGGGGGACAAGTTTCCCAGGCTCGGGGCTGAAGGGGGGCCCGGCAGTGCTGCACTTTTCGAAGAACCAAAGCCCAGCTGCCGTGCCTGAATGCGAAAGTGCCGAACAGTCCTAAAGTGGCGGAAAAACCCGAAGTCACGAAAAGAGCCGACACTGAAGTCCTGAAGTGGTGAAAATACCCAATGTCACGAAAGGAGCCGACATTGAAGTGCTCAAGCTCCGAAAAGACCTGAAGTCACGAAAACAGCTTTAACTGAAGTCCTGAAGCCACGAGAACAATTCTACTGACAACAATGTGGGTTTTTTTTTTCTAATCCCCTGGCCACCAATGTTTTATTTTAATACT
>CM044434.1:102131519-102147080 GCA_024363595.1 Xenopus borealis
AAGTTGGATAGTTTGATCTGGGGCTAGTATCCATTATAAGTGAGCTAGAAAGATTATGGAATTATAAAAAACTGTACAGGGGAGGGCTCTATACATTACTCCAACTCTGCAGGGCTTTCCCTAAGTGGTTAGTATTCTAGTGTTAACACTTCATTTGTCTGCTGATATGTGCGACTCAATGGGGAAACATCTTGAGGACACTGTTCTGATCATACATACGTACCAACTAATTAAATAAATTGTCAGGTGCTTAACCTAAGAAACATTTTACACAACACCCCCAGGTTATCACTACTTCCCATTAGCCAAAATGGTGTGCTGTGTTCTAAACCATGCACTACATATCCCGAAACACAAATAAATCAGTCAAAACCCATGTGAAAAATTCTAAGCAATTAGTAATGGGGGTGTTAGCCATGTGCACTCCTATCGCTCGTCATAAGTAATTACTATATTCCTGATATCCATAACAAAATATAAACCCACACCGACTTCCCAAATAGAATTAAAGTATAAATAGACTTCAGTGATGAAGGAATAAAAAATATATACTAAAAATATTATTAAATTATATTGGAGAGTACTGTAGTGGTTTCAGAACTGTCCCGTAGTAAACTTTTACTGGTGCATTTTGAAAACATTTTTTTCCCCATGACCGTATTTTGGATTAAGGATTTTTCCCCACAAGGAATGACCTTGGGCAAAATTAACATTTCCGTTGTAAAGTGTTTAAAGTGTGCAGCACCACACTAACATCTAAAGCTTGTAGAATATGAAATGTATAGAGAATTGCAGGTGTTGGCACCACTGGACCAGAAGCAAGAATTGTGATTCTTCTTGAGGGAAGACTAACATTGATCTAGAAAAGCTTGGGAAACTGGTAGAATGCTTCCCCTGTCAGGAGGGCTTGCAATAAACAATGTTGCAATAACAAGAGCAATACATGTACAGGGCTGCATTTACTGTAATAAAATGTTCATTTAACATAATGCCAGGGACATAAAGCCTGAACAAAATCATAACTACAAATAACTCTACACCACATAGTATATATATATTTCTGTAACAGAAGTTGTAACTTACTGTATGAAGTACTTGAAAACTGTCATTTGTTGGTGCTGGATCTTGATCTGGGTCAACTCCAACTCTGTTACATACATTTTTTTTGGGGGGGGGGGGAAATAGAAATTAGAATATAATTTATTCTAAACAGGCATTTTGGATTTAGCAAGGATTCACAGCTCAGAGACACATCGGTGTTGCTGAAATAATACAATCAACATAAATGAAATAGACATTTTCTGAAGAGCGAAAACCACACACATTTATTAATATCCTGCATTCATATATTTAATGGAAAATGCATCTGGGCTGAGAAGCTAAAGACAGAGCTATGGTTAGTGGTGCCCAGCACAGCAACATCAAGAGCAATAAAGCTTGTTATTAAAGTAGTAAATTCAAATCAGCACAAATAAAGTAAGGCTCACAGGCTCCATGCTTGAGAAAAAACACATTTAAGACTCTAAAGTATGCTTTAATAAAACCTGCTTTGAAAAAACATTAATACTGGATATAAAAAGCGGGGAACTTGAAAATTTACATCAGTTCTCTCCCCAGCTGTCTTTTTGTCATGTTTCAGCCATTCCCTTCCGTGCCCAACTTCCAACGGCTTTTTTACAGTTATAATAGAACTCCTAATTATCCTGTGTGTGGGTAACATATATAAAAAGCGCAAACCACAGAACTGTCATAATATACATTTTTTTGTCTGAATACAAGATTACTCTATATGTAAAAAAAAAAAAACCACAGGAAAGTGACACAAAATCAGCAGTACAGGATGTGCAAAGACCACTGACCAATTCTTATTTTACTAAAGAGCTATACAGGTGTGGGATCTGTTATCCAGAAACCTGTTAATGAAAGCTCAGAATTACAGAATGCCCATCTCTCATAGACTCCATTTTATCCAAATAATCAAGATATTTAAAAATTATTTCCCTTTTCTCTGTAATAATAAAGCAGTAGCTTGTACCTGTTCCAAACTAAGATATAATTAATCCTTATTGGAAGCAGAACCAGCAAGTCTGGATTTTTTTTTGGAGTTAAGGAATCTCTATCCTGGTTGTGAACCAGAAAGACATCTATGAAAATGAAGATTAAAAAAAATGCAAAGAACATAATAATAAAGTAAATAGAAAAACAATATTTCAGAGTTTTGATGTCACAGTGAGCACTGCTGGTAGTAAATAGTGAACACAAACAGCCCATATGCTACCAGGAGAAACCATTAAAATGCATGTCTACCATTACCGTAAGTTAACTAAAGAATATTAGCTGCAGGGGTTACGAATGCACAGGCAGCTGTGGAAAGAATTAAAGGTATGTGGGATGTAAGGCATATAGCAGATTTTGTTTTCATTTAACAATGCCTTCATGTTTCATGCTTTTAATATCAAAAACAAAAATGTTAGTACCTGTATATACAATTTGTAAAACTGGTCAAGGGTCTGAACATCTTTGCAAGTCAATGTAAATTGGAGGATCCAATATATGAACACAGAGATGCAAATAATATGATAAAGACACACCTAAATTAACACCTGTCCTGCCTTCCTTACATACACATGTCTAAATTGTCATTATAATTAGAACTGGAAATTTAAGCCACACTGATTTCTGGCAAATCACACAGCCGTGACATCTCTAGTAACATACGTTGGTAGTAAAAGAGTTTGTGCTGCAGAGCACAGCGACTTAAAGAACATTGGTTGCCACCTTGCAACAAGACAGTCTGTCAAATTCTTGGAGTGCCAGTGTTGAGCTGGTCAACATCAAGTATGGTAGAACTCAACTAGCCTGCACAAAGCCTTGTCCTCAACCCAAATGTTCACAGTATTGCCACATTTATTGAAAAGACTTCTTAGAAGATTAATGGCATTAGAGAAATAAAGCAATTAGTAGCTTTATTATTTTAATATTTAGTTTTGAAAATGACATATTGAACCGTGTCCGCTGGTGAAATATCCGCTTATCTTTTCTTATTTCTAATATTTATTTATATTTTACAAAGAAAAGGAATCCAGTGTTCAATTGTGAAATGATGAACAAAACACCAAAATAAATAAATTTGATATCTGCTAATATAGGAAAGGCATCTAACTTTACAATGATAATACCACAAGCCTGAAAATGCATTTTTTTCTACAGATATTACACTAATAGAAATTTCCCATTAGCCACAATAGTTAGCTGCAGAACATAGGGTGCATTACAGTCTGTCTTCATCTGAAACTTCTTGCTGGAACATTAGAAAAGCAATCAATCCTTGATCTAACCACAGAGTGCCCATTGTTCCGCCACCAGAAGATTATGCGATGTGAAGGGCATATCATGGGATTCCAGCCAAAGCCTGAACAACTCAGCACTATCAGCAGCTCTTTGCTGTATTCTGGCAGTTTTGAAGCTCTGTTGGTTGGAGAAACTAATGCTAAAAAGAAAACCTTGTGCTCATAGAAAAAAAAAAAAGTATATGGGCGAACACACCCATCGGCGAATCATTAGTTAGCAGCCTGCAGCTCTCCCTAGCACATTTCACTTACCATAGTGAAGCCATAGTCCAGAACACTGGTACATTGTATTTAAATCCATATTAAAACCCTTTTCATATTTTTATTGTCATTAGTGATCCATTAAGGAACATGGGCCAGTCTGCTTCAATGTCTGCTAAAACAACATTCATAAATCAACAAGCAAAAATATACTTCTGGCTTAGTGAGGCTTAACTTTCACTTTAATTTTACCTCTATGTTTAGGATGAGCAGTGCTAAGTCCAGGTTAAGCTCCAAGTAGATTGGGAAAGGTAGGCAATACCCACCAGCCTAGCTGTTACGAGAAACATTTGTGAGATCAGATAACAGCATGTTCAGCATGGTACGTAAAGGTGAAGTCACAGAATGAGAGGATCCCACCAATATGCCCACCTTGAGGTCAAACGGTTGGGTTACAATTAAACTAACGCATAAACGAGCAGACACGTTCCACGTTCTGTGCAAAGTTTCGTCCAGGGAGACGAATGGTGGCGAAGTTGCGCTAGCGTTACTTTGTCAAGTAAAGTTGCATTAGTATTTCCTAATTTGCATACGGCGGGAAGTTAAAGTTCAATGGACGTATATGTTGCAGCAAATACATTACATTATATATTCTTATATTGCCCTACACATGTGCCCACTGTATAGTTTATGTTCCATATGTTAGGAAATGTACGGGGGAAGCCGGGTACCCCCCAAAAAATTACGATCTTTTGCAGCCTATCACCCTGTAAATTTGAAAAGACGCTAGCGTTTTTTTTGGACTTGGAAGCATTTACAACTATTTTCTGATCAACTCCTATCTATTCTATTGCACTTCACCTGGTCTGAGGTGGCGAAGGCAAATCTGGCACAAGAGGGAACGTTCAGTAAAATCTGCATCTTAGTGAATTTGCGTAGTAACGCTCTTTCGCCAGAGCGAAATTTCATCTGGCGTTTGAGTGCAAAGCAACACTAGTGTACCTCTCCTTCGCTAGTGAAGGGGCACCTGCGCTCGTTAGTAAATCGCCAAACGAAAAATGACATCACACTGGTCAATTTTCACTAGCATTAGTCACTTTGCCCTTTAGTGAATCTGCCCTATAGAGTTTTTCTTTCATCTGGTTTTCACTCCGAGTGGCTTCTTCAGTTCAATCGAAATGGCAGAGCATTCCCCGGGATTTAAACCCTTATGACGGAGAATGCCCTACCACTTCAGTTGAACTGATGAGAAACATATTCAAAGAAAACTCTAAATGTCCAGTTGCCTTTTACTTAATTCTATTGTATACCTTAGGGACCACTGGTCAGGCAGGTCATTTAGTTGACCCTATACACGAGTCAATATGCTTTCCGGACCAAGTTGGAACCTTTTCTCTGCCCATGTACAGCCAATTTTATTCATCTTGAATGAGGACGCAAGGGGAAAAAAGCCTGAAGCATCCCCCTGCTCTCAATATTAATGGAGTCCAGGGTCGAGTCTGAAGCTGGAATGATTAAATTCACTGGAAATCAGGAAAGAGAGCAGTGGTCATTGTGTTAGATCCAAGGATAAACACTGCTGAAGCACAGACAATGTTTGTAGAAGAGATGCAGTGTATCCTGGGCAGTGCAAGCCAACTGTAAGCAACATGGGGTTAAAGGCAGCAAGCTCAGAGTTAATATACATGGCTGCTGTAGGCTGCTTCACCTGAAATACTGCCCACGACTAATGGTCACATCTTGCAGCGATGGCACTTGGTCACCAACTCTGGGACACACAAGAATGAAATGAAAGTAAGAGGTATAAGAGCTTACACATTCAGCAAAATGGCTACCGTTCATGATGACAGTTTTTTTTTTTTTTATTTACTGTGGTCAGATGAAATGAGGTATAAATATCACCATAAACCATCAAGTAGCATTCTGACATATAATTATTATTCAGAAACATTATTCTCCTTATAAAAAGATTATAATATTTGGCATAAATGGGGAAATCAAATAAAGTACACATATTTTTAAGTTTCAAATGAAATAAAAAAATGGCTGACCAACCTGCTCATCACTTGCATCATACTGCATAGCTCTAGTTCACAACGCAATTTATATAAAAATGTGTTTGCTAGTTAACCACAACTAGCTTTCACAAACAGACATGTCACCATTGTATCCTAATGAGTAATATTTGTAATTCCCAAGCAGCTTAGAATTGCAGGAAATTATACTATCACCTTTGCTTGGGTTACATACCAGGGTATGTGGAACATAGTACTATTTAACACAAGAAAATGGTACAATCTTGGGAATTACCACATTATTTCCCACAGACTATAATGCGTAGTACAGGTATGGGATCTGTTATACAGAATGCTCAGCGCCTGGGGTTTTCCGGGTAAAGATCTTTCCATAATTTGGATCTCCATACCTTAAGTCCACTAAAAAAAATTATACATTAAATAAATCCAGTAGGCTGGTTTTTCTTCCAGTAAGGACGGATTCTATCTTAGTTTGGATCAGGTATACGTTACTGTTTTATTATTACAGAGAAAAAGGAAATCATTTCTACCAATTTGAATTATTTGATTATAATGGAGTCTATCGTAATTTTCTGAATTTTCTGAAACTTTCTGAATAAAAGGTTTCCAGATAACAGAACCCATACCTGTATTGCAACAAGACCCGTGATTGTGGTTCTTTATTATTAGTCATGTAATACTTGCAGCCCTTTGTGGTTATAGGGAAGTACTTTGTGCCTCAATTAGCACTCAACAGATGTAGAGTCTCTTAAAAAAATGAATACAAAATGCTTTTAATATTCCATTATATGAGCAAATAAATTGCATTTTAGAAGCAGCATTAGCTAAATGGTAATGTCATTATTATTCTACAACTCAAAAGAAAACAAAACCAATTAAAACAAAATCCTATCAAACTTTTTTACTTACTGTAAGGACTCACACTGGTGGTCTAGCGGTGGCGCAGTGGGGACGCCCACTGCGCCATCGGCGGGGACGCCCGCTGCGCCGTCCTTCCTCCTTGCTGCCAGCTTCATAGTGCGGCGCGTGCGCACTTCCGCTATTTATAGGCGCATGCGCGCTATGGCGCGAAATTTTTAAATATTTAAAGGGGCATTTTTTAAATTGACTTGGCCCGTGATAGGTTTAATTTCCTGGTGCTAGTACTGTGTTGCAAAGCTCTTATCTGTTCCTGACTATCTATGTTTGACCCTGCCTGGCTGTTTTGACTATTCTGACTTCTGGAACCTGACCCTTGCCTGAAACCGACTGTGATTCTGATTAACCCTTCGATTGTCTCCCTGGTTTGACTCCTGCCTGTTATTGACTCTGATCCTGTCTCATCCTTATCTGCTTTGATCACCCGGTTTTGACCCTCACCTGCCTGACGTTCTTTGCTGTCTGCCTACCTCGATCCAGCTTGTTTAACCATGTATCTGCCTAACTCCTGTCTGTTCTGTGACCTTCGGCCTTAAAGACTTCTTATACAGTCGTGCCCCAACGCTGGCCAGAACTCCTGCCCTGCACCTCTCGTTTAAGTCCAGGTGGCATCTGAGTAGCTGAGGGCTCCTCCCGAAGCCAAAGGCGGTCACACTACTGGTGAAGCACGAGCCGAGACCAGGGTGCTTGGCGTTTGTTCTGGTATCGGGTGCCGACCGTGACACTTACATTTCTGGGACACAATGATAATGATACGGAGATGATAATGATACAGAGATAATGATAGTAACTCAACAGTAAAACCTTAAGTGTACACATTTACATCATGTTCATAAAAGTTTAAGTATTGTAGCTTAGTACCTGCAAAACCACAGCTACGTATAAACAAATTGGGGTTTCTAATGGTGTTCCGGCACGCCTCCGATCCCCATCCTCCCGCTCACTTCCCGTCCAATCCTCGTCCGCCCATGTCCCAACTCTACCCCGCCCACTCCCACCCGACTTGCTTCCTCGTCATAAGTAAGAGAGCGGCTGGGGAAGAGGGTTTTTTTTACTCGCTATAGAGGAAGTCTATATCAGTCTGCAATTATTATGTAAAGCACTGCAGAATATGTTGGGGTATTTTAAATGAATGTAATAACCGTAAAAACATTATTTTTCACTTTGATTCATGTTGATTATTTACCTGATATTGAGCCAGGACAACATTGGGGTTGTGCCCCCACCAATAAACCACACTGTGAAGAAGACAATGAGAAGGGTGGTGGAAAACATCATCTGATGAGAGTATGTAGCTGTATCTCGGATTGACAGAGCAAATGCCATAGCACCTCGAAGACCTTTGAAAAACAAATACTCTGTTATAAAGTCAGTTATTTGCCATAGTACAGTCTTCATATATATATATTTCAGCTGTAATGACTGCAACAAGATTTGAGGTCAAAGAAAACAAGTACAATAGGTTTGAAAAGTACATCATAGCCACAAAGCCACACATTAAGGGGCAAATTTACTAATATTCCCCATAATTAGCTTGACCAAATTCACAATTCGTTAAGCATTCGACCATCGAATGCTTATCAAATTGTTTTAGGCTATAACTTTGCTAGCAATACGATTGCTTGATGAATTCGTACGATTGGATACCGATCGTTCGATTTCACGGAAAAATCGTGACAATTCCTTCAAGCGTCCGAAACATTTGTACGATTCGAACGATCCGATCGTACTAATGGTATTGAAGCAGGACCTAGCCTCAGAAGCCTATGGGGAGCTTCCCATAGGCTTCTAGTACAATTCGGTAGGTTCAATCTGGTGAAGTAGGCAGTCGAATAACTTTAAAATTTTTATTCCTTCAATCATCGAATGATCAATTATCGAATATCCAATCATTCGATCTATTCGATATTCGATGACCGAAGAGGCCACATTTGCATATCCGATTTCATGAAAAATGCGTACAATCGTTATTTGATTGAACTTCGATCATTTCACGTGAATTTCGTAAATCGGCCCCTAACTTTGTCAGTGCTTTGTATTTTGGTTGTGATGATGATTTATCAATGAAACATTTTTGCTAATTTTAATTCCAATTTATGGCTTACTCCATTTTTGGGAAATATTTCCACACAATGCAGCCCGAGCTGTACAACACACAATCTGTGGAATTGCAATGCAGTTGTGTGCTATATTTTTAACCCAAATTAAAGGAAACATACATAAATATACATGTATGATCGGACTTCCATGAAACTTCTGCTGTGATTGTAAGGCTAAGTATAGATTTCAATATTTTAATCCTCATTCAATTAGTAGGGTCATACATGTAAAGGGAGGATAATGGCCCACTAAGAGTTTTACTATAACAGATAGAAGGACTATATCTAAACACAATAAATGAAATGCATCTCTACTAAAGTGACCTGTAAAATCCATTTTTATTTTTGTGAAAGTGCATCTCAGATCTGTACTGACAAATGATGGTTGCTTCTAAGGTTTAATTTCTGCTTATTAAAGTTGTTCCAGCTGTTACCAAGAAACTAAAAGCTAATTGTGTAAATGGGATTTCGTATTTTAAGAAAAGAATGCTGTGCATATGTCAGAATTGCTTAAGAATGTGAAATCTATGGGCTTATGGCACATGCGTATAAAGCAGTGATCCCCAGCCAGTAGCTCGTGAGCAACATGTTGCCCAACCCCTTGGACATTGCTCTCAAAGCAGGTGCTGGTTTCTGAATTCTGTACTTGGAAGCATGTTTTAATTGCATAAAAACTAAGTATACTGCCAAGTAGAGTCCTCTTGTGAGCTGCCAGTCCATGCAGGGGCTACCAAATAGCTAATAAGAGCCTTTATTTGGCACCACAAAGGACTTTTTAATGCTTGTGTTGCTCCCCAAAACTTTTTACATTTGAATGTGGCTAAAGGGTAAAAAAGGTTGGAGAATACCTTAAAGAAATACCGACACCTTCAATTAGACGTTTTTTTTTACATCTATCACAACATTGTCTTCGCCATAAAAGTAGTTTATCCAATTATTTTACATTACCCGTTGGATCCTCCATGTTCCTCTATGAGGGGGCTGCCACATTTGAACAGCAGGTGTCTGTTAGCATAAGAAACGCTAACTGACAGGCTGAGAAGAGTCAGACTGGTTGGCAAAATAATCAAGTTTAGGAATTTCAAGTAATTACAAAAGCAGACCTATCAGTGAACATGAACATGACCTATAGGCAACTTGTAACATTCGCGATTATTTTTAAGAGCCCTTTTTAGTATCAGTATCACTTTAAAACCCAGATGTCCTTGCATTAAGATAATTGCTGCTTGAGATTCCATTTGTTTTGATCCTGATCCAACAGTATCCAGGGTCATTTACAAAGCTGCAAATGACCCTGGGAGCCATTAGCCTAAATGTAATGAGACCTGATCAGATGTCTATTGTGTTGTTTCCAACAGGCTGTTGAATTGGCACGAATATCTGCCTGTAAATGGGCACGTCAACTCCATTTAAACACCCTTCAGCCTTACACTGAACATGAACTAAAAAACAAACTAGATTTCATGAAATGGATACCATGGGCCAACCTACCTGAGAACATCAACATGTGCTGAAAGTTCCACCCAATTTTGTGCCTCCTTCCCAAATTCAGGAAAAACGAGAGAGGATAAACATGTGCAGCTCTCCCAACAAAAATAGCAATCTCAGTAAAGCTTTTGTCAAGGAATCAGTCCTGAAGGAACTGGGGCTAACTCACAGACTGTACTATAGGAATGAATTTCTTATACAGGTATGGGATCGGTTATCCAGAAACACGTTATGCAGAAAGTTTCAAATTACGGAAAGGCCATCTCCCATAGACTCCGTTATAATCGAATATCCACATTTTTTTAAAAAAAGGATTTCATTTTTCTCTGTGGGTTTATTTAATGTTTACATGATTTCTAGTAGACTTAAGGTAAGAAGATCCAAATTATAGAAAGGTGCTAAGCATTTTGGATAACAGCTCCCATACCTTTACCAATAATTCACTTCTTTTTAAAACACATTTCAGGAAGTTCTATATTCAGGAATGAAGAAAACTGTTCTTGGGGTATAGTATTGAGATATTTAAACACGCTTTATCCTGTGCTACAAACAAACCTGGAACAGGCAACACCACAGAAACCCCAACAGAAGGGAGCAGACCTCATATGAGTCAAACGGATTCAGTGTGGAGCATTTCTATGAAGAATAGAATCAGACATGCAGCTATCTTGTAAAGGGACAGCCATTACACAAGATACTTGCTTTTAGGCCTAGCACTCACAAGAGATAGTATTTCCCTGAAACTATGCTGCATCTGAACACCTATACCTGTGAGAATAAATGGAGTTAATGGAGCAGTTTGCAAGAGTTGTAGAGGATTAGATGTCCATTTAGTAGGTCTTAATCATTTCAGTCCCACGATAAACTTTAATTGTTTAGTCATCTAATTATTCCTTTGCCCCATAAGCCATTTAAATATAATATTCGCTGATTTGCAGGTAGAAAAGACAACTCAATCGCTTCACAAGCCACCTGGCAGGTGTGCTGGCAGTGATGGGAAATGTTAATTACACATTTGAGCAAACAAGAAAAGGATACAAAAGCCCCAACAATAAAAATCGGGCTAAACACGTGCTTCTGGAAGGTGAAAAGTGCCAAGCCCATGTATGAAAAGATAAAGTTTTCGGCCAGAAAGTGCAGGACTTCAAACAGCTGCAGGGAGGGAAGAGAGAGAAGGTAAGAGATATAGCCACACAATTCCATTTGTCAGGTTGTACTTCTAAACATATCTTACAATCTTTAAAAAAAACTTAACTGGGGCCCCAGAGAAAATGGTTAAGGAAAGACCACTGCTTTTCAACCCAAAATGGTTATAAGCTTTCTGTATAAAACTGTGCAGCTGACAGATATGAACCATGATAAAAAAAAGATTGGTGCTGTGAATTTGGCGTGATGTTTTTGTAAGTTTGTGTAGGGCCTGGATTTGCCTGTCCAAAAAACAAACTGTACTTGGAAGGAAGAAAATGACCTATAACAATATAGCGGATCACTGACATTTGTAAAGCTGCATGAACTGACAGGTGCAAGCAGTGAAATAGAAAAGGTTACAGGAAAGTACCTTAAAACTGAAAATATACAGTAGGAGGAAAATGACTCACAAGGGAAGTGAGCACTACACTGAAACAAGACAGGGTTTGGTGATCTTGAAGGAGATTTAAAGTTTGGGTTTTTCTCAGAAGTTTAAGTATAGGTTCCTAGGCCTAAATGTATTATTAGTGCTAGTAATGCATGCATGTTTCTCCAGCAGCCACCGGCCAATTCACAGGTGATCTAAGGCAGCAATTGCTGAAAGAGTATGTGTGTCTGAGTGAGTTACACCACACTTGAGCTGCATTTAACAGGTAAAGATGGCCATATACGGGCCAATAAAAGCTGCCAACAGACCAAGTCCGCAGCTTATTGGCCCGTGTATGGGGCCCTCTGATGGGCTTCACCGATCGATATCTGGCTGAAAGTCAGCCAGATGTCGATCAGGCCGGATTAAAAATCCTGTCAGATCGCGGCTGCGATCGTTGATGCGGTCCCGCGATCCGACCGCCCATATGGCCTCCATTATGATCCAATTGTTGGGCCATAGGGCGACATCCCCAAACGAGTGGATCTCTAGGTGTATTGCCACCTTAAAACATCAGATGGGCAGCCCCAAGTACCAGCAAGCAAGACTTCAAGGGGTATTGAGAGCAGAGGAAAGAAGAGGACGCTGCGGAACGATCACATGTGCCTCAAAGCCGGTATAACATTTTTTAAACTCACATATTACGTTGTTAATTTAGTTATAAAGACCTATATGATTTAAAAAAATTGACTTTAGATCCATGTTAATGGTGAAACCCATCATTGCACAAGGGTCTGTGTACTCCAGTGTTCTCCCACACTCCAGAAATATACAGGCAGGTTTACCGTTTCCTGATAAAATTAATAAGCACCTCAGAATGAAAACGGTGCTGGGACAGGGACTGATGGATGTTGTGAACTCATCTGGGCTGTGGAATATGTTGGCACTATATTACAAATAAAATATTTGTAGAGTTGGAGTAATGTATAAAGAAGAAGTGCAACTTGAGTGGAATCAATTACAGTTTAAACTTAAAATAACCATAGAACTGCTAAATAGCCTTTATGAATGGAATTCAGCTGACACACAGACATCATACATAGTATATGGTTATAGTTTTACTTTAGCATTTGCAAAACTCTCTGTACTGGGGCACCAAAAGCAGTGTATCATAGCACAGAGATACAAGGATATTGTTACTTAAGGGCGGGGATGTCCAACATTCAGCTTTCCAGATGTGGTTGGACTGTAACTACTGCCCTTGGGAGGTTCTCGGATTTGTAGTTTAAAAACATCTGGAAGGTTGCTGCTATTAAATGTTGAGGAGTAAGAACGTTACTTTGTTAAGAAAGGTTCTCTCCACTCTGTAGTGCTTACAAGAATTCTGAACTAACCACAAGCCTTATGTCACACAGACTGGATGCAGCTCCAATCTCATACATTAGCAAAAGAACACCAAAACAAAAATCTCTTTAAATGAACAATTTCCAGAAAAAAAAAAACAGACTGAACCGGATTTCAAAAATGTTATTGTTTTATATAATTTACAGTTTGTTTATATTTGTTTGTATTGTGCATATATATATGTTGCCCTCAACTCGGTTTCCTCTCCAAAGTATATTTTAGGTCAATAACCTTATTAAGCCACTGGAGAGTCCAGGATTGAACTTGTTATTGTTTTTCCATCTCAGATAGTCATACCTATTTCATTCTAGACAAATGCCTGGTTTCTGTGAGCAGGGAGACTATCAACAGAAAAGAATAAAACAATGTAACAGTTTACACTTACCTGTTTGGTTCTGTTTCTTGACTCTGAAGATAAATTATTATAGGAATAATGAGCTTGTGTGATGCCACAGAAAAGAACAGCCACGACACCTATTAACAGATAACTATGCGTTGATTGTCATGGAGATGAACATTCCACACAATGATATACTTGGCACGAGCAACGATAAATGAAACAACTGGCAATGTTAGCAACTAAGATTACATAGCCTACTACATATCATACTAACACATATTTTACATATACAGTACAGATATGGGATCTATTTTGTGGAAAATAATATATTAGGCTTAAAAATACATAAATGCATATTTCCCTACAGTCCTAGTAAAGTAAACAATTCTTACTACCTCTTGATGGTACCTAAACTATGTCAAATCCATTTTGATGGCAAAATAATATTAATAAAGCTTTTTTTTTAATGATTACTTTTGTATTGGCCTTAAAAAGAAAAGGAAAGTCATTCTATACTTGGGGTGCCAAAAGTTAGGCAACCAAAGTGATTATATTTACTTACCTGAAACTTTGGCCGGGACTCCTATTAGCAGAAAACTGCACAAGCCGAGGATTCTTCAAGCGAGCACCACGGAGCATAAGTGCCTAACATTTGACACAGCACTGGGCCAAGTCGGCAGGGCGCCCAAGGCAACCTTGCCGACTATATCGCCCCCTTCTGGTGTGCGCTCACGCAGTGCGGAAGTGAAGAAGACACTCGTCCAGGAAGTGGGGAATGCTGCCACGGGTGGGGGAAAAAAGGGTCTGAACTAGGGGCTAGGCTGCAGAAGCGGTACGGTGCCAGGCACCCTTCCACTTTTGCGCCCTAGGCACGTGCCTCTTCTGCCTACCCTTAGTTCTGGCCCTGGTTTGGCATCCCCAAGTATAAAATAACTTTCCTCCTCCTTTAAGGAATGGTCTTACAAATTATTTAGATGGTTCATTACCCATGTCAATTCAGACTCATTAGTCAGTAATTAACTTGTTCGGCAAGCTGCAGGAGGAACAGCAACATTTTAAACCTAACTAGTTGCCATGGGTTACAGAACTACTGTAGGTGCAAATTTTCCCCAATTTGGTGAATGAGACAGAAGAAACATGCTTTGTTGCAATCAACTAAAATTTCATAGTGCCCTTCTTTCGATGTAGTTGTGCATTGATATAAGCACTTATTGCAGTTCTTTTCAGACTTTTTGGGTTCAATAGCTGTAATGGCACTCACCATTCATTAGGTTTGTAGGTTTGTTGCCGGGTGCTAACCAAATTATCAATACAGGTCCAGAGAAAGCACTCCCGGCATAGTCCATCAGTTGTGGGCGTTTCGGCCCACATGGAGCCGTCAGGATCCTGACGACGGCTCCATGTGGGCCGAAACGCATTGATGCACTATGCATAAATAAATACATTTTTCTACACAACTGATGGACTATGCCGTGAGTGCTTTCTCTGGACCTCTATATATATATATTTGCTAAAACATTCTTTTGAACACTTACTATTGGATCAACTGTAATTTTTGTTGAAACTCAGGTTACCCCAATTCATTTATTGTGTAAGATTCTGTTCCTAAGAGTTCACACTTACCAGCACCGCTAATTTTAGTATTATGAAAACAATGGTGTATCAATCATCCTATGTTTTCTCTATGAAAATCTGGAGCAGCAAATAAGATCCTATATTTTACCCCAGCTGGCCATTAGGCCAGCATTCATGCAGCAGGTATAAAAATTTGAGGATTAAAAAAAAAGTATGTATGCAACTTTCAAAAAAGATTTTTTTGTATACATATTCAGAGTGGTCGTCTGAGCACTTTTGCAACTTACATTTGTTTTTCAGTATTTTGTGGTTTGTGAAATTTTACCAGTTTTAGTATTTAGCTAGCTCGGCTAAGCTAAAAGTCTGGTATGAGCAGATATCTCAGAAAATGCTAAAAACAGATGTAAAATGCAAAAGTGCTCAAAACACCCTTAGAAAGTTTACAACAATTAATTTTATTGATTCGATCCCCTGAAACGACTTTTGAATAGCAGCTGGTACATGCTAATTAATAGGTTAGGGAATTGGTGACCAAGCTGGGCACTGTGGGATGGGGGCCTTAACCAATGCCTAGGGAGCTAGGCTACAAATTGAC
>CM044434.1:102148008-102179124 GCA_024363595.1 Xenopus borealis
GTATACCTTTAACAAAAAAAAAAAAACATAGTACAAATTGTGTTTAGTGCAATTGAAGTTACAGCTATTGTCTTACCTGTAAAGCCGCAAGCCTCTGCCAAGAGGAAGGTACTCCAAGAGAGCAGGAAGAAGAGAGCTGTCTCCAGTAAGGGGAAGCAATGGAGCTTTGTAAACTTGGTCACGTTACCAGTCAGTTAAGAAAACTCAAACTGAAAAGGTTGTTTTAGCAATGTTATGGTGTGAAAATACATATATATCCATATCACTTGGTCTATTTCCATCTACCATAATAAGGATAATACATAGTCATGCAATTTTGTTATAATTCTGCATAAGGGTAATAAAAACAATGGTAGCCAATATTACAGACAATTATTGTTTATAGTTACATTTGGTTACAAAGTCTGGGTTATTCTAAAGAAGATATTGATGAGGTTCGACAAAGTAGACAGATATCTGAGGTGGAATTATTTGTGTGAATTGTAGCTGAACTTGATGCAATGTATGAAATGTAGAATTATGATTATAATTAAAAAAAAAAAAAAACACACTTAATCAGAAAGGATATGAGAGCTGTTGCAACACCAGTGCAAACTCCCATAGCAAAAGAGCCACTAAATATCCCAACAAATACTCCAACAGACTTGAAAAACGCTGAAGCATCAAATGTGTGCATGTTTTCCCCAGTGGGCTGGTAAGCGACTATTGACCTAAAGAGAAACATACAGAGCTATTTAGTTACATGTCTACCAGAGAAACAATAAAAGAAACAGTGAGACAGATATATATAAGCATTGGCTGCTTCCCAGACTTTTTTGGGTTTTATAGTAATGCAAAAAAATATTTTTTCTATTCACACTTAACAGTCAACATATACAGCAACATATACAACTGATTAGATGTTAACATGATACAATCTTCATGGCCAGAGTCAAGCCGTTTACTTTCAGCTAGATAATGGGTCACATGAAATCATGAGTGTTGAAAGACCTTTCACATTATATTAACAGAATATGTAAAGGCAAAAAAATTAAATCCCATTTTTACTTTCTTTAATGAAAAAGAAATCTATCTTCAATATACTGTAATTAAAAAATGTGTACTGTTAAGAAACCTGACTGCATGCAGTGAAATTCTCCCTTCATTTTCTGCTGCGGATTGTCAGATGGTCCCTAATTGCTGGGCAGGGAAACAATCATACTTATGAACAGCAGGCGGAGCCCCGCCTTACTTCCCTGCCATGCAGAACTCAAGCAGCTTTGTTTTTTTCCCTGTTTTGATCATTTATAACAATCCCATAGAAGCCCAGCCCACACTGAGCATGTGCACAGTCTTGGTCTTGCAAAGATGTATAACAAAGTTACAAGATGACAGCCCCCTGTGGCCAACTTTGAAAGCATAAATCATTTGTTTGATTAGGCTTGTGGTGCAGTAAGTTCATGTTTATGTTTAGTATGCAAAATACAGCATTTGTAGACTTATTCTATTTTAAACTTTCCTTGTCCTTTAACTAGTGATGGTAATGCTCTAGCAGAAAACCTAGAGAGAATGACAAATACAAATAACATGTATTCAAGAAACAATGAATAATTTACAAAAATGCATGCTAAATTGAATGTCAGATTGGAGGGGTGTTTTACTTACGTGAGTGTAGTGCGCAAAGTGTAAAAACGGATGGAATCGACCATTGTTTTACCTATTGCACACTGCCTTCCTCTGTTCCTAAATTTCTGCAGGTCTCTGTGTTGTCTTTTTGAGTGCAGAGACCTGTAACTGCCTCTATCTCTGCATATCTTATGGCAGGGGGGGTGTGCAACACAGAAGGGGCCCAGTGCAACTATTTCCCTAGGTAGAGGTGCTTCACACAAGTGTTTTGACTGCCCCTCGATTTTAGGTGGAACAAGGTGGCGGTCAAAATGCAGTTTTCTATCTTCCACATTAATCTATGGAAACAAGATGTAAAGCCTGTGCCTGACATGTAGCAGTGACCTGTATTCAAATTTTCTAAAGCAAGTCTGACAGCCAACGGTTTCTGCCTGGTGAACATTATGTGAAAATGCCCATAGGGTACACTCATATGCTAATGTTACGGATTCTTTAATCAGGGACATGCAGAGAATGCGGTTTGAAAACTTCTGATTAAGATTAAAAATCCCTTATTACTTTTACAGAATTAAAATCAATGAAAAATTAAAGCTACGTTTTAAACTTCATAATAACAGTATAGCTATGGACATATATGATTTGTGTGAAAGAGTGTAGGGGTGTGTGTGCTGGGTTTTAATTTGGAGGGGTTGAACTTGATGGACTGTCTTTTTTCAACCCAATTTAACTATGTAACTATAATACGTTACAATTAAAATCTAAATCCCTTTCTATTATTCAGAAAAGCAGTTAACTTATGTTTTTTGGCTCAGTTTTGATTTGAAGTTCTGTTGGATTTATGGTCCCGTGGAACACACAAAATGAAACGGTTTTATTGGGGTGCTCAGGGAGAGGCTTTACATTTATTGAAATTTAAACAAATGCCTTTAGTCATGGATTAAAATGATTTGCGTAAAATGCATCTTGAGTGGTACTTACGAAGACAATACGATGGCTACAGCATCATTAAGGACACTTTCACCAAACAGAAGAGCATACAGATCTACATCTGCCCTCAGATCATTAAATATGGCAAGAACAGTTACTGTAAAAGAAGCATAATAAAATATCATTATGTTGACACTACAGACTTTATCTACTGATTTCTGGCAGTTTGCATTCTACCAATCTTCTAGGTTTTGTCTTTATTGCATGAGCCATAGAGAAATAAGAGCCACTTTTATCCTGTACAGTGATACATCATGAGGTTTTCATAAAGTAAGAATAGTCACAATGTAAAAATTAAATAATTTATTCCTTTTAGAGCACTAAAATATTGTTTTACAATATTATGTTTATGCAAATGCTCCAAATGAGTGCCATTCTTTGGTGCCTGGTGTAAATAACTTACATGTAAATGTAAACTGGAGCATTTTTACACCAGGCACCATTCTTGGTGCCTGGTGTAAATAACTTACATGTAAATGTAAACTGGAGCATTTTTATAGGAATGCATTCATACATAAATTCTAAATATTTAATGGAAAATTAATTGACTCCAGCCTCAGCAGCAGCTGCTGCTGAACACGAATAAGTGTGAATTTATTTGTGATCAAAACCTCTACATCTAGTAAGTCTTTGGGGACACTGAGGGACACAGACACTAGAGTCATTCGGTAATCTCCATTTCTATGTAATGCAATATCTGAATTAGTAGAAATCAGTAGGATATACAGTTGTGCTCATGAGTTCATATACCATGGCAGAATATATGATTTCTTAACCATTTTTCAGAGAATTTGAATGATAACGCAAAAACTTTTCTTTCACTCATGGTTAGTGGTTGGCTGAAGCCATTTATTGTCAAACAACTGTGTTTACTCTTTTTAAACCATAAGCACTACACAAACTACCCAAATGACCCTGATCAAAGGTTTATTTACCCCAGTTCTTAATACTGTGTATTCCCCCTTTAAAGGAAAACTATACCCCCCCAGACAAAGTAGGTCTCTATAAACAGATATTGCATAAAACAAATTATATGTAAAACCCAGCTTCATGTAAATAAACCATTTTCATAATAATACACTTTTTAGTAGCATGTGCCATTGGGTAATCATAAATAGAAAATAGGCAATCTCCTGGGCTCCTAGGACTCCTGGGATCCTAGGATTCAATGGTGCACACAAACATGCCAAACAAACTATAAAGTTAGGTTGCATGACCCAATCAATAGAGTTCTGTCTTTTGCTTCCACACTTCTTCCTGTTACAGTTAGAGATGAAATATTTCTGGTCAGGTGATCTCTGAGGCAGCACACGTCATAACAAAATGGTGGTTCAAGGCAAGAGATGAAAAAGGTCAAGATGTACTTAAATATACCAGTTTGGTAAGATTATTTAATATGCCACTTAATTTGATAAAAATCTGTTGCTCAAGTATTCATTTTGGGTTATAGTTTTCCTTTAAGCCTAAAGCCCTCTGTGGGTAACCTGTTTAGCAATTTATAGGTCAGGCTCAGAATTCCAGGTGACAATGGTGCCTGACGGCAGACAGACACAAAGCAGGATTTTGTAAATTTTTGGCATTTTTTTGGCCTGTTTGGTCATGTAGTAAATGAGTTGTGTGACCCTGAACATTTCCTGCTGTGGAGGGTGGTATTTCTGGATCAGTTGTTGTAAGTTGAGAGGTTTGCCCCGATGGCCCAGAGAGTCCATTGTGGTTACCCCATTGTTTAGCCACCAAGCAGCTTATGAATGTCAGACACTGAGATAGTAATAGGTAGCATCCTGAACAGGTACAAGATCTTAGGCAGTACCACCATTTTCATGCAGTGTATTCTGCCGATTGCATGGTATCATTTCAGACTTCTCTGGGTTGACTTTCAAACTCGAGAATTTAGCAAATTCAGACAATGTATTTATCAGGTTAGGCAGAGAGGTAAGGGGGTTAGTTATATGCATACGTAGATTGTCAGCAAATAATGAAAGTTTGTATTCTTTGCCTCTAATGGTTTCACCCTTAATATCTGGATTGTCCCTAAGTGCTCTTGCCAGGGGCTCCATAGCAAGGGCAAACAGAGCTGGAGAAATGGGGAAGCCTTGGCATGTACCACTTTGTATATTGATAATGCCTGGGTTTTCAGTAGAAGCCCTGCACATTATGTGATATGATTTTAATTTCACGTTTGGTGATATTTGCCTTATAGCACAAGGCCTCAAGACCCCAACCAACCCCTATACCAACATCTTCACAAAACATTTCAAAACAAGCATTGTGACCCAGCCACCAGGAGAAATATAAACTGAACAAGTGAATTATAAGGCATTTAGTTAAGTCAAAAATCATAAACAATATAGAACTTGACATCAGTGAACACTGTACTGCTAAAGAGTCCCTCTCTTGAGGGGGTCCCTCAACAGGTATGTTCTCAGGGGGGCAGCAAAATCCCTGTGCCACTGAAAATTTTTCGAACTGCGGATGAGAGTCCTCAAACTGTATTTGTTTATAAAACAAAACTGTGGGAGATCAATCCCTTTTAGGAAAAGTAACAGAAGGTTTCTTGGATTACCCGTACTGGTAGACATATGGGGAGCTGTGCGGAGTGCAAATCAGGTTATGTCTGGATCTGCTCTATGGCGATGATGCCCTTGTTCTTTGGGCTGAGGCTGTGGAGATTGGCGCTTCAGCTGCCTCGATGTGGTGATGGTGGTCCATTCTGTGTCAGGCCGTGGTGAAGCAGATGGTGAAAAATGGTCTCTGGTTGTGGGGGGTTCTTTTGTTTCCAGCAGAGCTAACCCTGCTTCTAGGGTGGTGATAGACTGCTGCTCCCCCCCCCCATTGAAAGTGCAGGGAGAAGGGGAATCCCCATCAGTACTTAACTTTATGTTTCAGCAGCTGTTCAGTCACCGGCTTCAACAGCCTTCTTTTCCGGAGCGTGGCTGGTGCTAAATCTGCATATAATACCATATGGTATGGTAATGTATCTCTGTTCACAACCCCCGTTGCTTGCAAATCTCTTATCTCCACATAATGTAGTTTCAGCACAATGTCCCTTGGGAGGTTGGGGTTGCGAGGGCGGCCCAAAGCCAACATCCTTTCCATGTGGCGATGTCCCTCCGGTAAGTCCAGGAGGACTTGGTGCAGTAGCTCGTCCATCAGAGTGGCTATGTCTTTGACCGTCTCAGGCACTCCTTGGACCCTCAGGTTTCCCCATAAGTGATCTATTTTCCTAAGTCCTCTACCTTGCTTTTCAGTTGCGCAATTTGGGCCTGGTGTGAGGTTATGCGTCGCTTGTCCTCCTGCAGGGCAGCTGCATGGCCGTCTGTAGTGTACTCCAGCCTGTCGACTTTGTCACCAAGTTCTCAGATCTGCTGTGAGAATTCTGTAAACGCTGACAAAAGTTTGGTTTTCAATAGCTTTTGCACTGCTTGCAGTGCTGTCTTTGTGTCAGCATTTGTTACTGGTGGCTCAGAGTCGGAGTTCTGTTCTGCGTATGGCGACAAAGATGGCGACTGTGAGTTCTCTGTTATGCGCCGTCTTTTTAGTGGATGGTGGACCCATCCCGTTGTTCTGGGTAAGTTCATATGGTTGTGGAGTTGTGCAGAACTTTTGGAGGATTTCTCAGCTAAATTATGCTTTAGTCAGTGGGTTAGGTGCGGAGTGATCACAGATGCATCCTCCCTGGTCAGCTTCACGCATATGCCCCCCACTTTACTTTGCTGAAGCCAATGATAGGTCAACTTGGCCTTGTGTTTTGGATCATGTCCCAGTACATCCCATGTGCAGCTTCCAGGCTGATGAGTGCAAATTTTCCTCCAGTATTTTTTGTATTTCTACCTGAAGTTATTTGTGGGTTTTTCCTTGCATCCCAAACTATTTTCTGGCAATTGTGGCTGAAATTTTAGTTGGTCTACCTGACCGTGGTTTGGTTTCAACAGAACCCCTAATTTTCCACTTCTTGATTAGAACACTGCTGATTCGCTGATTCTCAATTCCTTTGATATTTTCTTATATCACTTTACTGTTTCATAGAGTTCAACTACTTTTTCCCCACAGATCCTTTGACACTTCTGGATGAAAGATGCAAGTGTCTGTCAGGGGTCTAGAAAGTCATTGACCTTTTATACACAACCACTAATTACAAGCAAACAGATCACAGGTGAAGATGGTTACCTTTATTAGCCATTCTAACCCTTGTGTGTCAAGTTGTGTGCATGTTATCAGGCCAAATCACCAGGGTATGTAAACTTTTGATCCAGTCATTTGGGTAGTTTGTGTAGTGATTATGATTTAAAAAGAGTAAACACAGTTGTTTGACAATAAATGGCTTCAGCCAACCACTAACCATGAGTGAAAGAAAAGCTTTTGTGTTATCATTCATATTTTCTGAAAAATGGTTCAGAAATCATAAATTCTGCCACAGTATGAAAACTTATGAGCACAACTGTTTTTATGTCTGTAGAACAAAGGGTGTTGTGTCAGCAATTTTACATAGGATGGGAAAAAAGCAATAAATACACTTGAGAACAATAAACCCATGTAAATGATCTCCAGCTTTTCCCTCTCTCAAGATACTGGAAAGAGTCCTTTAGACTCAAGCTGAGCAACTAATGATTCTCCAAGCAGATACAAAGTTTAAGGGTGATGCTCTGCTTTTTTCCCCCCATACTTCCTGCTGCTTTGCATATGAATCAGGATGGTGTCAACACAATCATTATGCGTTTTCAATGGTTTGACTATTGCTTTTAAAGGCTTATATCATAGAGATTAGCAGCTATTGCATGAAGGTTCCTACTAACATCTTTCATGGGCTTCCATTTTGTGGGCATTGTGAGCATTTGGTTCTTAGAAAATATTTGAACTTATCATCAATACTATCTCCAAGTGGAAGGCCCGGGCAACATTTATGTGCCAACTCTGTGTAAAGTAAAGGGCTTACTACCTCTCAGCAACTATCTGGGCATCTCAGCACGATTTATCAGCAAAAATATCTCCAAGTGTAACATAGACTGGCATACCTGCAACAGCTTTAGAAAGTAGACCTAGATACAACTGGAGCACCAATGGTTATTTTAGGTGTTAAAACTAGACTAATAATAGCGAATAGCGTAATCCTGCACTGCCGCAGAGGCAAAGACTTGTAGTAATAAACTTCATATGAATTAGTGCAAGTTAGGAGTGGAATGGCTGAGTAATTAAATCACTAGGATGTGACTCAGAAAGACATGCGCAACATTTATGTGCCAACATTGTGTAAAATAAAGTGCTTACAACCTCTTGGCAAATATCTGGAAATCTCAGCATGAGCAATGCCACCAGTACATCATGAATACCTCTATTGTGCAGCTAGATCCTTTAAAGGAACAATAACAGCAAAAAAATTAAGTGTTTTAAAGTAATGAAAATATCATGTAGTATTGGGAAAAGAAGAAAAAAAAAGACCCATGCAACTGCACCTTCCCATCTATGATCAGTACAGCATATAAGGATGTATTGTATTATTAAAATATAACTTTTAATGATTGCATTAAAATAAGTCCAGCATTATAGTACTAAATTAAAAGTTTGAGTCCGGCGGGGCATAACACTGTATACCAAAACGGCGTGGGAGTATAGTTATGTATCCAACGTCCTATTATGGTTATTAATACAGGTGCCGTAGGGGTATTCCACCCCCTTTAACTACGTTAATCCCAGGAGTAATGATGGTCCATGTATCCCACTGGTGCCTCAGGCACGGTAAATCTAGATGCAGCTTCTGGACACGGATATCGAGAACACTCTACCCGCCTGTTAATGCCCTGTCTGTCTTGTGCCTCAGGCACTGCAGCTATCTATCTAAACAGGCGTCTGTCAAAGCCCGCAGTGATCGGGCGAAACGCGCGTCGGTGCTTTTTAGCCTGAGTTTGGCGGGGTCTGACACTAGTTTGAACTGCATCTCTCCCGGGGACTCCGTGACTTGGAGTGCACCTAGGGGAGCGGAGGGTGGACGGGTAGCCTTCGGGTTTGGGACTGGGTTCGTTCCTGCTTCCTCTGCCAGGACTGGTCACACGGGACTTACCTAGTTAGGCAGTTAGTCACAGTGCCCGAGGCACGAGTCAGATTAGACAGCTTCACACGGTCTTTCCTTTAGATACGCCTGTTTAGATAGATAGCTGCAGTGCCTGAGGCACAAGACAGACAGGGCATTAACAGATTAACAGGCGGGTAGAGTGTTCTCGATATCCGTGTCCAGAAGCTGCATCTAGATTTACCGTGCCTGAGGCACCAGTGGGATACATGGACCATCATTACTCCTGGGATTAACGTAGTTAAAGGGGGTGGAATGCCCCTACGGCACCTGTATTAATAACCATAATAGGACGTGGGATACATAACTATACTCCCACGCCATTTTGGTATACAGTGTTATGCCCCGCCGGACTCAAACTTTTAATTTAGTACTAGAACGCTGGACTTATTTTAATGCAATCATTAAAAGTTATATTTTAATAATACAATACATCCTTATATGCTGTACTGATCATAGATGGGAAGGTGCAGTTGCGTGTTTTTTTTTTTTCTTTCTTCTTTTCCCTATTTCTGATTATGTCTATTATTTATTAGACTGACCCTGCACACCGTCTGGATAGTTCTTTTCATTAAACGGATGGTGCTCCCTTACTTTTCTCTATTTCTATACATCATGTAGTATTGTCCTGCACTGGTAAAACTGATCTATTTGGTTCAGAAATACTATTATAGTTCATATAAACAAACTGCTGAGTAGCAATGGCAGAAATTGAAAAAAGGTTACATGTCACAGGATAAATAATGGATAACAGATGACATTATGTTCCACAGAGCTTATCTGCTGTGTAAAGTGAGCCTTTTCTCCTTTGAATGGCTGCCCCCATCTCCACACAACAGTTTATTTATACAAACAATAGTAGTGTTTCTGAAGCAAACAAAGCAGTTTTACTCGTGCAGGGCAACACTGCATTATATATTATATTTTACTTATATATTACTTCAAAACAATTTCATTTTTTGATGTTACTGGCCCTTTAAAGGCTTTACATTAGGGTTAAGATATATACATGGCAACACCCTAAAATAATTACATATTTGAATTTTAATACCTAGATTGTTAGTGGTGTTAATACAGTGCAATTTTATATAACAGATTAAAGAAATGCTACTTTGGCTTTTGCACAAACACAAAAAACCTTATATTTTGATTTCATATCGAAAGAATCCTTTTCGAAATTTCCTAAGTAAGAGCAGTTGAGAAAAGCTATGTAAGTGGAGGCTTGTAGTCTGGAAATATGGTCCTTTAAAGGAATATTAATGGTCATCAATCATCTGGGAGCTCTAAAGATATATGACAGTTTAATGGATTACTGTCAACAACTATGTTGTCTGCCAGATTATCAACCTCTAGAGGCCAGACTCATTTTGCCTGAAATATTATGTGCGCAGCCATTAATGGTAATATATTTTATAGATAGACAGATAATTACTGAAGTGAAAACTAAACTGTTACTTATTTATTACAAATGAAAGTATTCAATCTGATATACCATAACTTATATAAAATGAGTTGTACAGGTACCTGGATCTGTAGCAGAGATTATGGCGCCAAAAAACAGACAGTCAGTGTAGTAAAACTTGTCATTCAATTGTCCCACAAGCTTCATTAATTTTACTACCCCATACATGAGATTCCTAAGGGAAGTAAGAAAACATATATCATTACCAAATATTGAAATATATTGGCTAATTACACTACAGAGGTACAACCATGAAATACAACTAATTAAAATGTGCACTGAAGATTTAGCTAGAAATGCTGATATCACATTTAGGGCTTATTAACACAACTTCATTCGGGCCAGTTATAGCAATGACTGTAGTGTTACTGGGATGCGAGTGCCCAGATATGTTACAGTGGTACTCGTACACCCAGAAATCAAATATGAGTGCCAAGAACCCAAGCCATTATGTCTCTTGTTCCAAGCAATCAGTGGCATTGAACTTGTATTCAACTTCAATAAAATTCCACATATTAAGTGACACTGGGGCTTATTTAGAAACACTGAGTACATTTGCATATGGGCGGTAACTCCTAGAATCCAATCTGTGATTTGCTTTTGTCAACCAGCTGCAGGTTAAACAATGAAAGCAAACATTTGACTGGTTACAATGGATTACTGCCCAGCTGCAAATTCTTCCAGTCCCTATAAATTATCCCTACCATTATCAATCATCTTAGCACTGTCATACATATGTCATAAATATAGCTTTCCAGCTGCAACTGGACCATAGTCTGCAGTGTGAGCTAGCCCTTGAAGTGGCCATACGAAATTGTTGTCAAACCAAGCAGGTCAGACAGCCAGATTTGGTTGTCAACATGGATGGCCAAATAGCACTGATTTGTACATTCAGTGGATGACCTGAAAGAGCAGATATGAAAGTAAGTAAGCAGAAAATAAATTTGGCTCCTTTATCCATTGGATCTGCCACAGCCTCATACATGCACTGATAAGGGGCATCACCCATTGTCAGCTAAAAACTGGTTTCCTCTGTATGGGTACCATTGATTGTAATAGTGACAACCATATCTGACATCATTACAACAATAACCAAACAATAACCAAAGATAAGGAATGTTGAAACCAAATTATATTCCATCATGCTGGCCAGATGGCTGGTATGTTGACCAAAAGATGATGATGTTAAACAATGTGGACAATATCTGGCCATAGGTACAGTACTAAGATACCAAATTGTTATAGAAATAATATTAAGCAGTATACATGCACAAGCAATACAAGATGTTAAAATATAATTTAGCATCTCCATCTTTTTGTTCTTTTCTAAAAATGGAAATAAAACTAATTAAGGCAACAGCTCCCACTTTAATATAGAGGTTATATACGTTTTCCCCTCAGGCTTCAAGTGCAGTGGCAAACACAGTATGAAGGGGTTTCTCAAGAATGACTTGCAGCCTAAACCCACACCATTCTTTGCTCATTTAAATCCTGCCTTCTGTTGAACCCCCACCTCCCAGCTGGAGGGTCTCAGGTTCCTGTCTTTAATAAAAATACAAACCTGCATATGTGTGATGTATGAATTCAACTAAGCTCAGGATTCAAAGGAAGAGTATCACTGTGACAAAGCTTTATACAACGAAAGACAGCTCATAAGTATCCCCACTGTTGCAGCAGTAGAACGGTTTTCTATAAAATAAACATAGCAGCAGGCATTGCATCCATGACTCACCCTACAATGAAACAGGACACTGCAGTACCAAAGAATGCATAAGCAAGAATGGATCCAATGTTTCGGAAAAAGTGCCTCTGTATGAGATATAAACAATAAAATAAATGCAAGAATCATATTTTAAAAAGGGACCACTGAAGGCCTTTTGTTCAGACAGACAGTAAAAAAACAAGTAGTGTTTAGGATGAATTAATTCACTGCAGCTAAAATTCTCTATTCCTTATATAACATAGTAATGTATTTTTTTCGGGGCCAGTCCTCTGCATGAAATATTTCAATTTCATTACGCAATCATAGGAAACTGAAAAAGTATCATGTTAAAATGAGTCTGTAACTGTTCAGCAATAGGGAAGGTATGGCACTTAAGTTGTTATGGAACTATAAACTACTGGGAAGTGTCTTTTCAAACAGCTGGAATCATAATGATAGCTTTTGAGTGTACTATTAGATCATAATGGACTGTGGAAGCACAAAATTGAATATAACTTTGTAAAAATGTTGCATTCTTTTACCAAAGATAAAAAAAAAATCAAATGTTTTTTTTTTCTTAGGACAGCTATGAATAGCCAGTTTGTCAGTTACGTTAGGAATGAACATGAGCTAATGGCGACATCCTGTGGCCAGCCTACATTTCTACAGGAAACAGACATTTATCTTTATGTGATTATCTGAAGTAGACATAACGGGGAGTGTAAGGCACTATACGCCATTAAATTACACAGGAAAAAACAACCAACAGAATGTCTTACAAATGTGCCTAAAAGTACAAACATGGTCAAGAGAATAGTATTTCTACTTATTTGGTAGTCTCCCCAGATTTCTGAAGCCCTGTTTAAGGGTTAGGAACTGGCAAAAATGATATACAATAATACATGGGTGTTATTTAATTAAATGATAACTATGATGAAAACAAAAATTAATACAAGCTTTATCCCACAGAAATAAGAATCTTTCTAATTATATTAAGTAAGATTCACTTTGAGCTTATGGAGTTACTCTACACTATCCCAGCAATCTGTTTCTCTACATGAAGTCATTTTTGGTGGAAAGTGAACTCTAATCCATTATTGGTCTGTGCTTTAGATGCTTTGATGAAATATAGTTGTTTTATTAATTATTGGGGGATTTCATCCATTGCAATACCCACACCACAAGTTACATAATAGATGGCATTATGAATAATAATACTAAGTTCCCTCTCCACATCCCTCCTTAAACCACATGTGGCTAGATAGATCAATAAAATGTGGAGAGAATTGGTACATTGATTTTACTTCTTTTAATTATGGAAATTAACAGTTAGTTATGGTTCTGGTATGCCAGTACCTTATAACCTGTTGCAATTGGTACATTAACGATTTTACTTCTTTTAATTATGGAAATTAACAGTTAGTTATGGTTCTGGTATGCCAGTACCTTATAACCTGTTGCAATTGGCACATTAACGATTTTACTTCTTTTAATTATGGAAATTAACAGTTAGTTGTGGTTCTGGTATGCCAGTACCTTATAACCTGTCTGCATTTAAATATGTATGATGTGTACTGCATGGTAATATCTGAAAAACCTTATTGAATGAAGAGGCCCTTAATTTAAAAGTAAATCCAAGCTTACCAAATGAAGAGGCCCTTCATTCATATTTTAAATGCAATTTTTACAAGTGAATCCAGGCTTACCTTTTTCAAGCTATATCCAGCATGGAATATTATAGGAGGTAATAAAATATTGAAGAAGACTTCAGGATCAAAAGTTACCTGTAAGAAAAACAGTCAGAAGTGTAACATAGTAAGTTAAGTGAAAAAAAACACACGTCCATCAAGTTCAACTTTTTTTTATCTATGTTTCAGCCTGTACAACTGATTCAGGGAGAGAATCCCACATCTTCACAGCTCCCACTGTAAAAAAAAAAAAAAAACCCTTCCGAATATTTAGGTGGAACCTCTCTTTTTCTAATGGGAATGGGTGACCTTGCGTCAGCTGGAAAGACCTACTGGTAAATAAAGCATCAGAGAGATTTTTATAGGATCCCCTTATATATTTATACATAGTTATAATTTCACCCCTTAAGCCTCTCTTCCCCAGCATGAACATCCCCAATTTGGCCAGTCATAGCTAAGATCTTCCATACCTTTTACCAGTTTAGTTGCCCTTCTCTGTACCGTCTCTAATACAATAATGTCCTGTTTGAGTGATGGCGACCAAAACTGTACAGCATATTCTAGATGTGGCCTTACAAGTGCTCTATAAAGTGGAAGAATGACCCCCCTCCCTTGACTCTATACCCCTTTTAATACAGCTGAAGACCTTATTTGCGGTTGATGCCACTGACTGGCATTGCTTGCTACAGCCAAGTTTATTATAGGAATGCACCGAATCCACTATTTTGGATTCGGACGAATCCCTGAATCCTTCCTGAAAGAATCGGCCAAATTCTGAACTGAATCTGAACCCTAATTTGCTTATGCAAAGCGTGAAGCGTCTAACCCTAGCACTAATTCGCCAGCGTGACGTCATTTCGTAACTTCGCAAATTCACTAACACCGACTCTGGCAAATTTTTGCTAGCAATGTAGATAGACTTGCGCAACTTTGCAACCTTACGTCAGGCGAAGTTGCGCACTGACGAAGGATCGTAATTACTCAAATTCACTAAGAGTTTGTAAAAAAAAAAGGGAACATTTTTCTAAGTCCCAAAAAAACCCTGGGGTGTTTTACCATTGTAGGGTGATAGCCTGAAAAGGATCATTTTTTTGGGGGGATTACCCTCCTTCCCCCCAACATTTCCTAACATATGGCGACTCAGCTATATAGGGGGCACATGTAGGGCAATAGGACAACTTTATATAATTTATTAAAGGTTTCCTGGGCTTGTGTAGTGTACTGTAGTGGCTGTAACATATACTTCTATTATACGCTTAAGTTCCCGCTGTATGCTAATTAGGCATCGCTAGCGTAACTACTCTTTGCCTGGCGAACAAACGGTAGTGCTAATTCGCCGCCCTGAGCGCAAATTTGCACCTTAGTGAATTTGCGTAGTGCTGGTGAAAATTCATCTAGCGAACGCTAGCGAATTTTCGGGTCTTAGTGAATTTGCAAAAGTAAAGTGGCTTGTATATTTTTACATCCCAGGTGCATGACTTTACATCTATCAACAATGAATCTCATTTGCCACTTAGCTGCCCAGATTGCTTGTTTGTCAAGATCCTATTGCAAGGATGCCACACACAACTGGCACCCATGTACAGTGTTGTTCTTGCCAGAAGCATATGAGATTCTTGGCCACAGATCCATCTTGGTATCTGCAAAATATTTAGGCCAAGGGTACACACAGTGTTGGCTCCACTGCAGTCAGCCTGCATTTATTTCTGCAGACTGTGAGAAGCGGAACTGCTCCCTTCCAAGTAGTTATGTGCGTGCCAGCCAGATACCCATGGGATCATCAAGTTTACCCACGGGTCGGCAGACCTTGCACCTTGTTTTCCAGGTCGCGGGCGAGTCCGGGTTGAGCTCTTCTGCCTGCTCTCCCTGCCCGAGACCTTACAATAATGGATTCCGACTTCAACTTTTATAGACGTGCGCCTGTTGGCCCTGCCCCTTTTGTCACATCATCGGCTGGGTGGGGTGGCACGGGTCTATAAAAGGAACCCAGAAGTTGGGCTTGGGCAGGTGCGGGTGGAGGGAGGTCGGATATCAGGAGGAAGAGGATCAGGAAAAACCCGACCCGCACATCGCTACTCCAAAGCTCGGTTTATCACAACTGAGAAGTGCAGCTTCTGCTTGAGTGCAGGTACATGGAGTGGAGATTGGATTGAAAACACCTGCTTTTTTGTTTGTTTTTTTGGGGCTGACCTACACTCCCTAGCTACATGCAGTTGGAAGCTATAATTGTCAGCACAGCTACAGGGAGATACAGAAAGGGAGCAGATCCATTCCCCATGGTCTGAAAAAATATGCATGATAAATATGTCCATCCTGCCAAGGCTAAGGCTAATGTGAGACCAAGCCAAGAAACTGCCCTTCTGCACACATCAGCTCTCTTTTTATTTTGCACTGGTACTTAGAATCAGGTAAAGGCACAGTCTGGTCTGTTGTTAGCCTAACAGAACAAGCTGAGCCAGGAATGGACTCATTAATATGGAAAAATCAAACAAAATGTAAATGTATAGATATATCTAAAGTTAATCAAATTTTCAATACATTAACAAATGGGGCCAATAATATGCTATTCCAAAGATCTTCAATTGGAAAGGATCACTTGGAATTTTTGACAAGATCAAGGGCAAATTCCCATCAGTGACGCCCTGTGTGCCATTACTCTTATGGAAGACTTGTGAGTGCGTATAAATACAAAAACATACATAAAATAATTAATGACTGTTCTTTTGATACTTAACAGCTAAACAATATACTTGTCTGTGTTTGGGCTTTAATAACATTAGGCTACACCTCACAGGACAAATGTTTTATAAACGGTTTGTAGCTCTGGCACAGGGCCTACAAAATATTAGTTTGATAGCATGCTTCAACAAGCAGAATTTTAACATGTTAATCAAACAGATGCTCCTTTAATGTAATTGGGGGTGACAAAAGCTGGAGCAGAATTTTAACAAGGATTATTTATTTAAATTTACAGAACAGGAAAATTGTGGAACTGTGAAAATTGCATGACATACTTGAGAAATATGCTCAGATAATATAAATAAAAGGAACATTTTAAAATCATAAGATTTAAAGGGAAGGCTTTGCAACTCTGTAGAGATTATTTTATCTCTAGGTTTATCAATAGTTTTTGTTTTACAAAGTCACAGGTTGCCAGCAGAGGTCTAGCATGCAAGACCGTGACTGACAATTCCTATTGCCTGTTGTTTTTATTTTGCCTTTAGTAAAGGCTTTCTCATCTTTCAACCTGCAGATATGAGAATGGAGCCGCGGGGCACTGTGTACGTCGTAAGCACCAATAAGTCGCCTTCATTTGTGTATGAAGGTGTAATCATATATTATATACATATAGGTATAGATATCTGTATGTAGGCTATACATATATGTACTGATGTATGTATAGAATACAGATTTCCTTCTAAAGTGTAATTTATCACAGTTCAAGAATAAAGTTGCTCTGGAAAAGTTTTCCTCCAGAACAGTAATATCTACTGTAAATGAGATATTAATGAAGTATATGTCAAGGTAAGCTATAAAACATAGATGTACTTACTTTTCTCAACATATCATTCTGCTCCACATTATGTATCTTCTCAGGGATAATTTCACCTTTCAATGTGTATTCAAAGAACTTGCCGCTGACATTGACAAGTAGTGTGGTAAAGGCTCTTTTTTCTTGAGTGCAGCTGAGGGCTTTATCATAGCCACTGGTAGAAGGTGTGCCATATCTTAATATCACCCCAACAATGAGCCCTTATAAACAGAGAAGCAGAGAGTTGTTGAATGAATGCAGATTATACAAGACATGCAGTACATTCTAAAGAGATATTCACATGGATTTAGAAGAGTTACTCTGAATACTTTTTTGCATTTCCAAAAATGATTCACAATACAGTTGTTATTACAGTATTGTGTTTTAATTGCCACTAGGAAGCACCTAGACCACTGAGAACACACCAGGTAGGTGAAAAGGTTTTATACATATGAATTGCAGAGATATTTTGCTTAATAGAGGCAGAGGTGATGGATTCTGAGACTTTCAGAGAATATGTGTATGGAGAGTGGACCTCGAGTTCCTAGTGCCATTACTTCAACAAAGAACAAAGTGAAGGAGGGGCTGAATAACTGTGCCAGATTAAAGCAGGTGGGAAATGTTCCCTGCTACTCAGGTATAGTATCATGGTTTCAGCTCAGAGGAATCATGTAGGTGAGCTAAAAAAAAAAAAGACAGACAAAAATAACACAGTAACAAATAATAGAACAAGAACAACATGAAGCAGAAGGTCATAGAGCCCTGTCTGTGAGAGCGCTTACCATCTATTGATACATACATGGCTAACTCTACTAGACAATACAAGGAATTAAATGCAGCGATGAGCAATAACACAAAACTTTACCGGGGATGTAGGAACATTGTGTATTGATGCCACTGCAAGCAAAATAAAGAATATAATGTGGCTTAAAACCTGAGAATGACTAAAGGTGTGGGCAAGAGCTTTTTGTTTTGTCCGGGGCATCCTACTATTAAATGAGAATATAAATCCAAACTTAAAGGGCAAGGAAAGGCAAAGAATCCCATTTTTACTTTCTTCAATGAAAAAGAAATCTATCTACAATATACTTTATTTAAAAAATGTGTACCGTTTTTATAAGAAACCTGACTGTATGCAGTGAAATTCTCCCTTCATTTACTGCTGTGAATAGGAATTATCAGACGGTCCCTAACTTCTGGCATGGAAACAATCATACTTATGAAAAGCAGGGGGAGCCCCTGCCTTACTTACCAGCCATGCAGAACACACGCAGCTTTGTTTTTTGATCATTTATGATGATCCCTAAGAAGCCCAGCCCACACTGAGCATGTGCACAGTCTTGGTCTTGCAAAGATGTATAACAAAGTTACAAGATGACAGCCCCCTGTGGCCAACTTTGAAAGCATAAATCATTTGTTTGATTAGGCTTGTGGTGCTGTAAGTTCATGTTTCTGTTTAGTATACAAAATACAGCATTTCTAGCCTTATTCTATTTTACACTTTCCTTGTCCTATAAAGGCTAGAAAGAAATTATAGAGCATATGGGTCATAGAAACCAATCCGATCTTTGCTTTTGTTTTCTAACCGTTGAAATCTAATTGTTGTTTGGTTGCTATGTGTTGTGTTTGAAAAATTAAAAAAGAAGAAACCTTGGGATTAGATACTTTTGATCTATTGGTCTGATTTTATCAGATCGGTTCGCGTTCAATAAGAAGAAAGAAAAGAACCCCCACACTAACTTTTTACAAAATTACAATATTACAATATTCCTAAATTAGGGGATCAAACAATACCACTTGATTATCAATATCCTACCACACCTTTAGATAGAGGTGATAAAATTCACACATAAAGTGCTAGTGCAATTAGTTTTATAAACAGTTTGTATAAATATTAATTTATTATCCTAAAATGCTAATAATTAAATAGTAAACCGGATTACTTCACCTAATAGGAGTAAGACCGGGGTTATTTAAAGTGCAAGTGCCGTGTGTGAATTAATTCAACAGTTCTAACAATTCATAATTAATGATTGAAGGGTTACTCCAATTATATAAAACTACTCCTAAAGTAAAGTGCGGTTTTAAATATACTTTTTCAATTAATTAATTAATTAATTAATTAATTAATTAATCCCTATATTAATTAATTTGTGATTAACATAAGACAGAGATGAATTGAATTCTTTAACCATGATTCATTAAATTATATATAAATTAATAGCTGATAATCAATTGATACCCAAAGGAAAATAATCCAAAATTGTGATGGATTTCAGTTCAGGAAAAGAGTGGGAAATTGGAAAAGAAAAAGAGTTGGAGTTGTCCCGCTAGTCCCTACCTAGAATTTTCTATTTCTGGGACACCACAAAGCTGGAGACAGGCAGGGATACCAGGACTGTGGTCTTGGAATTTAACTTGCCCTAGGTGTTAAAGTGGACCTGTCACCCCAAAAAAATATACAAAATCCTATTTTATCACATTAGTCAAGCAAAATGAACATTAATTACACTATATGAATTATATTAATCTTGTTTTCTTCAGTCTGGGAATTCATAATTATAGCAAACAGGCAGGAGCCATTTTGTGGACACTGTTATTAAGGCAAGCCTTGTATCATCTCAGAATCTTGTTTGTGCACCAGAATGGGGGACCCGATGTCTATCCTCATGTCCTGGCTACACAATTAAATGGTTAAGAGAACTGGGGGAATGTGTGAGGGGCAGTGGCATCTAGGAAATGCTGAATGGAAAGTGAAAGTAATTGTCTGCCCCGCCTCTATGCCTAAGGCATAGAGGAGTGGCAGACAATATTTGATTGACAGCTGAGATTTTTAAATGAGCTTAAAACAGCTATAAATGATTTAATAAAAATTTGAAATTGGATTTCATGTTTAATTTGAAAAGGACTTTTATTATACAGATTTTTGTGTCTGGGTGACAGGTCCACTTTAAAGAGGCCAATTCACCCTAAAAAACCACAAATCACTGGTCCCATGAGATTCCCAGTGCGGGATTGCAAACAGTAGTAGAAAGATTCAGAACTGAAACCGTTTGTAGATATTGACCAATCACCCACCCTCTCTGACCAGTTCTAATTCCAAAATGGTTAAAAAGCTATAGACTTAAAAAATAAGCAATCTGTACAGCAGTATAACGCCAACCCGCATTTTGCAAATTGCTTTCTCAAGGCGAATGGCGGCTGTGTCATGGATAGCGGTTTAAATCACTTCTGCGTTCTACTTCACCCTTCTAATCTCGCGGGGTTCTAGTTGTGTTCTGTATCGGCAGACAGCGTGAGTCCAGCTGGGCGTCATGCACATGCAAGTTCAACCGAGCGTCATGTGTTCCATTACTTTATCATTACATCATGCGTATCAAATTCTAGAGTAAATTTAAGGAACGTCATGCGATCTGACATGCGCATCAAATCTTAACAAATCCAACACTGATCTGCTACAATTAATAGTAGGATGATTACCATATTGCTAATTATAGGCCTGCCATTATTTTTCTGCTGCAATAGAATTGAAAATTATACTTATATAATTTAAAGCTTATAAATGGCATCACATTAAAAAGTTAGAATTAATTAGAATTAGATTAAAAACTATTTTTAATGATTCCAATAAATTAAATACAAATTATGATTTATTAAATGAATTAAAATTATATATAACTCAATATCAAACGAATTCCATAATTTAAAATGCTGTGTCGCGGATTATCGTCATATTAACCATGATTATGATTAAAAATTGCAGGATCTAACATATATCCTATATTTTTTTCTTTCATAATTTTTTAAATAAAGGCTGTATATACATTTTTCTCATTTATTCCTTTAGGGGAAATGGTATTCAACTTAAAGATCCAATAACTCTCCCGTTTTAGGAGGGCTTGCTCTAAATTTCCCTTACAAATTCCTAGATTAATTTTTTCCAGTGCCCAGAATTTTAATTTTGAGGGATCCATATGGTGGAATATTTTAAAATGGTATTCCACTGTTGTCATTGTTTGATACTTTTTATTTCCTTTTTCCAGCAGTCCTGATAGTGCTACAATGTTGTTGTAATCTGGTCTTCAGCATCTGTGTTGTCATGCCAATGTACTTTTTCTGACACAGACATTCAATGCAATATATAACTCCCTGGGTTTTGCAATTTATATAGTTATTGATCTTGTGTGTTACCCCAAATCTATCCGTGAAGGAGTAAATTCTCAATAATTTCTCACACATATTGCATTCCCCGCATGGAAAACACCCCTGATTTTTATCAGAATGTTTTGGGATTCGAAAGTGGCTTTTAGTCAGTAGATCCTTCAAATTAGGGCTTCTCTTGTAGCTTATGGCTACATTCTTCTGTAGAATTGAGCCCAAATTATTAACCTCCAGCAGAATCGACCAATGCTTGTTCATTATATCTCGTATTTGAGAACTATTAGTGTTAAAAGTAGTAATGAGCCTCACATTGTTGTCTGATATCTGTTCTTTATCTTTAACTGCTAGTAGGTTGGATCTCTCTGTGTAAAGTGCTCTATGATAAGCTGTTTTAATCAATTTGCCAGAGTACCCTCTCTGTTTTAGTCTGATCTTCAATTCTAGGGCTTGTTCTTTAAACAAAGCTCTTGTGGAGCAGTTGCAAATTAATCTTACAAATTTGCCAAACTTAAAGGCTAGAAAGAAATTATAGAGCATATGGGTCATAGAAACTAATCAGATCTTTGCTTTTGTTTTTTAACTGTTGAAATCTAATTGTTGATTGGTTGCTAAGTGTGGTGTTCGTGCAAGGTGCCTGTAGATGTCACTGTGCACATGAGTATACGGTGCATACACTGTACTTTCTATACTGCTTAAAAGATCAAGTGCCTGTTGAAGTGCAATGGCTGCATGAAACTGCTAATAAAGTACCGTTATACTCTGATCATACTCTGCTACCAAAACATAACATATGGGCAACCACCGATGACATTTTTCTCCACTGTTTTACACAGTATAATAAATATGCCTCTAACTGTATGATTTCAATGAAAGTACCTTTGGTACTCCCACACCATATAAAAGGGATCCCCAACCTTTTCAACCTGTGAGCAACACTCAGAAGTAAAAGGAGTTGGGGAGCAACACAAGCATGAAAAATGTTCTCGGGGTGCCAAATAAGTGCTGTGATTGGCCATTTGGTAGCCTCTATGTGGCATGTCAACCTACATTGAGGCTCTGTTTGGCAGTGCACCTAGTTTTTATACAACCAACTGTTTCCTTCAAGCCTGGAATTAAAAAAATTAAGCACCTACTTTGAGGCCACTGGGAGCAACATCCAAGTGGTTGGGGAGCAACATGTTGCTCGCGAGCTACTTGTTGGGGATCACTGCCATATAACATACAAACAGGTTATTTGGTTCTCGATAAAATTCCCTATAGTGAGCAGTAAGTAAGCATGCTATTTCTAAACACAGGGGCACAAGTACAATTGCCCACAGCAAGAAATCAATTATTAGCTTTTGATAACTTTGCTTCATGGCAGGTCGGAAGATTGTTCGTCAGATACAAGGTTAAAGGAACATTAACACCAAAAAATGAAAGTGTTTTAAAGTAAAGAAAATATCATGTAGTGTTGCCCTGCGTTGTTAAAACTGATCTGTTTGCTTCAGAAACACTACTATAGTTTATATAAGCAAGCTGCTAAGTAGCAATGGTAGAAATTAAAAAATGGCTATATGGCACAGGATAAGTAATGGATCGGCTTTGTAACTTGAGCCATTTCGCCTTTGAATGGCTGCCCCCATGGCTACACAACAGCTTATTTATATAAACAATAGTAGTGCTTCTGAAGCAAACACTGCAGTTTTACCAGTGCAGGGCAACGCTGCCTTATATTTTTATTACTTTAAAACTATTTCATATTTTGATGTTACTGGTCCTTTAAAATGTGCATGTCTATGGCCAGCTTAATTCTAGACACATAGTGAAGTTCTAACCCATAACACCAGATAATCCTATCCAGCCCATTAGGCCTTTAAAGTAGAATTTTAACAAAGAAAAAGAATTTAGTTGACCTCAGGACTAAAGAAAAGGAATACTAAACTTTACTTTTAACAATGCCAGTGTGTTCATGTGTGGCATTCATTAACCAGTTCAATATGAATTTGTACTCTATAACACTATAAACTATCTAAACTTCGCTGACGCAATGTGCAACTACAATTAGAATTCAGGGGCTGTGTGCCATGTGCAGACAACAAATAAAATACAGAGGCTCACTCTGATATTTTTGTATTTTGCATTTATGCACATTATTAACAGACATAACTGACCACCTGTAATATATTCATAAAAATTAGTCTCTCTAAATGTAACCTGGGATCAGATTTTTTTCATCTGTCTCTTAACTGCTAATGTAGTTTAACATTTTCTTCAAATATGTGCAGAAATCTCTATTTACACACAAAATATGTCATACAAATGACATATTAGTGACATATTAGGACATACATTAGCCAGGACATACTACTACTTCTTATGTTTTAACGAGTGTATGATTTAATTGTGCAATAAATCTGTGAAATATGTATTATCCTGCTCTTGAGGAGGCTATGATGTTACACAGAGACACTGTTCCACAGAACAGGCAGCGGACTCATAACAAAATGAAAACAAGTCCTAAAAATGCTTACATGAAACTGTGAAATTGATGTGAAACTATTATGCAGTTGTAACCTTTACAACGTCATGTGAATCCTATGTCACTATATAAATAAACATAGAACTCTGCAAACACACATACAGTTGTGCTCATAAGTTTACATAGCCTGGCAGAATCTATGATTTCTTAACCATTTTTCATAGAATATGAATAATAACACAAAAATTTTCTTTCACTCATGGTTAGTGGTTGGCTGAAGCAATTTATTGGCAAACAGATTTTTTTATATTCAATTTTGAAATCCGACATGGCACTAGACATATTGTCAGTTTCCCAGCTGCCCCCAGTCATGCGACTTGTGCCTGCACTTGGATGGACTAGGATGGAACTACTATCTGGCAGGCTGTTTTCTCCTACTTAATGTAACTGAATCAGTCTCAGTGGGACTTGGCTTTTATCAATGAGTGTTGTTAGTTCTACCAGGGAGCTGTTATCTTGTGTTAAGGAGCTGCTATCTGCTTACCTTCCCATTGTTATTTTGTTAGGCTGCTGGGGGAGGGGGAGGCTACTGTGCATGAGGCAAAAGTGCCAGAAATTGCAGAAGGAAAGGGAAGAAGGTGAGCCATGCCTACTCACAGAGACTTTTACCCAAACAACTGTAATTAAGAAGTATTGGATCCCTTATTTGGAAACCCATTATCCAGAAAGCGCAAGATTACACAAAAGCCATTTCCCATAGACCACATCATTGCATCACCCATCAATGCAGCTACAAGTAGCTGTGGGAGGATACGCTGTGTGTGTGTGACTGTGGACTTATGCTCACCTGGCAATGGTGCCATGTAGCATTTTGTCTTTTATTTGCTATGTATACAAAAAGATGACATGGACTTGTTTAACCTGTATACAACACACCTTGTTCCCTTCATAACAATGACTTCATTTTCACAAGCTTTAACATTTAGGGATATCCTTAAAGAGCGATGACGTTACATAGTTAAAATGCCTATTGTCATTGCAAAACGGATTATTTTCAATAAATTGCTATGACCCCTGACTTCCTCAATTACAATGATATTCATTTGGTATTTGTGCCAGAAATGTTGTCTTGGTTAGTAAATGTTTTAGTATCATTTAGTTTCATTTAGTCTCAATTCTCCCAACTAATGGTTCTGCAGTGGTTTATGTATAGCATACATAACAGTGTACTTTGACTATATCTGTCAAAAATCCAATGTATCCTGTCTCTGTTCCTAACCTCATGTCCAACCCTTCTCATTTTTTTCCAAGTGAACTGGGACATAACCAGCAATGAAAACAAGAATTATTATTATTACTACAAAAGTATTTTAATACCGCCAATATATTGAGCATCGCTGTAATGAATGAAGTGAGACTCCTGCTCCGGTGAGGTATGCACAAGAATTGGTTGGCATGTGGTTCCTGTCAGCAGGAATAAAATAGGGTATATGCAGGCCGGTGGTGTGATCAGAACTAGGGCTCACCAGAATTTTCCACATGTACTGAATTGTTGGCTGTTTCATGCACCTCAGCACTGTTAAAAGAAGAACTACAAATGAAAATGCCAACACCAGATTAACAAAGGCACCCTGAGTGCAAAACTGAGAAACTAGAACCTAAGTATGGTTACGCCAAGTCAGGACCACAAGTTGCAAGTTTTCATTAAAATATCTAGTCAGTGATATTATGGCCAATTTCAGATTAAGTGTTTTCTCAGCTGTGGAAAATGCAGATTTGCTACCTTCCATATGTAATATTAAGGTAAAGTCTGCCCTTACAATAGGGAAAGCATGGAGAGGGGCTTCACAAACAGGCCCAGATGTGTGGAGAGGCCACCAAGGTCCGGGCCGAGGGCAGCAGGATTTTAGGGTGCAGCACACCGCCCAACTAGGGTTGCCACCTTTTCTTAATTTTTTTGCCGGCCGGTGGGGGGCGGGGCCAAAAAGGGGTGGCGTGTGATGGCAAAATGGGCGGAACTATGACGTTTTGGGGGCGTGGCCACTAAGCAGAGCCTTCAAGAAGGGGACAAAAGGTAAGCGTACAGGGGATTGGGGGCTGGCCGATGGGTCTTTTTAAGGGTATTACAAATTTACCGGCAGCTACATTGCCGGTAAATTTGTAATACCGGCCCCAGCTGGTGTTTTACTGGCTAGGCCGGTAAAATACTGGGCGGGTGGCAACCCTACGCCCAACACCAACAACATTGGTTCAGGGATGAGCTGAGATATGATATGATGAGTTTTTTTTATTTCTCCCTTGCACAGTCCCCATTGCTCCGGCCCCAATGATGAAAATATGAGCGAATAAAAAAAGAGGGGACAGGGTAGATGAACGACAGCGGGATTAGGGGCGCCTGGTATGTAAACCTGGTCCTGTTCATAAAAGATTTGGTTGAATACTAAACCGAATCTGAATCCTAATATTCACATGAAAATTAGGGAAACAAGGGATGAAAAATGAACCAAGTGGCGTGATGTGCCGAAAAGTCACGATTTTTAGAATTTGAATTTAGCTGAATCCGAATACTGCTGAAAAAGGCAGAATCCTGAATTCTGTGAACCCTCTGGTCCTACTCTGTCATCCTTCCAACCCTCGGTTATTTCTACACACAGGCGCTTAATCACGTCTTTTCCAATCTCTAATACCTTAAACACTTCTAATCCTGCAAACCTTATTCACATAAAGCCGTCTACCTTTCTGCCTTTCTCATGTGCCCTCTGGAATGCACGGTCAATCTGGAAAAAACTCACAGCAGTTCATGAGCTTTTTACATCCAAACCTCTTCACTTTCTAGCTATCTAGCTGTCTCCCACTGGTGCTGCTTTAACTGCTGCCCTCTCCTATAAAGGCTTCTCATTTACTCTTACCCCTAGACTGCGAGATCGGCACAGTAGTGGGGCTGGATTGTGTCTCTCTCTGAAATGTAGATTTTATAGTTTAACCACAACTTCTCTTTCTTTCACTTCTTTTGAAGACAAAATTATACATTTGTTTTCTCATCTCTCTGGGTATCGCATTCATACATCGTCCCCCTGCTCCCTACTCTACTTTCATGGAGCACTTTGCTGCTTGGCTTCCATACTTCCTCTCCTTCCTAATTTTATTTGGTCTCTCTCTCAGTGGTCCGACTCTCCTACTCACAATAGAGGATCTTGATCTTATATTCTGCCACTTGTGCCACCCTTCGAACCTTACTAACTCTCCCCTCCCCCTATCTGACCATCCCACTTTCCTTTCAAATAATACTTTCACCTGCATGATCACAACCATACCCACACATATAGAAATCTTACCACATTTTATCCAAAACAATTAACAGTAGTGGCACAGCCAATCTTTCATTAACAACCTTTATTGTTCGAATATGGCAGCTTCTTTCATCACAGTCAACCAGCTAAACCCCAACCCTGGCACACTAGTTTAACTGGGGACCTCAGAAGATGTACAGGTATGGGATCAGTTATCCAGAAACCCATTATACAGAAAGTTCCAAATTACGAAAAGCCTGACTCCCACCCGACTCAAACTTTTAAAAAATGTTTACCTTTATTTTATTAAATTAAACAGTACCTTGTACATGATTTAAACTAAGATATAATGAATCCTTCTTGTAAGCAGAAACAGCTTATTCAGTTTATTTGATGTTTACTTGATTTTCTAGTAGACCTAATGTATGAAGATCAAAATTACAGAAAGATCCAAGTCCCGAGCATTTTGGATAACAGGTCCCATACCTGTAGTAGATCAGCTGAACGATGGTGAAAGTCACGAACTGATCCTGATTTCATCCACTGCAAGTTCATGCTATCCTGCTACAATTGAGCCAAATATAGCCAAAGAAAGCTATTTCTTCTCTCTACCTGCAAACCACAGTGACTGTTTACCACTCTTAGGGCTCATCCAGACAAGCAGATTCGTGGATATTAGTCGCCTGGCGACAAAACGCCACATCTTTGAGGCGACTAAACTCCACGAATGGTTTGCGCGTAGCGCGCACCCGCTAGAATTAAAGTAGCCTGCGCCTATTCACACGCCGCAAGGCGATTTTCAAAGTCACTGAAAATTGCCTCGCCACTAAGTCCTGATCGAATAGGATTCGAACGATCGAAGTATTCGATCATTCGAATCGTACAAATCATTTGAATGATGGAATGATTTATTCGACTGATCAAATAAATTTGTACTCGATCGCCGAGTGATCGAATATCGAAATTTGCCCCTAAAGCTACTAGAAAATCATGTAAACATTAAATAAACCCAAAAGCAGGGTTTGCTTCCAATATGGATTAATTGTGTCTTAGTTCATCAAACACAAGATACAGCTTTATTATAACAGAGAAAAAAGGAAATCATTTTTTAAAAATGTAGATTATTTGTATAAAATAACAAATGGGAGACAGCCTTTCTGTAAATCGGAGCTTTCTGGATAAAGATCCCATAACTATACCTGTCTCATTCTAAAACACCAAACAAGCCCCTTATACGGATACCTGGTATTCAGAAAGCTCCAAATGACAGTAAGACCATATCCCATATCGGTTTTAAAACAAAATCTAATTTTAAAGAAATTATTTCCATTTTTAGCATAATACTAAAACAGCATCTTGTACTTTATACTAACTAATCTGCATCAATTCATACTGGAGGCAAAATTATTCCATTGGGTTTAATGTTTAAATGATTTATAGCACTGAATGGTGATTTGACAATATCACTTTTCTGGAAAAACCCAGGTCCAACGCATTTTAGATAAGAAAACCTATACATGTACTTTATTTACATGCATGCCACAAAGCAGCACACAAGCATAGACTGTGCATTCTTTTGCATTATGCACATTACTTTATAATTAACACATTATAAAAGCAATCATGCAACACCATAGTATCTCAAGGTTGTTTATGCATGAAAACAAATCCACAACTATCTCCAGAACATATAAAGGTTTATCTGCATTCAATCTGGTACCTAAATAGGCACTGATCTAAGCCCATAATTGCACGCATCAGTTGAGTCTGTGCAGGGTCATGTGTATAATGCCATGCACGAAGTCTTGACACAGAATATTTCTGTGGAACATACATATCAACACTGTTTTTGATAGTACCCAGCTATGTAGCAATCATACAGCAGTACAAAGAATAAAATCCCACATTTGCAAAGTTGCTTATGTGTGCAGCATTTGTCCCTTATCTAGGTCAGACAGTCTCAGCTAGAAATCATTAAAAATAAAGCAGCATAAAGGAACACACACTCCACCACCTTATCCGACACTCTTTGGATGTTCCCTATCAGTTTACACCAGCATACCTTCTGGCTGGCTGCAGGTGTCTTACAACCCATGTGTTAAATTAGGCTAGAAATATTGCATCTACAAGACTTGTGACACAGCCCTACAGCAAATGTAACAGTATTTTAAATGAAGGAGATCTATTACAGTGCAAGCATACATATTGGCAGAAGGGTGCTGGAGCTGTTTTACAACAACTTTCTGTGAATGGGACAAAGTTCAATAAAAGTGTGGGACAAGTTATTGGGAAACCTTTTATCCAGAAAAGCTCTGAATTACAGGAAGGATCGCTGCCATACACTCCATTTAAACAAATCATTCACGTTTTTAAAAATTATTTCTTTTTTATTTGTAATTATAGAACAGTACCTTGTACTTTTTGACCCCCAACTAAAAAAAAGTATAAAGTAAAACGTGTGATATGAAATAATAATCGGATATATTACCAGCTTAAAAATAAGGGATCAACGGGAGGTGTTTATTCTGTTGTATGAATTCTAAATATTAGTTTTGTTAAATACAGTTAAAACAAATTTGAGGCAAGCCCACCATGCCTTATTTTAGGCAATTTCTAGATGAAGTCTGTAAAATGTATTTTCCATAATTAGGAATAGTTTGTGGATTCAGCAGAGCCCTCAAGCACAAAATGAAGAAGGCTGTATTTGTTGTAAAGGAAAAATGACAAAAGAAAAGCATAGAGCTGCACAAATCAATTCTGGTCCATCATTTAAGTTAAGAGACCTCAGTCAATGGCTTTAAAGGGAAACTGTCATGGGAAAACATTTTTTTTTTTAAATGCATCAGTTAAGAGTGCTGCTCCAGTAGACTTCTGCACTGAAATCCATTTCTCAAAAGAGCACACAGAAGTTTTTATATTCAGTTTTGAAATCTGACATGAGGCTAGCAATTTTGTCAATTTCCCAGCTGCCCCTGGTCATGTGACTTTTGCCAGCACTTTAGGAGGGAACTACTTTCTGTCATGCTGTTGTTTTTCCTTCTCAATGTAACTGAATAGTACGCAGTGGGACACGGATTTTACTATCAAGTGCTGTTCTTAGATCTACCAGGCAGCCATTATCTTGTGTTAGGGAGCTGTTATCTGGTTACCTTCTCATTGTTCTTTTGTTAGGCTGCTGGGTGGGGAAAGGGAGGGGGTGATATCACTCAGTAGTAAAGAGTAGTTTATCAGAGCTCAAGTCACATGACAATTGACAAAATGTCTAGCACCATGTCAGATTTCTAAATGAAATATAACAAAAATCGGTTTGCTCTTTTGAGAAATGGATTTCAGTGCAGAATTCTTCTGGAACAGCACTATTAATTGATGCATTTTGAAAGCCAAGTGAATTGAAAAGGAGAGTTGCCGTTTAACCTACTATCCTTTACAGCTACTGGATGACTGTTATGTACAAATGCTTTTTATTTTTAGCAGAAAATAGTTGATGCAAACTTTTGAAAACAGTTCAGTATCAACATTTTTTGAATCACTAAAACCATCAGCCAGTGTTTCAGCGATGGACATGGCACTGGTGTGGTGGACTGCTAGCTCTACTCATGCCTCCGTGTTGGTTGTACTGTTAGGGTTGTTTGCCACCTAAATGTTAAACCCTTTGCTAAGGGAAGGAAAATCAATGGGAATTAAAAAAAAAAAAAAAAAACATTTAGCATAGTGCGCAAGTAGCCTTCAAGCCCCACATTACAACCTCCAATACTTTCCAACCATCCTGTTATGTAAAAGAGCAGCAGGGTTTTGCCAGAGTTGGGTTTTAATGAGGAATGGCTGAGGCAGGTCAAGGCTGCAAGCAAACATATCCCTGGATTTAATTCTAAAATGTTGGCAATTATGTAATGCTAGGGTCCCAAAGATGACAGCTGTTGTTCAATATGATAAATAACTTTTGAATGAACATCAAACTCAACATTAATATTACATTACCCAAACAGCACTTGGATGAACTACAGATGCAAAAAATTGATCTTCAGAAATCTGATAAGCCGGTTTTCAAAACCTCAATCAACCCCAAAATAAACATAAAAGAAACATAGAGGTGGGCCAGATAAGTACTTTCATTTTCCATTCAGCACTTCCTAGATGCCACTACTCCCCACACATTCCCCCAGT
>CM044434.1:102189119-102204178 GCA_024363595.1 Xenopus borealis
TCCGGGTCTGGGAGGGGCAATACCCATGTGTACTGACATGGAGGGACGTGGAAGAAAGACGGGCTGCACTGTCCCTCCGAAAAAGGACAGTTGGGAGGTATGAAATAAGTCTAAAACCATATGTGAAAATACGCTTTTTTCAAATTTTAACACACAAATTTTCCATGAAGTAAAATGGGACAGATTCACCCATCACCTGGGGCAAAAGTACAAGGAGGGGTGTATAGGCCCCCTGGTTGACAGCTGTAGGTTGAGGATCTCTTGCTGCTCAGAAAATCATTGGAACTAATTAGTGCAAATTGCACACCGCACATGTATTTGTGAGCGCTCACTGCACTGCTCTGTATATTAACCCTATTAGGGGTGACATTATCAGAGTTATAATTTATTATCAGGGCTAGTCCCAGACAGGCTGACTGTACTGTTTAGGTAGGCTGTGTCTAGGGTGGCTATCTTCCCTGTATTTTACCAGCCTGGCTGGTAACAATGAAGCTTGACCCCAATGCTATTAGTAGGGAAAATGCATACAAATATAGACAGGTCAGTAATTTTTTCAAGGAAAGGTGGCAACCGTAGATGTGGCTAGTTTTAGGTGCCTAACTCACCTGGAGTAGATAAATCACTGGAGCTGCCAGGCTGCTTTGAACCCCCCCACCTAACCTTTTTGGCAATGCTAGCCCAGAGAGGCACAAATGTACTCTGCGATAGGAAAGACAATATTCCAAATTTCAAACTCCTGGTAACTAGTGGGGTGCTTCCATGTGAGGTGAGTTTCTCATCTCAGCCCATTAGCACAGCGCCTCCGCTACCACTTTTATAGCGGATGTCTCACTAGCTTGTGATTCTCGGCAATGGGAATCAACATTAAACTTGCTACTCATTACTGCTACAATGGGACTCTACCCCAAATAATCTCACTCCTCATCAGGACAACAGACTCTCCTTGATGACTAGCTTCTCTACCTCTAACTCCTAGTGCAAGCTCACACCACACTACTATCCACTTGCTAATCCTAAGGCTCATCCTCCCACCTGGTCTGGCCACAATGGTCTTCAGTTCTACCTACTTGAAGTTTCTATGCCAAAGAGGAAGCACCCTGCTTCTTCACCCCCTTATTTAAGCTCCTTAAGTGGCATTCCCCTCCTGGCCAGCCTTAGTCCTGCTTCTCCCATCAGCAATTTGGTGTGAATATAAATGCATAAGATGGCAACTTCAAGGCAGATTAATCATCTGTAAACATTATTAAAACATAACTAAAATGGTGACGATGAATAGTATTATGATACCTTGCATGACTCACCAGTGTTGGACTGGCCCACAGGGATACCAGGAAAAGTCCCGGTGGGCCCATGAGTCACATGACTCTCTTGCTTCTAACAATTTGGCCTATTTCATGTTCATTCCCTATTTCTTTATGTGGAAAAAGAGGCTTAATAATGGAAGAATAGAGTATAGTAAGTAGATCTTACTTAAGATCTTAAGGTTTTCTGGTGGGGCCCCTGGCATCCCAGTCCGACACTGTGACTCACCATCTATGACAGCTCATAATTCAAAGTTCAAATGATGTAACAAAGGCTGTGAGCCTATGATTAAGTGTCTTAGACACGAAACGCGTCAGGCTTATTTGTACATGATGTAAAATAAAGATTTTTGTATTTTTGAATATAATTTTTGCTCCTGGAATTTAATTATTTTCATTGACTTTGGAACTCCGGAGTGGTGCCTGCCTCATCTCAGGCGTATGCCTCTTTGCACTATTGTTTGCCACCATTAGTCACTTTGCTTGCTAAAATAAAGTAATATTTGATGAAGAAATAAACGTCTCTCAAGTTTGTCCGGCTGAGCGCCTGCAGCGTCCAGCCTGTAACTGGCCTGGTTCTGGTGTATCACACATGTATCTAATACTGGGTAAATGCAGGCAAAATGTCGCTGATCTGAGAGAAGTCCACTGGTCAGATCAGTAGGCGATTGTGTTGGACTACATGGGCCCAGAAATTAGTTGGGCAGTTTGGTTTTCTGGACTCCTGAATAGCAGAGATAGAAGACCATTTAGCTTATGGTGGTTCAGAAGTATAAAGAACTCCTTATTACTGATTATTACACAAATACACAGACATCTTTGACAACATAATGTGGGGATATGATAACAAGCCTATACAGTTCATAGCAAGTGTTTTTTGTTAATCTGGATCTGTATTATTGCAAATCCTTTTACATAACAAAATCTGCTCTCAAACAAGCTAGCTTAGCCTGAATCATCCTAACACATTCAAGACAGTGTTAAGCAAGACAAAATTATTAAGAATACAAACACTCTCACTTCAAACGGAGAAATATACTTAAAGGAAAATGAAACCCTAAAATAAATATTGCTAAAAATGCCATATTTTGTATAGTGAACTTATTGCACCATCCTAAAGTTTCAGCATCTCAACAGCAACAATTATCCAGGACTTCAAACTTGTCACAGGGGATCACCATCTCCACCACATGCTCAGTGGGCTCTGAGCAGTTGAATTGAAAAAGCTAAGCTTAGGGGTCGTCACAACGATTAGGTTGGTCTGTAATATAAGCTGAGTATTAAATTCTAATGGAAGTTGCACTGGTTTCTGTGCTGCCATGTAGTTACCTTAGGCAGCCTGGTCGGTTGCAGCACCCTACAATGTGTGTATGCGCGAATAAACATTGGTGTACTTTTACGAAATACAAAAGCCCACATGCACGAAAAAACGCAAGCGTACATGCATGAAAAGACGTGTGCACACAACAAATGCGCCACAATGTGCACATGCGTGAAAAAACGTTAGTGTATATTTACGAAAGACAAAAGCGCACATGTGCAAAAACCATGAGCGTGCATGCATGAAAAGATGTGTGTGCACAAAACAAAATGTGCCGCAAAAAGAGAAACACAGCATACGCCACCCAGAGCAGCGACCAGGGACCGGACTTGGGGGTAGGAGAGGCAGCAAAGATGCATGCTAAGTTGGCTCCCCCTGCTTTGCCTACCCCTAGTTCTGGCCTTGAGTGACAGCAGCACAGAGCGTGGGGAGTGAATCAGCAGAAAAGAAGATGGGGTCTACTAAGGGTATCTTCAGAGACACAGATCTTCCCTGCTAAAGGGACATGGATGTCTTGGCTGGTAAAGAAGCCCAAAACATAATGTACAACATTTCTAGCTAGTAGCTATAAAGCATAGAGTATAGAGCTTTATATGCTGTGCTTTATAACGTTGTTTCTTTTACCACAATAGTCAGGAGATCAAATTACTATGAACGTTTTCCTTAAGAAATCTATTGCTTCATTATACATTTATACAGGGATTGTTTGTCCATATATTGCAATATATTTAAGCTGGCCAACTACGTCAAAGTTATCCCATATCTGGCCAGTCCTATGCTCAATTTTCATCTGATTCATTAAAGTGGACCCGTCACCCAGACACAAAAATCTGTATAATAAAAGTCCTTTTCAAATTAAACAAGAAATCCAATTTCAAATTTTTATTAAAGCATTCATAGCAGTTTTAAGCTCATTTAAAAATCTCAGCTGTCAATCAAATATTGTCTGACACTCCTCTATGCCTTAGGCATAGAGGCGGGGCAGATAATTACTTTCACTTTCCATTCAGCACTTCCTAGATGCCACTGCTCCCCACACATTCCCCCAGTTCTCTTGACCATTAATTAATAAAAAGCCAGGACATGGGGATAGACATCAGGTCCCCCATTCTGGTGCACAAACAAGATTCTGAGATGATGCAAGGCTTGCCTTAATAACAGTGTCCACAAAATGGCTCTTGCCTGCTTGCTAGAATTATGAATTCCCAGACTGAAGGAAACAAGATTAAAATAATTTATATAGTGTAATTAATTTTAATTTTGCTTGACTAATATGATAAAATACGATTTTGAATTTTTTTTTTTTGGGTGACAGGTCCATTTTAAGAAATCTATTGCTTCATTATACATTTTACAAAGGGACTAAGTTTTACCTGCAGCTTACTTGCTGCTTTCAAAGTAAAACTCCCAATCTTGGTTGCCCTTTTATTAGACACCAGTGGGATCAGATGACTATAGCTGGGAAGGGTGGTGGCTACAACTTGGAGCTGGTCACTGCTCCTGTATAACTATAACAAACAAATGGCTAATGGTTTTAAAAATGAGTGGTGAGCACCAGGGCCAGAACTAGGGGTAGGCAGAAGAGGCACGTGCCTAGGGCGCAAAGGTGGAGGGGCGCCAGGCTGTACCTCTTATTCCACTTTGCCCCTAGTTCAAACCCTCGATTTCCACAGCGATCCCCACTTCCTGGATCTAGTGCTCTTCTGCGCATGCGCACACACACACTTGGCTTGTCTGCGCGTGTGCATGCGCGCTCCTCTTGTGCGCTGGTCTGTGCATGGGCGCTCATCAAGAAGGGGTGATGTAGTTGGCCGGGTTGCCTTGGGTGCCTGGCTGACTTGGCTCGGCACTGGTGAGCACAACTTTTCCTTGTTTGAAGCAATAGATTTCTTAATGAATCAGATGAAAATTGAGAGTAGGACTGGGATGACTTTGACGTAGAAATATATTGCAATATATGGATAAACAATCCCTGTTTTGTTAGGGTAAGGCATTTTTTAGTAGCTGTATGCACAAAATGTCTCAATGTCTTAAATATATTGATAATGGGTTGAGTGCAGAGGACCTCTTGTATTTGTCTATATGTATTTTGTGGTCACAGCCTCATTGCACCCCCACCTAACGTTTTTTAAAAATTAGTGGTGAGCACAACTTTCCCTTGTTTGTTATAGTTATACAGGAGCAGTGACCAGCCTCAAGTTGTAGCCCCCACCCTTCCCAGCTATAGTCAGGTGATCCTACTGGTGTCTAATAAAAGGGCAACCAAGTTTGGGAGTTTTACTTTGAAAGCAGAAAGTAAGTTGCAGGTAAAACTTAGTCCCTTTGTAAAATGTATAATGAAGCAATAGAATTCTTAATGAACCAGATGAAAATTGAGCATAGGACTGGCCAGATATGGGATGACTTTGACGTAGTTGGCCAGCTTAAATATATTGCAATATATGGACAAACAATCCCTGTTTTGTTTAAAGGGGAAGGCATTTTTTTAGTAGCTGTATGCACAAAATGTCTCAATGTCTTAAAAATATTGATAATGGGTTGAGTGCAGAGAACCTCTTGTATTTGTCTATACAGATCATATTTGTGCATGCAACAATGAACCATAAAATGAGACAAAAACATCAACCAGGTCCTTTGTGGTCATATGAGGGTTTGCCTTTGTGGCAGCAATTGGACTGAGTGCTGAATGGACTAACAATGTGCAAATGGCCACAAACAAACATGGCTGCATTTTATCCAGCTCCAGGCTAAGCTGATAGGGCCCCAAGGCAGTACTGTAGAAAGTGCACTTTCTCACTTTCTGATGCATCATGCCTCTGCAAAAATAAACATCAGCTGATGACATATTCAAACAGAACAGATAATCTTCTTAAAGGGATACTGTCATGGGAAAACATGTTTTTTGATTCAGTTACATTAAGAGAAATGACTGTAGTTCCATCCTAAAGGGCTGGTACAAGTCACATAACTGAGGTAGGTGGGAAACTTACAATATGTTTATCCCCATGTTAGATTTCAAAATTGAATATAAATACATCTGTTTGCTCTTTTGAGAAATTGATTTGAGTGCATAATCCTGCCGGATCACCACTACTACTGTTTTGAAAAAAACATGTTTTCCTATGACAGTATCCCTTTAATCAAATAGGATTGCTTGACAGTCCTTCAAAACCTGCCCATCACCTAGCATACATGACCAGCTGGTTGAGAACTATGGTTAAAATAGACCAGTCTGACGAATGAAATTTGATCATATATATAGCCAGACCATGGCTTAATACTTTGAAGAAACACCATTTTCAGCAATAATACCTGTATGTTTTCAGGTTATTTATCAGTTTTGCACCCTGTTCGAGAGAGCATTTTCCAGGAAGATTTGTTTCAGGTTTTTCTCAGTTTTGAAATAGTCCACATATTTTCAAATGGATTGAGATCAGGACCTTGTCGCAGTGATTGTAGCTTGTTCACTTAGTAAAGAGATTAGGTATGAACCATCAAAATGTTGTTCGTCACCATGTTTTTACTCACAACGCAGTATTTTTACCCATAACTCCATCTGCATTTTTGCACATCTACACCGCAAAGGCATTTGAAGTCCCAGCTCAGAGGATAAAGCCTACTCCAAAATGCATCCAAACCACAAGGTGTTGGGCTGGTCTATTATAATTGAAGTTTTTTGTTCTTAAAGGAACTTTAAAGTAAAAAATATAATGCAGTGTTGCTCTGCACTAGTAAAACGGCTGTGTTTGCTTCAGAAACACTACTATTGTTTATATAAATAAGCTGCTGTGTAGCCATGTGTAGTGGCCATTCAAAGGAGAAAAGACTCAGGTTACAAAGAAATAGAATAAAAACACTGTAGACCATAATGTTGTTATCTGTTATTCACTATTTAACCTATGCCGTATAGCCTTTTTTCAATTTCCACCATTGCTACACAACAGCTTGTTTAAATGAACTATAGTAGAGTTTCTGAAGCATACAGATCAGTTTTACCAGTGCAGAGCAACAGTACATGTTATTTTCATTACATTAAAACACTTAGGGGCAGATTTACTATTGGTCGAATTTTCGAATTAAACATTTTCGAAATTCAACCATGGGAATAGTTAGGGAATTAAAATCCTTCGAATTCGAAGGATTTTACCGCAATTCGATTGGTCAAACGATCGAATTATAAAAATTCAATCAAAATTCGGCAAAGCCACTTCAGCAAATTGAAACTGGCGAACTAGGCAGTCGAATAAAAATTTAAAGGGGAAGTAATTCGATAGTTGAGTATTCAAATAGTCGTATAGATTTGTATTCAAATTACTGAATTCACTGGTCGAATTCATCTAATTTGCATATTCGAAATTCAAATCTTTTTGAAAATTCGATCCAATTTCGAATCATTCATGTGAATAGATGTGAATTTAGTAAATTTGCTCCTTAAATTGTTTGGTGTTACTGTTCCTTTAAGTCACACTGTTCTTACTTTGGCTTTGTTTTTGACATTAACAGGTTGCTAAAAGAAGAACTTTACCCAAGTTTCAGGTTTTTGCAGACTGAAACAAATTCTCTTGCAGGATTTTTTGCATATTTTCCATTTGTGCTGCACTTGTTGCAAGACCTTCACACCTAGGCATCTTTTAAACACCCTCAGGCTCTTTTTGAGACTTAAATCGTGGAGAGCGGTGAATAAATGATTCATAATAATAAAATTGTGTCATTGTTAAAGGCACACACATTATTGTCTATTAAAACAAACAGGTCCCTGTCATTTAATTATAACTGTTTTGTGTTAGAAATAAAGATCCCTTCCAAAGAGAAGCTTGCAGCCTAAGAAGAGGAAGTGGGCAGGCATAGGCATGTCTTTGCAACCAGTGTATTCAAACATCTGCAAGCTGTCTCTATAAGGACTCTGAAACGAATGGGGAGAAGTGTGAATGCAGTTCATTAGTCTGTAGTGAAGCAGTGAAAGAGGCCAATGTTCCTTTCTGGCAGTTTCACTGGTTTTGCTTGTGCTGAACTTGCATATCAAATGTTAAAGGAGCCAGGAATAGGACAATTCAAGCTACTTAAGCATTTTCCAGGGTCATTCGTGTTTCTGACCTTGTAAAGGAAGCTCGACACAATTTGTCCCTCATTGTTTGAAATAATTGTAACCTTAATTCTTTAAAGGAACAGTTCAGGGTAAAAATAAAAACTGGGTAAATAGATAGGCTGTGCAAAATAAAAAATGTTTCTAATATAGTTAGTTAGCCAAAAATGTAATGTATAAAGGCTGGAGTGACTGGACGTCTAACATAAAAGAATACAACACAACATCCTGCTTTTCAGCTCTCTAAATCTGAGTTAGTCAGCAACTTGAAGGTGGGCCACATGGGACATAACTGTTCAGTGATTTTGCAATTGATCCTCAGCATTCAGCTCAGATTCAAAAGCAACAATTATGACCAATGTGGCCCTCCCTCAATTCAATGATTGGTTACTGCCTGGTAACCAGGGTAACCAGTCAGTGTAAACAAAAGAGAGCTGAAAAGCAAGAAGTAGTGCTCTGTTATGTTAGACTTACAGTCACTCCAGCCTTTATACATTACATTTTTGCCTAACTAACTATAATGAAAACATTTTTTTTTTGCACAACCTATCTATTTACACAGTCTTTACTTTTATACTGAACAATTCCTTTAAAATAATGTTATGTTTCTGTGAGAACACTGTGAATGTATAGGAAAAGTATACCCCTTTAATTAAATTAACTTATAATGCTATTTTTGGGGAACTGTATGCGACTCAGCTACATACAGTAAACATCTCTAGCATGCACTGTAGAGCAGTGATTTTCAACCTTGTGCCTCCAGCTGTTAAGGAACTACAAGTCCCATAATGCAATGAAGGAGTCTGACAGCCACAGACAGGCAAATGCATTGTGGGACTTGTAGTTTCTTAACAGCTGGAGGCACAAGGTTGAAAATCACTGCTGTAGAGAACTTCAAATATGAATATGATCATGGCTAAAACTGGTCTTCTGCTATATGCCCAGGCTCTAGCCCCACACCCAACCACATCCAAGAATTGAAAAAAAGGTTACACTTTAGGTTTACAATTTAGAACCTATTACTTCAAATGTTCTGTATGCAGTACAAAGTTGCAGGGGTCAAAGTCAGTGTCTCTTTTCTGTTTCAACTTTTTGAGAAAAAAAATAGCCTTACAGCTAAACTAGTTTGAAAAGGTAAACATTATATAGCAAAGCTAGTCAATACTAATTTTAAATGTGATTAAAGGGGTTGTTCACCTTTGAGTTAAATTTTAGTATGGTTTAGACAGTAATATTCAGAGAGAATTTCCAATTGGTTTTAATTTTTTTTATTATTTGAGGTTTTTGAGTTATTTAGCTTTCTGTTCAGCAGCTCTCCCGTTTGCAGTTTCATCTGGAAATCTCAAAAATGCATTGATTTGAATAAGTGATTGTAATATGAATAGGGGAGGGTTGAATAGAAAGAAGAGTAATACAAAGTAGGAATAACAATACATTTGTAGCCTTACAGAGCATTTGTTTTTTAGATGGTGTCAGTGACCCCCATTTGAAAGCTGGCAAGAGTCAGAAAAACAAGACGAATATTTAAATAACTATAGAAAATAAATAATGAAGACCATTGGAAGTTGCGTAGAACTGGCCATTTTATAACATGCTGAAAGTTCACTTAAAGGTGAACCACCCATTTTATTCAGACCAATTGCTTTAACTGGTCAGAGGAGCTTTTGAACATTTTACATAACAAAGTGAATTTTAGAGTACAGTACCATTCATTTGGCTTGGAACTAACCCTGCTTGATGTTAGTATCAGAAAATAAATAATTTTAAAACAAAATCATTTAAAATAAATAAAAAATAAATAAACATAAAATCATGTTTAAAAGGATATGTTGACATCTGGCCTCTTTGCCTGTGTCTAGATCAGTTTCTAGAAAGCTGAGGAGGAAACATCATGGCCTTATGTATTTTTTTGCTCCATATCTGTGATTACATTCTGCAGTATGCAGTCAAAAATGGAATGGTTATGGTGGGTGTCTGAGTCTTAAAATGAATGCTATAAGAATAATGCCACACTGGATTGAGAATCAGCCCCACTGTTGGCATCATCCCTCTTGTGTTGCCCCAGGTTCAGGCAAATGGAGAAGATTTCAGCACTGAAATTCTAGGGATATATTTTGCCTTTATTCGTCCACCAATGATAAAACCCAACCTTCTCCAAAAGAAGGAAAACATACCTGCGATGTTATCCTTACCTTACCTATATGTTTACTGTGGGATTGTCATTTGAAATAAAAAAGAATAGTCATAGATTTCTTTTAGGTGTTAAGGGACTGATCATACTAATGATTGCATTTAGTTGCCATCTTGCTTTGCTAATAAATGCTTAAGCATCTAACATGTTTACATTCGTTATATATTAATTGACTACTAATTACATATATGTATATATATATATATATATATATGTCAAACGAAAGCACTCACGGCAGGTCCATTAGCAGTGTAAAAAAGCAGTTTATTCACACATGGTGTATCTATATATATTTCACACACACACTTACAACAAATTTATCAATCTTCTTTTCCTTAGTGGGGAGATATACATGCACAAGTTTGGATGTTTGGATGTATGCCAGTTTCTGCAGAAGCATTCATTCTATTGATGGACCCTTCTAAAATCAGCCATAGTGACAGAAATGCCCTGGCATGTGTGCTCATACAATGTAAGGCTTGTGAGCTGAAGCTATGGGAAACTGAACTTGGTATCTGAGTGTCACACTATGATGTTTGTAGCCAAGTAAATAATAGCAGTCTAGATTTTCCATTTCCCACATCAGAGTCCCTTGTCACCTTGAGTAATATTCATGGAAAATAATAGTTGCCTAGCCTAGTCTTTTTTTAATCTCTTGCCTAGCTCACATATTATGATTGTCTGATATTAGGTATCCCAAACCCAGAACTAACCCCAAGGTCCCAGTCATGGCTAACTGTTCTACCTTTAACAACTGCCTTTTAAGTTCGGGATGAGTCCTCTACTATACGCATGCTGGCAGGTTTTAATGTGAGAGGACCAGGGAGAGAGTTCTGAGCAAACAGTGGAACCATATGTGCAACAGGAACAGAGAATAGGAGCGTGGTCAAGGACAGGCCGAGTCGGTAACAAATCAGGGTCACCAGCCAGGTAAATAACAAATCAGGCAGTGCAGTACAAAGTAAAGAGGCAGGAGTGTAGTGATGTCACAGGCCGGGTCGGTAAACAATATAGCAGAAATAGACAGGATCCGGAATGGTAAAGGCACAGGCAAAAGTCAGGACGGTGAGAAGATAAGGCTTGGTCAGGGACAAGCAGGGTCAAGGACTGGACAGGAACACTAATAAAATGCACCCAGGAACTATATGAATAGGCCTACATTGGACAACAAACATTTTCAGAAGAGCCTTTTAATATTCACTCCGGTGGTGATGAAGTCACATGCGGCACTTGTGAAAAACCTGGTAGTGTTGTGCATTACCAAGCCAACGTGCACACATAAGAGGATCACAGCGGGCATCCTCCACTAGACCACCAGGTACTTTTTTTACATATTGTAAGTGATGGCATTACATGGTTATGGAGTTTCTGTCTCACTCTATATATATAAATTAACACAATATACCACACTTATAGGTCTTAAAGTGGCCATACACTGAGAGACCTTGAGGTGGGCGATATCGGGCTGATCCGAATGTGGGCCCTAGGGCCCAACGATCGGATCAGAATGACGCGCATACAACTGTATACTCTAGTTTTCATTTTTTCTACATTTTGCAGTTTTTTGTCTTCCCACCACTTTATAATGCATAATACGTTTTTTCTGATTTTATATTTTCACAGATTTTACACCATTTTTTCTGTCTCCTAAAAACATAAAATGTGTGCTCTACTGTAAATGTATCCAGTTATGGAATCCTTCATCTGGAAACTGCTTATCCCAAAAGCTCTGAATTATGAGAAGGCCATCTCCCAAATACAGTCTATTATAAGCAAATAATGCATATCTTTCTAAATGATTACCTTTTATTAATAAAACAGTACATTGTACTTGATGCTAACTAGGCTGGATGCAGCCAAATTGATGGCAAAACAATCCTACTGGGTTTATTTAATGTATAAATGTTTTTTTAGATGACTTAAGGTATAGGTAAGCCAAATTATGGAAAGATTCCTTATCTGGAAAACCTCAGTTCCCAAGCATTGCAGATAACAGAATGTAACCGTAGCTGCACATTTTGTATTAATGAAATTCAAAATGAATATACCTGTTTTTTTTTATATATATATGCAATGACTAGCTAGATAATTGTATTTACAATTTCAGCAATGATTCATTATTTTTCATTATGTGAAATGGATGAATAGAGACATGATAAAGAATTATAGTTATAGTATAAGAATATGTGGCACATTTTGGCAAAAGAGAACAATAATTAAATTTCATTTAGTGGTTGCCAAACTGTGGCATACTGGCAGAGTTTTGGGTTAAGATTTATTTGATAACCTAGATCTTCTTGGAAGTAATGTGTCAGCATTTTCACATATCCATCCACTTTCCATGAGCAAAAGGGGACCCTGACTGATACAGATGAAGCCACTTTGGATTGTGTGTTTGACACTGTGCAGGTGAAAATAAGTTGATGTCTTGCTGCTATAGTAACTACAATAAGATAGGCAGATATTGCGAAAGTTTGGTTTAAATTCCCAAAGTTCTGAAGAACAAGCCTCTTGTCTTGATGACAAGAAGATGCCCTAATACATATTCATAAAGAGTGATCATGTCCCCTCACAAGTCCTTTTGTCATTGTTCCATTTCATTTCCCAGTTTAGGTGCATGTCTCTGCACTTTTTCCGGCTCATTAATATCCTTCCTATGGGTCGTTGCCCAAAACTGCTGAATACTCAAGGTGAGGTCTTATCAGGGATTAAAAAGAGACAAATATGCTTTCATACTTTGAACACATGATTTCCTCCTTTTTTAAAAGAGTACTATAGCAACTTTAGTAGACAGTAAATAATTTAACCTTGACCCTGGATGCTACTGCTAGATCACCAGGGGTGCAAAGAGACCTCTTAAACTGGCCCTAGACGCAAAGATCTATCCATCCATCTCCCGACCTGGCACTAACCTTCATATCAAACAAAGTAGTAAAAGCACAGATCAGCCAATGTTCTGCCTCTACAGGGATCGTACGAAAGTTGTGTCCGACAAGACCAAGTGACAGTCTCCCACTGAAAATCATACGATCGGCAATACACGCAGAAATATTATCGGCAGCCGACAGAAATTTCTAAACCTGTACAATCGACCAAATGACCGATCTCCGCTGGACTAAAAATGTCGGGATTCTCCACACACGGTCCAAAAATCGTACGAATCCTCGATTCGTACGATTGGATCGTTGCGACTATGGCCAGCTTTAGAGTTCTTTCAAGAAGCTTGTGCTCCAGGGGTCTTGTGTGTTTCTAGTATTCAAACACAGTTTCACGATACAGTAAAAAGAAAGAGAAACTGAAGCTCCAGGGCCACCTTAAAAGCAGGACTATCTGGATCAAGGGTGTGAGGATCAATACTACATTAACATCCTGCACTAAGACAATAACTCACACAGTATTGTGTGTCCTTTGCCTTTTTATGCCTTTACTGTGAGTCTCATTATCCTTCAGATTAATCTTCTCAGCGCCAGACCGTTTAGGCTTTTAATCCTGCACATCTTAGTCTGCACATGCTGTTTTGGCAATCTGTTGAGTCACTATGGCCTCTTAGAACTCCTATAGCGCAAGCTAAGTGCCTGTTTCAAATTCAGACAGTAAACTCCTGCATTGTTCACACCTGTAATCCCCCTGCATTGTTCACACCTATAATACCTCTATTGTTCACAGTAACGTAACTAGAGGGGGACGGGCCCTGGTGCTGGACGTGCAGCCGGGCCCCCACCCCCCTCCGTACACAATTATTTTTCCGGAAATCGCCGAAGTGCAAGGAAATCGGCGGTGCACAAGCTGCCGGGGGGGGCCCTGAGGGGGTGCGGGCCCTGGCCCAATTGCACCCCCCCTGCTCCCCCGGTAGTTCCGCCACTGATTGTTCACACCCCTAAATGACTGTACTGTTCACACCTCTGCTTGCCCCACTCTGTACACTGTGGGTAGCATTTGGAAATTGTTGTTAGGGCCCCCTAAGGTGTTTAATGTTGTACCCGGGTGTTGCTGTGTTAACCATAGGGGAGGAGGCGGCATTTGGATTTAAGGGTATATTTATGGTATATTAAAGGGTATGACTTACATTTTACACAAATGACTGATGTCCCTGCAATGAGTAGCAACTCTTTGGTTTTTCGGTGTTACCACCATTAATGTGGACGTGGCCTTAAAAGTTCTTGCGGTAGCACGGGTGTCGTTTAAATGGGGTGGGGGGTGACGGCAAACACTGGCTTCGACTATCGGCTCTCCACCAATTAGGCCAGAAAAATGCTGGCTCTCAGTTAATTGGAAAGCACTGGGTGAAAGTGTAAAAATTAAAGCAAAAAGCTGATTGGGTGCTATAGGCAACAGCTGTATGCAAAGTGCAAAAAAGGAGACACTTTTGCATCCTGCTACAAACTTTGTACTCTGGGCTCAAATTGTGAAGTGTCATTTTACAAACCTTGGTGCTCTTGCACTTGGGGCATACGTAAATAGCTTCTTTTGCAGGCTTTTATATGACAATCATTCCCTTTAGGAAAGGGTAGTAGCAGTACAGAATTTATAGATGAGAAATTCACTGTTAAAGATATGGTTAGAAATTGTTGAGAAGGTGATTTTAAGGTGGCCATAGATGTAACAATTACAATATTTCCAAGATTGCTTTCAATACAGACATTTAGAGCGCAATCATCAGATATACTTGGAAAATCAATAGAATTCTACCTGTATTGGACGATTAGGTTAGCAAACACTGGCAATGTTTGGGTGCCTTCAAAGGTGCATGATCAAAATTTTCCAGTTTGGACAATCAAGGAGCTGACAGATAGACAAGTCTTTTGCCGATTTTGGTCTGCGTGTCTACTGCCATACACAAACCGATTATTGGTAATATCAGTGCATCCATGGCCACCTTTGGTTTAAACAGGAGATAAAAGTTTTCACTGGAAACATAACTTTAACATCCAAAATGTTACAAAAGCTGCACCTTGCTCTTTAGCATAGTGTATTTTTTCCTGAACTGGCCCTGCAATATGTTGAAACTGCCAAAGTCTACTTCAAGCTATAGCAGTTTCATGACAACACACAAACAAAACAGGGGAGAAACAGTTGCTTTCATCATCTCCGTGTCACTCGTCCACTGCTCCTACTTCCAACTCCTTTCTGTGTGTTTATGGCTCAGATTTGTCCCACTCTCAC
>CM044434.1:102204188-102225244 GCA_024363595.1 Xenopus borealis
TTTTCTTATCTCAAAATTGTTACAAATGATCTTATTGGCACCTGTTAGCTGTTCTGGGCTCTCTGCCAAAAGCCAATGAAGTTAGAAACTTTCTTTCTTTTTCTGGCTGTTCAGTGCATAGAAAAGAGAGACTTTCCAGTAAAAATGAGGGACTGCAGGCTGAACTGTCAAAATATGCTCTGCCTCTTCTGCCAACCCCTAGTTCTGGCCCCTGATTGTTAACCCTTCCGCACTCCGATTGTTACATTCTTTACACTATTTGGACAGGGTACCAGTTTCTGATCCTTTCTTTATATTCCTTAGATGTTCTGAAAATCTAGTTTTTCATTTTCTAGTGTGCATAATTGTTTTTGCTGCTGCTGGAAGTAACAGTACACATGAGCCAGAGGTGCTGCTTTACAGAGAACCAGTCTTATATGTAGAACGAATTCTCTATTAATAGCTGTGTTTGGGTTCAGATGCCATAGAAACAGAAAAAGCTTTTCTCCCCTCGGGGCCGCGCACGGCTCCTGCTGCTGAAACAGAAGTGAGCGCAACGTGCGCGTGCCTGGCGGTACCTGTTGCTCTGTGGAACGAGCTGCGCGTGGAAGCGCATGTAATCATTGAGGGGCTATATTTTTGGCTCGGCCTTGACTTGTACCTTTGTTGTCTTGTGATTCGGAGCCCGTTGCTGTTCTTTCTGCTCTCTGTCTGCCCCGCCCCAGTGCCTGGTCTGGTTAGTAAAGAGACATGGGTTGCTTCTTCTCCAAGAAAGCAAAGAGGAAGAGCGAAGAGGCGAAAGCAAAGGAGCAGCCCCTGCGAGATGGGGAAGAGCCCAAGCAGTATAGCTGGGACAAGAGGGAGAAGGTAAAGCGTGTGTGGTCAGTCCTATATGCTCATTGACATGCATGTGCCAGCTATTGGCATTGTTACAGCTGAACACTGATTGGAAAGTACGAGCCAGAGCATGACGGGGGGTGACATATAGGCATCGGCTGTTGTTTGTTTAGGAATTTGTATTGGCCACTTACACTCTGTCTGGCTTTGATGCATGCTGCAGACTGCACTGGTTTCTATGCCACCACCGATTAGAAACAGGACAATCATGCAGCATGTTCATTTTATTTGTAGACTTTTTATTTTTTTTTAAACAGAACGGTCTATCAGTGATATATATGTTGTGTGATAAGTTAATGGACCTCAAGAGAAACTCTGCCTGCCTTGATAAAGCCTCTATTTCAGTATAAAGCATCATACCTCCCAACATTTTGGAAGTAAAATGAGGGACAAAAAGATGTTGTGCGTAGCGCAGCAACATTTTTTACCCACGCCCATGTTCATTTTACAAAGTTTGGCAAGTTATGAAAGTCTGAAAATATTTCTCCTTATCTAAACTGTTACAGTTACTTATTTTTTTATCTCAAAATTGTTACAAATTACCTTATCTGCACGTGTTAGCTGTTCTTAGTTCTCTGCCAAAAGCCCATTCATTTAGAAACTTTGTTTCTTTTTCTGGCTGTTCAGCACAGAGAAAAAAACGGGACAGATGAGGGACTGCAGGATGAGCTGTCAAAAGAGGGACTGTTCCTCTGAAAAAGGGACAGTTGGGAAGTATGCAACACATTACTCTGGTAGCCATGCTACAGCCTCTCAACCATTCCTGAATTACAATGGGCAGGATCCAAGAAACTGGTTGTATCCCTGGTGCATTTCAGTCCTGCCAGGTGCTGATAGTGTGCACTTACCCACTTTACAATAGCTTCTGTACATACATGTTTTTCCATTGTCTCTCCTATAAGGAATATCTTCTGAAATAATTTTTTTTGTATGTCAGACGTTTGATATATTCATGTGTGTGTATTAGGGATGCACCGAATCCAGGATTCGGTTCGGTATTTCGGCCAGGATTCGGCCATTTTCAGCAGGATTCGGGGCGAATACTTGTGTCTGGCCGAACTGAATCTGAATTCTTACAATCATGTGACTTTTCCTCTCGCTAATTTGCATATACAAATTAGGGTTCGGATTCGGTTCGGTATTTGGACGAATCTTTCACAATGGATTCGGGCTTTCGGCCGAATCCAAAATAGTGGATTTGGTGCATCCCTAGTGTGTATATACACTTGCTACTTGTGTCTGATACAAAAACATTAATGTGTTGGCATGGATTGTATTTTGGTTGCTAGGACAATGTGAGAGAGGCAAAATATAAAGCTAAAGAAATGAAACCTCTTAGCAGCTTTTGCAGATGTGGTTCTACTTCGATTTTGACATTGTTTTTTTTTTTACACTTTTTGTAAGTGCTTGTACTTTGTCTCCAGACACTCCAGAAAACCGTAAACACTTCAGTCCTTATTCAGGGGTGCCACATTGTTTTTAGAGGATGTTTTTAAAGGGTAACAAAAGACAACTTTTAACCAATAGCTCCATGCATTGGCCTTCCACCCCTATTCCCCATCCACAGCATGGATGCCTCCCAAAGAAGCTTTGCTCCTGTATTGTGGTACTGAAAATTCAGAAATGCCTCACTTGACTGGACAGAGCAGGAGCATTCACACTCATTGTGGGACTGGGATGCCAGGGGACTACCAGAAATAATCTCCTTTCCTCACTCAAACTTTTTAATGCTCCTTGTCTTTACATCTATTCATTCATTCATTCATTCATTCATTTATCTATTCTTTAATTTTTTTGTATTATTTATTTATATATATATTCTTTACCTGTATTCTTTCATTAATGTATTCTTTTTGTTCCCATACAGAAATAGGGAATGACCATAAAACAGGCCTAATAGTTAGGAGGGTCCATTGACACCTGGTGAATTCTGAGTTTACCTGGTATCCAGGTGGGACAATCCTAAACTGCACATTTAAAGCAAGAAGCATATAGTTTTCAAGTACCCGTGGCATCTTTGCTAGAGAGCATTGGACCAGAAGTCAAGCGGGCAGGCATTGTGGCTTCTGACTCCACTGTGCAGCTCTGCATAGTTTCATCCGTTTGTTTCGGGTAGGAGGTACTTTTGCTGTGGTTGGGAGAGGGGAAGGGGTCTGTTCAGAGCACCTTGTTAAAGTTTGCCTTTTCCTCTCCTTTTATATATAATAATGGCATGTTATACAGAGTGCATACTATCCAAATAGTTCTGGCATGCGCAATGTTTTGGGAGTGGAGGGCACTGGTTTCTTTCTTTGGTTGGAAGATGCACGGAAAATTTTGACAATGGTATATCATCTTATTGAGCTGGAGTTCTAAGTGGTATGTGAAAGGTTCTGTGTTGAGTGCATACGTTATGCAATCTGTTGTAGCGATGGTTGCAAGTCTAATCTATATGTTTTCTAGTGACACAAAACTGAGTAAAAAAATTAATTCAAAGAAGGATGAGTCATAGTTGCAGAAAGCACTATAGGAAACAGTGATCTGATTATCTAAGACAGTGTTGTCCAACATTTACTATGTAGTGATCTGGTTATTCTCAATCACACATAAGAAAAGTAAACAACTGCAATCAGAAATACTTGGTAATGGAGAGGATACTTCACTTATGCAGTCTCCTCTTTCAAAGCATTGGTGAGCACTTTCTGAATAAATGGGGTAAACTGCCCATGTTTGCAATTATTTTGTAAGCGTGGTTACATATTTTAAATAAGTTAAATTAATAGGGCTTTGCCTATTAAATACTTTTTGCCTATCATTTTAATTAGAAAAAAATTATGTTTTTGTTATTTCTTGAGCTAAACAGGGAAATTGAAGCTACTTCATGTTTGGTCCTTGTGCGGTAAATACTTAGATCACCAGAACCCACACAACAGCATCATGCTGCTCCTAATTTTGTGCCACCCACAAATCTGGGTCTGCCAGCACTGAGGGCCAGCAGTATATTATTCTGTATTATAAGGGGTATAAATTCAAATGAGGATGCTGTACCCTTCAATCTAAAATATACAGTACTGCCACCTCAAAGTACATTGCTTATTTGGCTTTGTACAATGTGAACCTAGTGACTTGCTCAACCTATACCTGGCTGAGAATTTAACAGATATTAATGGGAAAGTTTGTTGTTGAGCAAGGACTCCATTGGTCCTCTCCTAACAGGTCTACATAGACTCTTTTTCTTATTCAGGCATTGGCCCAGCATGTTGAAGGTCAAATATGGCATGAAATTAGGTAATTTTATGTTAAAAAAGCATGGCATTTCTCAAAATACTTTATGTAAACTTTTTTTTTAAATTTACATTACATAATTTTTTTGTTTTCTTGATAGCAATTTTTACAGTGCTGATATGAACATGTAATCTAAACATCCCCAGCTGTTCTGTCTAGGATGGAGGCTAGACAGAGCTCCAGAAATTTTACTTACTCATGCAGTCAGCATCTTCTTGCTGCAGTGGGTTGGTTACCCGCAGAGACCCGCAAGTTACTCTAAAAAAAAGTGGTTACCTTGCAGGATGAAGGTAGGATTTTTGGGTGCAGGTCTGTGTGTTTCAGGTCTCATTTATATTTCTTATGTTATCTTGTCTATATATATACGCTTTTTAAAATGTTACATAACTTTTTTCTGTCTCCGCCCACTTCTGATAATGTCACGTCCGGTTTGCAGCAGCACTTTCTCTTTAATGGTGGTTGGCAGGTTGCTGATTGGGTTGTGGATAAGGTTGGGGCTGGGGGTCAGGGTCTCAAAAATTGGTTCCATGCAATACTCTACACTGTACTCTATAGTGAGGGATAGAACTGAACATAAAATGTAGGATTATGCACCCTGAATATTGTCTGGTCATCGTCTGAACTGAACAGCAGAGCAATGCTTCTGTTACACATTAATCATAAATAGTGCTAATATAAGGAAAATGAAAAAAAAAAAAACAATAATTTTACATTATGTTTTGTGGGTGGGTGTATGATCTCTTGTGAAATGCCCTTGTAGGGTTTAAAAAAAAATCTGTTCTTGAATTCCCTGCACCCATCCTACAAAAAGGGATATGTGCTGCGTATTAAGACATAAGTCATATGAAAGTGTAATTATGTACTAATTTCTGAACTAGTCACTTCTCTGGTAAAGACACACCTAACTACCAAGAACATAGTTCTTGAATTCTAACGTTAGGTGTAGAATAGAGAATAGAATAAGTAGTGAGTGCAGAGAATGTTATATTGTGAATACTGTCTAACCCTGACCAGTTACTGCACGGTACCATTGCAATTTACAGATAACAAAGAATATATTGGATTGCAATCTTTTTTGGGCAAGGCCCTCTTTAATCCTTGTATCGGTTATTGGTTGTTTTGTATTTAATTCTGTGTGTTTAATGTACAATACATTTATTGTAGTGTGCTGCTGGAGATGTTGGAGCTTTATAAATACATGTTAAGAATAATAATAATACATTTGTTTCTTGCTGTTGCCTTTCTAATTCACTCCAAGAAAGCAATTTGCTGGTACGTTCAGCTGAACTACAGTTTGAAGGCTGCATCCAGGGTATCATTAATGTATAGCAGACATTCTATGTGCCATCCAGGGATAGTTGGTAGTGGGTTGTGGTTATTTAAAGGAAGTATAGGTTGGTACGAGAGTCCATATATTCAGATATGTGCAGATATAATAGTGAAATGTCAGGTAAATTTGTTGTACAGTACTGTGTTAACCAGTCAAAATTGACAGTGACTCCTGTAAACCAGTAAAAATATACAGAGCTCAAAAAAATCAAAAGACCCTGGAATATATACAGTCTTAAACAGAAATACATCCAATTTTATTATATTCTACACATAAATGCAAAAAAACTGCATATTTCAATACAAATGCTTAAAGAGAGGGTACCCTGAAACACATAGTTTCTGTTTAATAGTACCGATTACAGTGGGCCCTCTATACGTCTGAGCCCTAATGCAGTTGCATGTTTGCTTCCCCTGTTATTCCCCTGACTATCATACTGATTGAGTAACAGATGTTTTTGCTTTAAGGTTACATGTATAGGATCTGTTATCCAGAAAGTTCTGAGGTATGGGAAGGGCATCACCCAAAGGCCACAAATAATTAAAAAGTGATTTCCTTTTCTAATGTAATATGGCTATACAATGTGCTCAGTGCTAACTAAAACATAATTCATCCTCATAGGAGACAATACAATCCTATTGGGTTTATTTAATGTTTAAATTATATTTTTATAGACATAGAGTATTATCCAAATTACAGAAAGACCCTTGTTTTGGAAAACCCCAGATCCTAAGCATTCTGGATACCAGGTCCCATATCTGTATTTCATTAGAAACCATGTATTTCATACAAGACCGTAGACTGTATTTTCTCAGCCAAATGGATTATTCACATATTCTACCAGAGAATGAGTCATTGAAGCAGACAATTGGTTAAGCTTAGTTTAAACTGAAATATACGCTATGAATCTATTCCTGTGTGCATGACGGATGTGTGATGAATGAATAACTGTTTGACTTCCATACCTCAGCTTCCTGTTCTGTCTACTAGGTTTGAATTTCCTGTAAGGGCAAAGGTTAAGCAATGACTAACTGCTGTTCATGTCACTTGGAAGAAAATAAGGCTTCCTACAGATAAGAAGTCCTTTACATATAGGGTGCTGCACAAAATATCACAGCACCCATGTTCAGGTTGCAGAGTAAATCTGTTTTGAATATCTACATGGGGTTGGTTCTGTGAAGTGGGTTGCTGTAAAGTTTGCCTGTTAAAGTGGACCTGTCACCCCAAAAAAATATTCAAAATCATATTTTATCACATTAGTCAAGCAAAATGAACATTAGTTACACTATATAAATTATTTTATTCTTGTTTTCTTCAGTCTGGGAATTCATAATTATAGCAAGCAGGCAGGAGCCATTTTGTGGATACTGTTATTAAGGCAAGCCTTGTATCATCTCAGAATCTTGTTTGTGCACCAGAATGGGGGACCCGATGTCTATTCCCATGCCCTGGCTACACAATTAAATGGTTAAGAGAACTGGGGGAATGTGTGGGGAGCAGTGACATCTAGGAAGTGCTGAATGGAAAGTGAAAGTAATTATCTGCCCCGCCTCTATGCCTAAGGCATAGAGGAGTGGCAGACAATATTTGATTGACAGCTGAGATTTTTAAATGATCTTAAAACAGCTATGAATGCTTTAATAAAAATTTGAAATTGGATTTCATGTTTAATTTGAAAAGGACTTTTATTATATAGATTTTTGTGTCTGGGTGACAGGTCCACTTTAACACAGCAGCAGAGAATATACCCAGTGTGCCATACCAGTGTAAGTGATCCCTGATGGATAGCATTACATTTTTGAATGAAAATGTCATTGGTAACATTATCCATTATGTAAATATTTTTAATGATTTTGAAAGGTGTTTGTAAGTATAATTGCTATTGAAAGCAGTGTTTATTACTATTCTTACAATGGTTTGTTCTGACAACTCATGCCATTGAAACATTTTATTTTATTTTCCAGGCCAGACTCCAGCACCCATAATAATTTCCATGTTCTGTAATAGTGATGTGTCGGTCGGGTTTGGGCCGACTGCGCACCCCCATTGGTGGTGGGTCCGGGCCGTGCTCTTCTTCCTTCTCACCCCACCCACCAACTTACACTGCCGACTTCTGGTTTTATAGCTGCGCGCCTGCTCACCCCACCCCTTTTGTGACATCATCAGCGGGGTGGGTCTATAAAAGTAACTTGGACGTTTGGCTGAGGCGGGCGGGTACAAGTCAGGAAAAATCCGACCCGCACATTACTATTCTGTGAGTAAGTGCTGAGAAGGAGGAGAATAACAGAAGGGAAAGGCATTGTGGTAATTGGACTCTTGACTGAAGTAGAGCTGACATGTTGATTTTACTTAAAACTCTGTTGGCAGGGAAATGTAGAAATGGGATATCTTGCACAGTTCCAGCATCCTTATGTTGCAATTATCAGTACAGGTATGGGATCCTTTAACCCAGAAACCTGATATCCAGAAATCACCAAAATAGGTAAGGCTGTCTCCTCTGGAGTCCATTATAATCAAATAATAAAACAGTACCTTGTACTTGATCCAAACTAAGAAATAATTAACATCGATGAAAGCAAAACCAGCCTATTTGTCTTATTTAATGTTTACATGATTTTTTTTAGTAGACTTAAAGTATGAAAATCCAAATTATGGAAAAATCCGTAATCCAGAAACACCCAGGTCCTGAGAAGTCTGGATAACATATCCCATATCTGTACCCAGAAAATACCAAACATTGTTACAAAGAAAAGAATTGACTTGAACAATGCATTTATAGGAAAACTATACCTTCTGGGAAAAACGTAACCAATAGACATTATAAAAAATGGATTTATATCCTAATTAGTGACCTATCAAATTATTGTATCGCATTGACATGTTTAGCATAGGATAATCCAATGGTACATGCTTTATATGAAACTGTTTTAAATATGGGATGTTGTATGTGATGCATTTTATAGTGAGTTACAATGTTTAGTGGTATGGTTTCCCTCTAAGCACTCATAGGACTTCTGCTGAGTATGTTATATGCATGGAGCGTGAGTTTTCGTTTCACATTTCAAATCCCCCGTTCACAATAGAGGGTATAAAAATGATCTCTATTCATTTTTTTTTATATTCTCATTAGGTTGACCCAAGGGATTATATGTTTACTGGACTAAAGGACCAAACTGTAGGCAAGCTGCCAGATAAAGTTGCAGGTCAACAATTTGTTATCCAGGAGTGTGAAAACTGCAACATCTACATCTTTGACCACTCTGCGACCATCACTATTGATGATTGTACTAACTGTCGCATTTTCCTAGGGCCTGTAAAGGGCAGTGTGTTTTTCCGTGACTGTAAAGACTGCAAATGTGTTGTGGCCTGCCAACAATTCCGCACTAGGGACTGCAGGAGAATGGATGTGCTCCTTTGCTGCACCACCCAGCCTATTATTGAGTCTTCTACAAGCATGAAGTTTGGATGCTTTCAGTACTATTACCCAGAGCTGGCATTGCAGCTCAAGGAAGCTGGATTGAGCATTTTCAACAATACGTGGAGCAACATCCATGACTTTACACCAGTAGCTGGAGAAACAAACTGGTCCCTTCTCCCACCTGATGCTGTAATCCAGGATTTTATACCCCTGCCTGATTCAGACGAGCTCAAATGTGTTCGGGTTTCTGCAGATGTTCATAAGAGCATAATACCTGTGACTTGGGGACAGCGGCTTAAGAAAAGTGATGAATCCTGCTTGGTAGTTTTTTTTGCAGGAGATTACACCACAGCAAATGCTAGAAAAATGATTGATGAGGTAATAAAAGTTGCTGTGTTTTATTGCATGTGACTAGGGTTCATATTTATGTGCAAAATATTAAATATGTTATGTTTCCAGTATAAAAGCAACAATTTTAGGATGAGGCCCAGCATTGCTCTTAAAGGACAAGGAAAGTCTAAAATAGAATAAGGCTAGAAATGCTGTATTTTGTATACTAAACATAAACATGATGTAAGAAAAGTCAACTTACCTGGCGGGCAACAGGGACGCCTGTTGCGCCGCCATCGGCGGGGACGCCCGCCTCGTGGTTCTAATCCGCCATCTTAGGGGCGCGCGCTCGCGACTCGTCGCCATTTATTGACGCGCGGCGAAGTTGACGCGCGTCGAAGTTGACGCGCGGCGAAGTTGACGCCGGCGTCAAAGTTGACGCAAGCACGTATTGACGCTCCTTTGGCGGGAAAATTAGAGTTTAAAAGGCCAGCTCCTTCAGTAGCAAACTGCCCGTGATAGGATTTGTTTCCTGGTGCTTCTGAGCCTTGTGCGTCTGAATTATCCTGTTTATATTGTATCCTGTGTTTGACCCGGCTTGTTCCTGACTATTCTGAAATCCGTATTCTGACCCCTGCCTGTACCTCGACTCCGATTCCGTCTCACCCCTCTGATTGATTACCCGGTTTGACCCTTGCCTGCCTGACTACCCTAGCTATCTACCTGCCTCGACCCGGCCTGTCTGACTACGAATCTGCCAACTCCTGTCTGTACCGTGACCATTGGCCTTATAGACTCTAATACAGTCGTGCCCCACTGCCAGCCAGAACCCCTGCTTTGCACCTCTCGTATAAGTCCAGGTGGCATCTGAGTAGCTGAGGGCTCCTCCCGAAGCCAAAGGCGGCCACACTACTGGTGAAGCACGAGCCGAGATCAGGGTGCTTGGCACTTGTTCTGGTATTGGGTGCCGACCGTGACACATGAACTCACTGCACCACAAGCCCAATCACAGAAATGATTTATGTTTTCAAAGTTGGGCACAGGAAGCTGTCATCTTGTAACTTTGTTAAACATCTTTGCAAGACCAAGACTGTGCACATGCTCAGTGTAATCTGGGCTGCTTAGGGATCATCATAAATGATCAAAACAGCACAAGTCAAATAATATCTGCCAGAAGCAGAGCAAGACTGATTAATAATCAGAATATACAGACTGCACTGGGTCCTGTGTTGTAATGTAATATAATGTGGATTTATAGTTTTTGTATTGTTTAATACAAACTTTCTCCAACTCTGCAGAACCAGTGGCTGCAGCAAAATAATGCTCCAAATACAATCCCAGTTTATCTGTTTAAATCTGGCTCCATGATCTTTGTCCCTGCAGCTGGAGTTGCAAACAGTAAAGGGGATGTAAAGGCAAAAATAAAATCCAGTACAAATCTCTACACAGTTGCCGACTGCAAGCTGTTGGAGTTCTGAAAGGCTGGGGCTCCCCCTGCTGTTCATAAGTTTGATTGTTTCCCAGCCCAGCAGTTAGGGACCACCTGACAATACCTATCCACTGCAATAAATGAAGGGAGAATTTGACTTTTTTCAAGTTTCTTATAAAAACAGTGCATATTTTTAATTAAAGTATATTTGAAATAGGTAAAATAGGGAAAGTAAAAATGGGATTTTATTTTTTTGCCTTTCCCTGTCTAAACATCTTCATTTAGATGGAATAGCCCATAAATGAAACCCGCTGAGTTTGTTATCTAAGGTGGCATGCTGATCAGATTTTCAACTGCAGACCAGTTTTGGTCTTCTGGAGCTATTTAGTACACTGCAAAGTTTTCTAATAAGCATATGTAGGGCTAGGAGAGACTATCCTCATTTGTATGCAGATCCCAAGGGGTTTTAGGGGAGGGTGGTTAAAGAGCCAATAACATCAAAATATTAAATTGTTTTAAAGTAATAACAATATAATGTAGTGTTGCCCTGCACTAGTAAAACTGCTGTGTTTGCTTCAGAAACACTACTATTGTTTATATAAATAAGCTGCTGTGTAGCCATGGGGGCAGCTATTCAAAGGAGAAAAGGCACAAGTTACATAGCAGATAAGCTCTGAAGAGCATAATGTTATCTGTTATCCATTATTTATCCTGTGCTGTATGGCCTTTTTTCCAATGTCCACCATTTCTACACAGCAGCTTGTTTATATGAAGTATAGTGGTGTTTCTGAAGCAAACAGACCCGTTTCACCAGCTGAGGGCAACCCTACATGATATTTTCATTACTTTAAAACACTTTAATTTTTTTGGTGTTACTGTTCCTTTAAGCCCAGCATTGCTATTAGAAATTTTCATTTACACAGAATAGCCTAGATTGGTTTTGCCCTTCTTGGGCTCGTTTGTACAGTGCAAGGTTTTTAGAAATATTATATCTCCAACATGTTGTGACTAACCCTCATTTTCATTGTTAATACAGATGGTTGGCAAAGGGTTATCTCTTATCCAGACTAAGGAAGTTGCAATGAAAATCGAAGATGCCAAAAGAGTATTTCAGGACAATGTCACAGATTTAATCTGTCTGTTGGAGAAAGGTATGACATAGGCCTTGCTAAAGGGTCATTTTTATTCTGTACAGCATTTCAACACCTGTAATGCAGTCATAGGATATCAAAAAACTGTTCTGACAATTTGATTTACATAGTAACTTTTTTTAAATTTTAGTTTCATTTTAATGTCATGCTACAACAACTTTATCTCTTAAGGTCCTGTAGTTGCACTGGAATTTAATGGAGAAGGAGCAGTAGACACCTGTCGGACAGTGATCAGCAACACCTTCAGTGGCACAAAGGTAAGTGGCTATATATACTTTAGCAGAAGACCATCAACCTTTTACTGTGGTTTTATAAGCCAATCGGAAAGCATTTTGGGTAGATATTCTGTGTAATTACATAAGATTTGCCTGATCTACACACTGTGACCAGCTTTATTTCTGTGACTGGATTATAGGGGGCAAGAGAAATAGAACACTGAGGGGCAGATTTACTAAATTCACATGAAGAATTCGAAGTTGATCAAATTTCAAAAAGATTCGAATTAGAATCTTAGAATATGCAAATTAGGCTAAATTGACCTAAAATTTGAATAATTTGAATATTCAAATTTTATTTTATTCGACTATTGTCGAAGTACTTCCCCTTTAAATTTTTATTCGACCACCTAGTTCGCCAGATCAAAGCTACCGAATTGGGTATCATTATTTTTGATTGAATAAAAAAAAATTGATCGATCAAAAAAAAACGTTCAACCAATCGAATTGCAGTAAAATCCTTCAAATTCGATATTCGAATTCTAAGGATTTTACTTCACATACTATTCCCATGGTCGAATTTCGAATTGTTTTTATTCGAAATTCGACCAATAGTAAATCTGCCCCTAATTGTATTTAATTTCATGACGAGAGGTTGACTGTGTAGAGAAGAGCAGGGCAGCTAGAGAGAGAACAACATGTAGGGGGCTTAATTTTTGACTTTATGTAGTGACCATCTTAAATATATTGCAATATATAGACAAACAATCCCTGTTTAGTTTAAAGGGTAAGGCATTTTTTAGTAGCTGTATGCACAAAATGTCTCAATGTCTTAAATATATTGATAATCAGTTGAGTGCAGAGGACCTCTTGCATTTGTGTATATGTAGGGGGGATTCATTTTGCTGTGTCCAGATTTTAAAGGGGACCTGTCAATCTAAGAAATAATTCCAAATCTATTTTATGATGTTAGTCGAGCAAAAGAAACTTCAATTACACTATATAAATTATTTCACTCTTCTTTCTTTCCATCTTGGAGTTCACAATCATATCAAGCAGGTTGGGGCCATCTTGTGGATTCTGTTATTAAGGCAAATTTTATCTTGCGCCAAATCTTGTTTATGTGCCAAATTTGGGCACCTAATTCCCATGCACTGACCACACAGTTTGATGTTGTGTAGGGATGGGAAATATTAGGAGTTTAGTAACATCTATGAAGTGGTGAAAGTAAGTGCCTGCCCTGCCTCTTTGACTAAGCCATAGAAGAGGGGCAGGCCATAAATGATTGACAGCTGAAAGTTGTGAACCAGTTTATAGCAGGTATGTTTGTATTATAATTGAAAAAATTGGTTTCATGCTTTATTTGAAAAGTACTTTTATTATAAAATGTTTGTCAGGGTGTCAGGTCTGCTTTAAAATGTATTTGAGGTCATACCCTGGAGAAAAGTGTCATATTCTGACAAATAGGTATGTAGCATTTAAGATTAAAAAAAAAATACACATTGATCAAATTCAGCTCCCACCCCTAAAGAATTCCTATATAGCTACAATGTGATCTTTGGAAAAAACTAAGTGGTTAAAGCCAGGTAAACCAAGCAAGACATTAGGTTTGCCATCTGGCCACATTAACCTCACTGTTTTGTAGTTCATTTATATTTTATTTTACTTATGAAGAGGAAGCGGTGTGGCAGCATACTCTGGATTTTTTTGCAGAATTACATTAAAATGGTGGAATGATAGCGGACCAAACAAAATTTTAGCGTTCAATGTAATTTAATGGGCAAGAGTTTATTTCACTTAGGAAGCTTACTGTATCCCTACTCTCTCTCCTTCAAAGGTGTTTGTATCGGAGAGTAAGGAATCTGCTTCTCGTGATGTGGACAACTTCTACAACTTTGCCGACATGCAGATGGGAATGTAATATATTTGTGCAATCTCTTTCAGCCTTTGTTCCTCATGTTTACATACAGCAAACCTCTATTTCCAGAACTGCTTCCTGGATGCCAATATCATTTCCTCTCCTAAAAATATCCTGCTTAAGGAAATATGGTAGAATCCCAAGTCATTCATTTGAAAGAGAGAAGTAAACTTTGTGACAAAGGGTGAAATCAGTCTATTGAAAATAGCATTCCTGGTGCTGTATAAATAAATGATCATGATGACATTGATTTCTAAGCAGACATCTTTGTGCTTTGAATGTGAGGTAAATGTTGCTTATTTACACTTTGTCCTTTATTTAACTTGGGGAAGGGGGGCAGTTTTTCTGTTTCCCCCCACATCACAAAATGGCAAAAATGGCTTATTCTGTGTAAACTAGCATGCAAACAATCTTGAATACACCCTGTGTGTTGCCAGCGGCGCATACATGTAAATGCGAACAAGTAGAATTTTTTTTAATTTCTACTTGTTCGCATTTACACGTAAGCGCTGCTGGCAACACACAGGGTGTATTCAAGATTGTTTGCATGCTAGTTTACACAGAATAAGCCATTTTTGCCATTTTGTGATGTGGGGGGAAACAGAAAAACTGCCCCCATTCCCCCAAGTTAAATAGTGCTCCTCCTTTTAAGCACTGTTCAGAATTGACAAACCTAATATATGTAAAACAAAAGTTATGCTTAGCACAAGTCTTACTCATGTTGATCTTTCTGCACTATAGGGTCTTCATTCCAGAATAATTTTAGCCTTAGAGGTTATAAAAATAAAGTGCATATAAAATAGTTTACATTCCAATGTGATAAGCTGCAGAAGCATATAACCTTCTCTTTTTGAATGTCTGTATGAATGTTTACATTAATGCATATCAGTGGCGGCTGCAATATTGCTCTGCTGTGCTGAAGTACAAAGAAAGATCCTCCGTACACAATAAAGATACCTTATCACAATACATTTACGACAAATTAAAATGATGTCACTGTTATAGGCAAAGTAATCGTATAGAGCCAGGGTATGTTTGTTAATACTTATTTATATTTTGGTGTGGTTACACTGCTTGGACCAAGCACCATATTTCATTTATTTTCTGTTCTGCTATTTAGCGGCTGTTTGTCAGATCTTTTTGGTAGATCTTTTTGATGTGTTATTCCTTTTTTTTGTCAGATATGATTTTAGGAGGTGATATGGTCAGGGCTGTGGCCACAGACCATTTAGATTTTTTTTATAGCTTTGACCTTCTTTGAGCACTTGGAAGAAATGTAAACCGAGCGTTTCAGTCCAAAACAAAATGATTGCTAAATGCTAGGTCAGCGGAACAAATTATCCAGCAATGACTGGTTGGCTTTTGGAATTTTTGGCTTGACTGCAAACCTAGTACCATGCAGTATACCTGGTTATCAGTTGGCCCAAATTTGGCATTATATCCAATTATTATTTGGTGCAATCCCATTAGAGGTTGATCAGCATATTCAGTGATTTTTAGAGGCAAAGATAATCATACAGCTCAGTCGATATGTCATTAGTTATATTGCTGAAATTGTAATGCAATGTACAAAACTGTTCAAACTATCCCACAGAAAATGTTTTGCTGGTGTACATAAATAACATATTTAGGTGTTTTTTTACTGAAGTGAAAACAATGCTTGTATTAGTTTTTTGGGACTTCAAAGTCTTGCCAAGGGATTGGCTGTTGCTACAACATGTGACTATACTGTGAAATGCCTTCAAATGAATCAAATTCTATAAATTTAACTTGTTACCCTGCTGATATAGGTTCCCTAAATGTTGTGTATTAATAAAAATATTAGTATATTAGGAGTCACCTTGAAGTTCCTTCGCCTGTATAATAGCGCCTTGCCTGCAGTCCTATACCTTTTCAATATGGTCATGGAACTCCTGGTGACTTGTAATACACCTATATTTTAATACAGGCAGTACGGTATTTCCTAGAATAGTATTCAAAACCAAATTTACCAGTATTAATCTGTGCTAAAAATATATTGTAGGAAAATATAGCGAGGCTATTATCTGAATAGCAAACACAAATATAGATCCCATTGACATCTCATACAAGTTGTTGTGCATGTGTTGCGTTTTCATAGGGGATTGGGGACCATAAAAAATATTTCTATCCAATTCATATTCGCGATCCCTGAGCTGTTGTTCAAATTCTGCAATTGTCTTATGCTTGCTAAATAAGATCATTTTGTATTTTTAATGTTCACTGGTTTTACGTTACTTCAGCTAACCATCAGTTAGTACTGCAGTGGGTCGGGTACCCACGAGTTACCCGCAAAAAACCTGCTGTACCTGGGGGTTGTGGGTAGAAGTTCCGTGTGAGGGTACAGACGTGGGTCGGGCCCACGGGTCTTCTCAATAGCAATTTTTACTCCTTTTTTCTGATCATCCTACTCCTGATGGATGATGTCACTTCCGGTTTACAATGACAACACTTCCTGATTCTTGATGGTCGCGGATTGGGTTGCGGATAAGGTACTTGCAGGGTTGGGTAGTGGGTCCAATCAGGTAAGAATTTGGGTTGCGGGTACAGGTTCCGAAAAATGGACCTGTGCAGGACTCTACCATCACTTTTTATGCCTGTTAAGACTACTTCAGTCTGCAATAATGTAACTTTAAAAGTCAAAAGGGAGCTTTGGCTGTGTCATTTATTATTGTCCATAACAATGTTGACTTTAACATCCAACCCCGCCATCTGATGCTGTTATTATCACAATGAAATGTATATCTTGTGAAATTTAGATTCCAAGTGTGGAATCCAGGATCATAACTGTAGTTTTATTTTTAAAGTTTAAAATACATATGAGGGCAAGATGATATATGCTGGAATTGTCTGTTTAGTGCCGATGTCTCATTTGCTTTTGTACAATTTGATGTATTTTTGTATGTATCTTGAAATTACATGTTCTGTTCTTTAATAAATGTAGTAAATGCTGACTAACGTGTTCACATGGAGTCTTTTAAAAGCCAAATTGTTGTCACAATGGGTATAGAGTTTAAAGGTATACCAACCAATTACAGATATGACACACTATACACAACTTGGTAAAGCAAATGTACATCCATATTTGCAATTTTTGAGATTTTGATGTGGTTGCCTTGTCAGAGTAGCCATGGTTGCTGAAATAGCTTAAATAAGCGTGTTTCAAAAAAAGAAAATTGTATCCTGACCTACTTATATAAAGGTTTAACATTAACATCAAAATAAATGTTTGCTATAATGTAAGATGGTGGTAAGGCAATAAGTGGTTGGTCATTATAAATTAATATTTTTTTAATTATAAATTAAAAAAATATAGAAATGCATTATAAACTTAAAACAATGGATGTTTAAATAAAGAGTTAATCTTTAACTGTATAGAATTCCTGATAAGGGATTAGTTATAAATTCTCTAATTAATGTAGTCTACATCTGGGCTGGTACAGAAAGTCCAACCTATGATCCATTGTGGAGTTTGCTGCAGGCCTACTTGAAGGCTAGTAGTGGTTTTTACTAGCCTTCTGTGTTAAAACAGAGTTTCGCTAAACCTGGAAAAATCGTTAGGATATTTATCTTGTAGCTCAATTTGTGGGAAACAATGTGGTTTGCCCTATAGAAAACCAAATTAGCTTGAGTGGAAAATACCATGCAGAATATGCATGTTATTGGACAGTATGCATCCCCACATTATCTATTTTCTATGTATACCCTGTTATGTTATTGGTGTCCAGTTTTGAAGGGATGTTCAGACCTGAACAAGTGCCTTCTATAGGGAAATGAGGCCATGGGAACAGTTTTTGTAGAAAGTTTTTGTAATAAAAAAACAAAAAACACAACACTGTATATGCTTGGGAAAAAATTGTAAGCCTGATGCTCCGTTATGAGCTATAAAGGACTGGCACTTTTTTGTTTTAGAAACCATATAAAATACAGCACATAAAGCAATGATTTCAGAGAAGAAAACTTTGTATGTTTATTACTTCAATTCTTGGTGTGTGTTGCCTTGTGTATTGTTACTCTAAATGCCAGAGTTTCACCAGCTTAATACACATAGTGAAGTTAATTAATAAAATGTTTCCAAATAATAAGATGGACATATACACGGGGGGGTGGGATAAAAGATTCTGACTTGCAGCATATTTGTGTAGATATAGGGGATGCCAATGAGTCAAGTAACACGGTATGGGTGCTGTATATTTCAACCCAGCTCCATTCTGGCTCCAGAGATAACTGAATCCAAATAAACATTAACTGGTAGGGGTCTCACATGTCTAGGGTTGCCACCTTTTCTGGGAAAAAATACCGGCCTTCCTATATGTTTATGTTTTTCGCTATTAATAACTTGGGGATCAACCATCATTTTTACTGGCCAGGCCGATAAAGTACGGGCCAGGTGGCAACCCTGCACACGCCCCCAGTTGGTCAGTGATGGAGGATCCATTTGTGTTAAGATCATTCAATTTTATTAAACATACTTAAAAACTACACCAGTGGGGCAGGTATTTGGCTGGGGTTTTGTGGCAAAACCTCGTCAGAATCCTGGGATGCCAATGACCTGCTGACTAATATTTGACCAAAACCAGGCAGGTTATCTGTCAGACAATCTAGAAAATCCTGCCAAGTTGTGGACTGTTGATGTGGCCCTCTACCATTATTTCTACATAGGCCAGCTCAACCAGAGCATAACAAGTCAGATCTTCATTCAATAAACATTAAAATCACAGTCTTTGCCCTAATTCTCACCACCTCTCAACCTGAGGCTCTCAGAAAAAAATGTATCTTCCCAGTTCTCTAATCTGAATTACCATCGCTATTTCCCTGAAGTAAAAGCTCAGTGAAAACTAATGATAAAGAATATTCTACTTTGCCTGAGGCTTATACAGTCAAGAGGAGTCTTATCTTCCTGCTGATTCTTTGACCGCAGCTACCAATAGGGAATATTCAGGGAAAAATATAACACACAGTGTGGTGTCCTGCAATACCATGCAACATTTATTTCCTGTTCCTTCACATGGCAGGGGGCACCAGACTTGGTTACCCACTGCTATCTTTCAGTCCAGAAAATGAAAATCTTGGTAAGTATGATAGGATTTTCAGTTTTCCTTTTTATATGTCACTTATCCAATTTAGCAAATGATCGCTAGCTGTTTCAGGAGTTTTGGCTAGGAAGTGACTTTAGTGTAGTTGCATAATATCTGGGCAAGCAGTTCATGGTTATGCCACAGATTTAACTATTGTATTATGAGTAATGGAATGCAATCAGTGCTGGACTGAGAATCAAAATAGGCCCTGGCATTTCAGGTACACAAGAGGCCCAATCAGCCCACTTAGAGGCCCAAACAGCCTCCACCAGCCCACTAAATTGTGAATTTCTATGGCACCTTATAGCAGCCCATCTGGAATTTGCCCTAACCTACAGATTGCCAGTCCGGGCCTGCATGCAATAGTACTACACCTTACACCATAGGACTAAATGGCGAAAATTCGCTAGCGTTGCCTTCACTAACGTTCGCCGCACTTCCCCAGGCGAATTTTCGCTAGCGCTACGCAAATTCACTAAAGTGCGAAGTTATGCCAAGGTTAGCGAACGGTAGCGTAGTTGCGCTAGTTTTACTTCACCAGGCAAAGCGCATTTATGCAAGTGATGCCTAACTTGCATATTAGGCATCTTAGTGAATTTGCGTAATTACGATCCTTCGTCAGTGCACAACTTCGCCTGGCGTAATGGTGCGAAATTGCACTAGTCTATCTGTTACGCTAGCGAAAATTCGCCAGAGTTGGCGTTAGTAAATTTGCGAAGTTACGAATTGACGACATGCTGGTGAATTAGCGGTAGACGCTTCGCGCTTTAGTGAATTTCCCCCATAATATTTTAGGTCACCAGTTCGCTGTTACCTTACAGTCAGATGTGACTATTTTGACAAAGGGCTGAAATAATATATATTTTATTGTGGGGCTCAGAATGGGCCAGTCAGTAATAAATATGAAAGGGATGCTGAGGTGCAGCAAGGTGTTCATATATGTCTGGATTTAGTTCCAAAACAGAGAAAGAGTTACAACTCCCAGAATCCACTAAAGGCTATTGGGACACGCTGGGAGTCGTTTGCCCCCGACACCTCGAGAAGAGACTAATTGCCCTGCACGTAGGGGATACGGGTAACCAGCCGACCTCTCCGCAGCCAAGCAGGGAGGGCACGGAGGAAAGGGAAGAGGAGGAGCGTGGGAAGCCAACTAGCGGTGTCAATACAATAGACTCGTTGTATGTGTAGATGTGCACGCCTGCTGGGAGTCTGCAGACAGAGAGGAAAGGCACAGGAGCTGAACTCCCCTCCAACAGGGTACAATCCAGCCATGCTTGCGATCTGAAAGGGCAGCGGAACGGAAAAACCAGCGATCTGCAGCAGCTGCAAGGGAAAGGTGAGCGGCGCCTGAGGCAGGCCAATAATGCATACAGTATTATTGCACACAATGCCACTGGAGATAGACGGGCCTGTTATCTGGGTTATATGAACAGTATAAGTGTGTGTGTGTGTCTATCTCCCCCCTACCTTTTGATTGTGTGTGTGACCTTTTGCCGGCCTAGCACAAGGGAGAATGACGTGGGCTGCACCTTTTCCTTCTCAGAGGGGTGTCTTCCTTAGAAACAATGTGGCGAGGTATCTGATGTCTGTGTGCCCAGCCCAGGACTGCTTTCACGTCAGTGCATGTAAGGACATCCCGCCAAGGAGGGAACTTTCAACCGGGCCGCTCCTTCTGCACTACTTTGGCATGCCGGGAAATCCATTTCATTGTGAGCGGGAGGGCTTGCTGCTGGTCTGTGCCATTGGGCTGGTGCTTTGGCCACACACACTGGAGTCGCTTCAGTTGCTGTACAATATATATATTGTATGGAAAGTAACTATAAGCCTGACTCTTTCCCCATTCATTTCAGAGATAGAAAACTACGGGAGGAAACGGTAATGTTGCTGATTTTTCATACATGAGTATGGGGACCTGTGTTTTTCGTGAGGAAGATAACGGCTAATTATTCGAAAGCTATACTAGAAGGTGCTTTCAAAACAGCTTTAAAAAATGAGAGAACTGATCTTTTTTTTTTTTTTTTTTTTTTTT
>CM044434.1:102237187-102250989 GCA_024363595.1 Xenopus borealis
AAAGCTACTTGATTCACAGCATAAAGAAGTCTGGAGTGCGGTTCTGTAACAATATATATATATATATATTTATATATTATGACTGGTAACTATCATTACTGGTGCAGCATCATTTTGTAAATGCTTTGTAGCAATACAACTGATTTGTATGTCTATTGCTCATTGAATATATTTAATATCTAAAGGATCCTGATGGTGCTGCAATCGTATACAGTAATTCAGAGTTCATATACTGCCTCGGCTCTAACAAAATTTACAACTTCATAAAGCTAAAAGGGGATTTTGCAACTGTGCCTTGGAAAGCTGGCAAACACAATTCCCAGTGAGCGAAGCTGGCCTCCCTATGGGGCTTTAGTTGAAGGGACTCAACCTTCTAATTGGATTCTTTTTGGATGTCTTGGCCACTACTGAAAATGTTTCCATTGGGACGATAATTGCATCATGCAGTGAGAATCGGCAGTAATGTTGAGGTTGTGTTGACATAATTATCTGTCCTTATATAACAGATCAGCAGTATGGTAAGTGGTGTTTGGGGATTTTGATTGTGTCTCCTGTTTGTTTGAAATGGTTCATCAGCTTTAGCTGGGAATATATTTTGTGTATATCTGTAATGTTATTAGCAGCTGAAAAGAATGATTAATACACTTAAGCTGGCCATAGACGCAAAGATAAAGTCGTATGAATCAAAGTTTCATGTGATTTTCGTATGTGGATCGTCCCACGTACTGTGGCGAATGGTTGTTTACTCAATCATACAGGTTAAATCAGAAGTGCCCATACTTTTCCAAAGAGAGGTCTACTTTTAGTGATGTTGTCTCATTATGATCTACATCCATAAAAGCATTGTTAGCATTGTTCCATGGAAAATATTACTTAAATATTGATTGATGGGAAATTATAAATTACTATAATTAACGAACCACTATTTCTTATGTAACCTTAACATAATAAATATCTGAATGAAAAGCATGAAACAGTAGGATGATAATAAACAAGTTTTTTGTTGACCGTGTCTTGAGATCTAGTGATCACAAGCTAAAGGTCTACTGGTAGATCCCGACCTACCTTTAGGGCAGCCCTGGGTTGAATAACACACCAACATCTTGGTTCCAGACCAACAAGATTGGTGTTATTTAGTGACCAGCCCAATCCCCGGACCTTAATCCAACAGAAAACTTGTGAGGTGACATCCAAAATGCTGTTTCTGAGCCAAAATCAAGAAATGCAGAAGAATTGTGGAATGTAACAGGTGCCAGAAGTTGGTCGACACAGATGTGCAGCAGTTCTCAGAAACACTGATTATATAACTAAATATTAGTTCAGTGATTCAAAGGAAAGCAAAAACATTTTTCAGTTTATACAGTGAATGCTTGTGTTTGTAAAGAAGAATGCAGACACTACTATTTTTTGCTACAGCCTAATATTCCCTTTTCTGCATTTTCTGTAAAACAATGACACAAATTTGATACATGTGTTTTGATTTGTTCCCAATGCATTTGTTTGTATGGAAATAAAAGCTATAATAAGGATTTTGAGCTTTAAAAAAAAAAAAAGTGAATAAACACTATTATTCTGAACACAACTATATACATGCTTACGTGTGTTATCCACTGGCCTTATTTACTCAGGGGCAGATTTACAAAATTCACGTTAGTAGATCGAAGTTCAATCGAATTTGATCGAATTCCGATGGTATGATTTTTTCGGTTATTCGAATATGCATATTTGGCCACTTCGATCATCGAATACGCAAAATTCGAGCGAATCGAATGATCGGATATTTGATCATTCGACCATTCGATGATCGAAGTACTTTAACTTTAAAAAAAATTTCTACTGCCTACTTCGCCAAATTGAACCTACCAAATTGCAATAGAAGCCTATGGGAAGCCCCCCATAGGCTTTTTTTTTCTATCACCTGCTCGAATACCATTCTTATGATCGAACTCCTCGATCTACGTTCGAATCGTGCGAATTTTTCTAGCGATCGGAGGAAATTTCACGATTTTTCGGTATTTCTTTGAGAAATCGAATATCGCAGTAAAAACTAATCGATAAGCATAGTCCAATGCTTATCGAATTTCGGCCGAATTCGATGGCTAAAAGCCCTCGTATTAGGGAATAATAGTAAATTGTTATTGAAAGCAATATTTTTCTGTCCCTTTCTGTTCTCTTTTGAAACAATGTAGCAGACACTGACCCATTTTAAAGATCTGTGAAGAAGCACGTTAGGCTTACTTCTGCTACATAGTTTTCAGAGACAGAACCAGCAGGGCATAAGGGGGACACACAAGTACTGCTTTCAGTTGCAAATACATTTCTAAAAAGTTGTAAAATATTTAATATTTTTGTTGTTTACATCACCTAGAACATGCATGTCATAGGTAAGTGACTACTAGAAATAACACCGATAACCCCTGCTTGCATGTGTTTGTAATACGTACAGGAGTTGTTGCTTATAAAAGTGCTGCTGAGGCTCTTGGGGGGGACTGAAACATTTTTGCAGCATAGACAGCAGGGCATCTGCTGTGCTTTGGCTCCATCCTGCTATTGTTTAACTTTTAGTATGTTCTAGAGCAGTGATCCCCCAACCAGTAGCTCGCGAGCAACATGTTGCTCTCCAACCACTTGGATGTTGCTTTCATTGTCCTCATAGCAGGTGCTTATTTTTGAATTCCAGGCTTGGAAGCAAGTTTTAATTGCATAAAACTAAGTATAGTACCAAGCAGAGCCTCCTGTAGGCTGCCAGTCCCAAAGGGGCTACCAAATAGCCAATCGCAGCCTGTATTTGGCAACCCAGGGACTTTTTCATACTTGTGTTGCTCCCCAACTCTTTTTACATTTGAATGTGGCTCACAGGTAAAGGTTGGGGACCCCTGTTCTAGAGTGACTGATTTTAAGCAACTTTTCCTTATATTGTTTTATAGCTTTGAATTATTAGCCTTCTTCTCCAGACTCTTTCCAGCTTTCAAATGGGGGTCACTGACCTCATCTTAAAATAAATACCCTGTAAGGCTATACTTTTATTTTTATTGCTACTTTGTGTTACTCATTTTTTTATTCAGGCCCTCTGGAACTCCTATTCCAGTCTCTAATACAAACCGGTGCATAGTTGCTGGGGTAATTTGGAGCCTAGCAACTATTGCTGAAATTGCAAACTGGAGAGCTGCTGAATAAAAAGCTAAATAACTCAAAAACCACAAATAATAATAAATGAAAATGCAAATTTAACCATGCACAGCATTTTAGTATTACCAGGGTGTAGCTTTTAAATAGCCTTTTGTATGTTGTTTTTTTTTTTAAGAAATGTTTAGAAAGCGTGCTGGAATCTGCATTTTACTTTAAACACCAATAAACATTTAGTGCTTCTTTTCTTTATAATGTCCAGGATGCGTCAGGATGAAACGCCACAGGAACCTCAGCAGCAGCGACAGCTCAGACAATGAGAGTGAGTATAATGTTAGAATTATGTTGATTTTAAAATATTAAATATCTTTTTAACCAATTAATTTTTCCTATGGAGGACCATTGGGTGAAAGAGAGGGGAATTTTCACTTTTAGGGGGTTATTTACTAAAACTCGACTTTCCATTACAGTGGCAAACACCCGAAAGGCAAACATCTTCAAATAATTAAAGTGATGTGATTTAACAGGAGTGTTTTTTGAATTCTGATGTTTTTATTTTTTTATTTTTTTGCTGCTTTGGGGCAAAACAAAGCTCAAATGATCCACTTAAAACTAAACCAAACAAACTCAACCTTGAATGAATATACCCCATAAAGTCTACAACAAAATAGAGCAGAGTTAAAAGAATTTCCATTTGTTCTTAAAGGATAACTAAACCCCCTGTGCCAAAAGCACCCCTAAACTGTCTGCCATTGCACACCCTCCCCTCTCTGCACTGTGCATTAGTCGGAACACAACCCCTTAAAATAAAGTATATTGATTAAAATGCAGAGTAGCACAATGACGCACATGGGCACCATCTTCTGCCACTTCGTATCCTCTTCTGGGCTCAACGCCGATTTGAGCATGCACAGTTGAAGCCGATTTCTGACTTGGCCCAACTGCTTCGTGTTGGCGTTGAGCTCCAAAAGAATAAGAAGCGTCAGAAGATGTTGCCCGGGAGCTCTGCTGCACTGCTCTGCATTTTAGGGTCACATATTTTTTAAGGGGTAGGAAGGGAGAGGGGGGCAATGACTGCCAGTTAAGGGGAGCTTTTTTTTAGTACAGGGGTATAGTTCTCCATTAAAGGGAAAGTGATGATGAGATGAGAAGTATGATAGAGATTAGCATGTGTTAGCATTACACACAGATAATAAAATAATTGCCTATATATGCCAGTCAGACAGATCTACTGTTCATGGCCTGACATTGTACATGACTGTTCTTATAATTCATTGTTCTTGCCCCAATCATCAGCCTCTCCTAATATGGATTAAAGGACCAGTAACATCAAAAAATGAAATTATTTTAAACTAATAAAAATATAATGCAGTGTTGCCCTGCACTGGTAAAACTTCAGTGTTTGCTTCAGAAGCACTACTATTTGTTTCTATAAATAAACCTGTGTAGCCATGGGGGCAACTGGTCAAAGGCTCAAGTTACACAGCAGATAAGCTCTGTAGAATGTAATGTTATCTGTTATCCATTACTTATCCTGTGCCATGTAGAGGTTTTTCAGTTTCCGCAATTGCTACTTAGCAGCTTGTTTATATGAACTATAGTAGTGTTTCTGAGGCAAACAGATCCGTTTTAACAGCACAGGGCAGCACTGCATGATGTTTTCTTTACTTTAAAACACTTTCATTTTTTGTTATTACTGTTTCTTTAACATTGTCATTATGCATGAAACATTCTTTATTCTCTGTCAGAATGAACCCGGGTACACTTCACCATAGACAGGTATTCTATTGCATTTATATAGCACCAAACAGTGGCGTAACTAGATATTACTGGACCCCACAGCAAATTAAGTTCCTTGAAAATAACCAGTTGTTTTCCTATTTAAAAGTGGACCCTTCACCCAGACACAAAAATCTGTATAATAAAAGTCCTTTTCAAATTAAACATGAAATCCAATTTCAAATTTTTATTAAACCATTCATAGCTGTTTTAAGCTCATTTAAAAATCTCAGCTGTCAATCAAATATTGTCTGCCCATCCTCTATGCCTTAGGCATAGAGGTGGGGCAGATAATTACTTTCACTTTCCATTCAGAACTTCCTAGATGCCACTGCTCCCCACACATTCCCCCAGTTCTCTTAACCATTTAATTGTGTAGCCAGGACATGGAGATAGACATCGGGTCCCCCATTTTGCTGAACAAACAAGATTCTGAGATGATACAAGTATTGCCTTAATAACTGTGTCCACAAAATGGCTCCTGCCTGCTTGCTATAATTATGAATTTCCAGACTGAAGGAAACAAGATTAAAATAATTTATATAGTGTAATGTTAATTTTGCTTGACTAATGTGATAAAATATGATTTTAAATATTTTTTTGGGGTGACGGGTCCACTTTAACAAGATATAATAAATTGTGGCCTCATGAAGTACCTCTACCCTCCTGCAGCCTCAGGGTCTGCTTCCACTGTAGTTACACCCCTGGCGCCAACATACGATGCTGCACTTTATCGAGATTATACATCATTCACATTAATCCCCAGTGAGAGCTGGCCGTCTAAGGTCCCTATGGCATTCACACATAATATGTTCAGTTGTATCAGGAAGTAGGAGGAAACCCATGCAGACAAGGCAAGCACATACAAACTCGCACTAGCTGGATTTAAATCTAGGATCCCTGGGCTGCAAGCTACGAGTACACTCTATTGTGCCTCCAGCCAAAGTTGTGTGCATCAGCACAAACCATATAAAGCCATGACAGGGTCCAGCTATGGGCATAAAGACATATGTTTATTATGGTACATTCCACTTATAATCCGTATGTACATAAAGTAATTAGTATTTTTAGCTGGCCAACCATCCCATCTGTTTTAACCCTTTAAGGTGATCTAAATATAATAATTATAAGAGCTCTATGCTTTCTGTTTGCCATATGCAACCATTTGCTATATAAACCTATTCAAAATTCTTTACTGTTTCTAAGCATGAAGCATTCTTATCTAGACAAAATCCAATGGCTGTGGGTCCTGATTGCTGCATGTATAAACAGCAGTCTTGCTCAACTGACATGATTAATTATATGCTGCCATAGGAAAATGATAGAGGGTATGCCTTTACTTGTGCAGTGTTACATAACACTGTTTATTGCAGCATGTTTATTCCAGACCCAGCATATAAAAACCACAGCTCAACCAGACTTCAAAACAATTGTAGTGCATCTATTTTGGCCCCTTTTATGGTCTCTGTTTAGTGAGTGGCCATGGCAGCCTCTCTATAATAATCTGCTTCCAGGAGTACAACTGTGGTGTAGGTTATGATATATATAAATTTAGGATTTGATATGTTTTCCTTAATTAATGTTTTATTTCATATTTTTTGCCAAAAAATGAACTAGACATTTTTAAATATATATATATTTTAAAAATCATAAGATGACATTTTAGTACTGTACTTATAATGAAGTAGTGTGTTCAGAATTGCTTGCTTTTTTTTTTTTTTTGGCTAAGTAAAAATGCTCCAAGTCTAACAGCGTTCCCCAATTTTTTTTGCAAGTGTGCAGCCAGAGCAGAGTGAATTCATTCTAATTTCAGCTTTTAGGGTCTTCTTGATTTCATGTTGATCTCCTTATTATAACCTATGTATAGAATACACTTTAATACTTGCTGCCCAAGTCTATTTGAATGCATATGATTGGATGCATGATTTGAAATGTTTTATGTTCCCTCACTGTATCGATAGTACAGTTCTGTAAGCCATAAAATTCTTTCTTTTAATACAGTTTTTCCTCTTTCATTTAGGTCCTTCAACTTCATTTTCCTCCTGCTTTCAGCATAAGGGTAAAGGCAAATATACAGCCGATGAAGGAAAGAAATCTGCCGAGGTATGTGACACTTGCTGTCTGTGTTGCATAAATTCTGTTGGGCAAGGTAAAAACACAGCACAGAGTGCATTAAGAGAGCAAACTCTCATCATTGGATGTAAAAAATTTTTATATCTATGCTGCTGTGGCAGATAGATGAAAAGGTCCTTATCCTTCAGGATGTTCTTCTTCTTTGTTACTTACTGATTGGCAGATTAAAGCTGCTGATATAGGTCCTTTAGACTTTTTTGACAACTTATCTGCCAGTGTATGGGAACTTCCGACAGGAATCAATATCTGGAGAAGTTAGCCATCTGGGAGGTTTAATTTTTCTGGCGATCAAGGACCGCATTTGCAAGTTGATGACGTCCTCGTCCCAGCGACACCTGTTCTCTTTTTGCAATCAGATTGTTTGTCCCTAGGGCCTAACGTTTTGGATTAGTGCAATATCGCTCTGCCATTGGTGGGAATATTGGGGAAAAATCTGATCATTTGACAACCTTGCTGAGCTTATCTTATCGTGTACGGCTACCTTAACACTGTCGGGCCTTTGCCACGTGCCAAGAGCAGCTGTGGCACACCTTAAAGGGGCATCACTGATAAAACACTGGACTTCTCAAATTTAGTCCGCAATCTAGTATGGCAAGAGCATTTGGATGTGATAATTGTACTTTTTCTGCTAAGGAGATTCCTTCAAGGTCGGATCCGTTTTCCAAGCATGTTTTTGCACAGGGCTATAAACTTTTTAATGCATAAGCATTGCAATCCTAACATTCCTTACATGCTTGTATTTTACATGTAATTCCGACAGGGTAAAATATAATCTAGGGCAGGTTAGGCACATCCAAAAGATTACCTGGCAAACGGGTTGAACATAGGGATTTAAATCATTCTCTCGCCTTTACTTATTTGTGTGGTATTGGTCCTTCATTTAGATATAGTGATTTAAAGGACAGTAACACTATATAATATAATTTTTTATATTAAACATACTGCTTCTAAACACTTTTATTAGCAAATATGTCATACAGACTCTAATATAATAAGTACATTTTTAATAAATAACATAACCATGCACTGGTAAGGGCTCAAGTTAAAGCTCCTCTTGTGACATACTTCTGTCAGCTTCCTCTCCTCCCCGTGTATGATCTCAGCAGTGTGCTCTGCTTACAACGGAATCCAGACACTGCAGCACAGAAGAAAGCCTCCATCCACCATCCCTCTCTCTGAACTTGCACTAGAAATCCATTAATCACTTGGAAAGACATGATACAAACGCAGAAAACTGACTTTCGTTTTTAACCGGAAGTAAAGTGATCACGACGTTGCATTTTTTTTATATTGCCCTATACTCCCAAGGTAATATTATTTATTCAATAACTAAAAAATGGTATTGCTATTCCTTTATGATAGATACATTAATAAAAGTGTCTAAAAGCAATATGTTTAATGTAAAAAATGTGTTACTGGTCCTTTAAATAACAATTAGTTGGGTGCAAAGAGGAGATTTATCCAAAGGAAGGGAAAATCCCATCAATGTTACACCCTCGAAGCTGGAATTCAACAGTGTATTTCTTCCTGTAGCAATTCGTGTTCTTGTACTTCAGTTCATGGCTAAGAAGCACTTCTGCAACCTTGCTATTTTGTTGTCTGTGTAATGGAGTATTGTAATAAAAACATAAACCTTTGCTTAGGTCTATTAACCCATACCTACCAATCAGATGTTGACTACTAAAAGCATTACTTTTTTTTTATGCAGCACCTTCCATGACATTTCTCTTGGGCAGTGGTCTCTAGGTTGTGGTGCTCCCAATGTTTGCACACGTAGTTCTCAGACATGTTTGTTGTTGTATGCAGAATCTTGTCACAATATCCTTATAATTATCTTAGGTATTTCGGAAAGATCTTATTAGTGCCATGAAGATCCCAGACTCCCAACATGTCAGCCCAGAGGAGTATTACCAGTTTGCAGACACCTGGAAACAAGAATGGGAGAAGGGTGTCCAGGTTCCAGCCAATCCTAATAATATCCCACAACCTTCTCTAAGGTGAGGGTCTGTGGCCATACTAAGGTCACGGTCTTACAGATGCCTGTTACTTATATGGTGATATACTTTGTACAGTTAACTCTGTTATGCATATTATCCTATAGGTACGGAAAGAGGTGAGCTAAGGGAGAAAAGGGAGGGGGTTTGAGGCACAAAGTATGCTTTCTAGGCAAAATTTAAACTTAATGTGATTTTTTTCTAGACCTAACAAATGAAGACAATACATTATTGATAAAACTGGCAATCATTCAGGCTTAAGTATTTGGACAAATATTTTATGTCGTATTGGATGTGTGTCTGGACATGGGGTCCTCCTTTAGTCTAAAGTCTCAGTTGTAGCAAATGAATCTTTCTTTTGCAGGTAGAAAGTTGACACTAGATTAATCTAGATTCAGCAGCTAAACAGCTAGAAATGTGTGCTATGCAGGGATGCCTGTTTACTGATGAACTTATTTTGCCTGTTTCAGGGTCATTGCAGAAAAAGCAAAAGAGGTGTTGTTTACACGCTCAAGAAAGTATATTCATTGCTCCAACCAAGAGCCTGCAGAGCCTGGATACATCAACATCCTGGAACTTGCAGAGAGCATGTGCCGATATGACCTTGATGATCTGGACCTGTACTGGCTAGGGGAATGCAACCTTGAACTTGCGGACATGGGTAAGCAATAGAACAGAGACGGAGGCAGCAGTTGTCATGTCTCACTTTTTTGAGGGGGAGCATGTAGCTTCTGTCGTGTGATGAGCTATCAGGAGTAGGATGAAAAAGCATGTTTAATATCTGATGTTATTTTAGGATGTGCTCCTGTTGATGAGAGCACAATGGAGAAAACACTGGAGGTTTTGGAACGGCAGTGCCATGAAAACATGAACCATGCCATAGAGACCGAGGAGGGCCTGGGGATAGAGTATGATGAGGATGTCATCTGTGATGTGTGCCGTTCCCCAGACAGTGAGGAGGGCAATGATATGGTATTCTGCGACAGGTGCAACATATGTGTGCATCAGGTAGGTTCCATTTCACCGTGCCAGTATTGGACTAGGTTTTATACAAGTCATCCACTTTCAGATTGTTTTACTGTATCTAATTTGGTGCTCTTGCAACACACACACAATTTTGTGAAACCGTTTATCTTTGCTAAGTAATGTTGGGTCATATATACAATAGTGTTATGAGTTGTATATATACTTTTATTTCTATGCTATTTTATGGTACACTTATGCTATAGATCTATATGTTTACATATATTATTATAATATGAACTGATGTGAGGTTATCTGCAGTTGCCCCCTTTGTATTCTGCAATATAGTAAGTTTGGTTGAAAAAAGACACATGTCCATCAAGTTCAACCTTAAAGGAGAACTAAACCCCCCAGGCGCTAACTCCCCCTCCCCACGTTCTATTGCCCCTAAGTCCCTACTTACCCCTCCTTCTTGGTGCCCTCCAGCGTAGTACATGGCATCCATCTTCTTCTTCGACGTCTTCTTCCTGGATTGATAACTGACGTCGGCACATGCGCAGTAGGACACATTTGCCGGTTCGTCCTACTGCGCATGCGCCCAAAGTCTTCCGATTACGATTTCTTTGTGGAGTCGGAAGACTTCGTTAACTTCGGAGTTTCACTTCGTGAAATCGGAAGACTTTGTGAACTCAAGCAACATAAAGCTATAGAGCGATTTTAACCCTTCTCACCCTGACCAGGCTAGGTTTTTTGCTTCGCTACTCAACTCAGAATCCATGTTCCAAAATGTTGCATTAATGAAATCTAACGATCAAAACACGTGGTTTGCAAGCTTGGCTATATGCTCTGAACTATTAAGCAAGCGATACACAGGGACATTCTGCCTGATATCGATCAGGGAAGCCTGTCAGAGGGCCCCACACACTCGGTCTGTGCGCAGCTTTTATTGGCCCAGCTTTTAGGCTGGATGCAAAGTTGGCCAAAGGGATATAAAGCAGTGTTTTGCATGTCTTTGCCCAAAATGCCTGATGTGATAGTTAAACATTTGTGATATTAAGGCAGTGCTGTGTATATGGCTCAAGGAAAGTAAAAACTTTCTATGTTCAGAAAGCTTTGTGTTGCATATCTTTCATGTGTGAGTTTTTTCGGCTCCTTTTAGCTAGTCTCATCCTTACTAGGCTAGGTTCATTGCAGTGATTATTATATGATCCCCTTGTATATTTATACATAGTTATCATATCGGCCCTCAAGTGCCTCTTCTCCAGCGTGAACAACCCCAACTTGGCCAGTGTTTCCTCATAGTTAAGATTTTCCATACCTTTTATCAACTTAGTTGCCCTGTATATTATACAGGGTTTATATTATACAAATGTACAACAAATACTATGCTGTAAGGAACATTTATAAGGTTTAAATACCTGTATGCTGAAACATTGATTTAAATTTCTCTCTGATTTGGCAGGCTTGTTATGGCATTTTAAAGGTCCCCGAAGGCAGTTGGCTATGCCGCACTTGTGTCTTGGGGTTGCACCCACAGTGTATCTTATGTCCAAAGACAGGAGGAGCTATGAAAGCCACAAGGACTGGTACCAAGTGGGCACATGTGAGCTGTGCTCTCTGGATCCCAGAGGTAAATTTAATGAAGTGCTTTCTCATTAATGCAAATATTTACATGTTTTCCACCAGCTATTGCTAGATATAAACTTATTTATATTTAAAATTATTTCCTTTTTCTCTGTAATGAGAAAACAGTGCCTTGTTCTTGATCCCAACTAAGCTATATTGAATCCTTATTGGAAGCAAACCCAGCCTGTTGGGTTTATTTAATGTTTACATGATTTTCTAGTAGACGTAAGGTATGAAGATCTATATTACAGAAAGATCCGTTATCTGGAAAACCCCCAGGTCCTGAGCATTCTGCATAACCGGTCCTATACCTATACAAGGCATTATTATTATTATTATTATTATAGAGCAACACATTTTAGAATTAATTGTTTAAAATGGACTATATGTGAGATGATCTTCTTGTACAGTATAGCTTTTTCAATAATGAGTTTTCAGATAAGGGATCCCCATACATTTTATATATTTTATGCAGGCCCAGACTGACAACTGGTGGGTTCTGGCAAATACCAGAGGGGCTTCTGTAAGGTGCAATTTAAATTTAACTATTTTATGGGCTGGTGGTTCGGCTGTTTGGGCCACTGTACTTGCAATGGATCAGTCAGTCCAGGCCTGATTTTATAATATGCTCCAAACCTCGAACTGATGTCTGTATTGCCCTCTTGTACAATTGTAGCACAAGCAGTATATTTACTAATATTCAAAATCAGTTATTTTTGTGACCTCAACTGGAAAGTCGGAACTTAAAAAAAACCTATTTATTGGCAGACAAATGATATTGAAGCTTTCTAATGGATCTCGGAAACATTAAGGGAAAGGCAATGACAGATGGGAAAACAATAAAATGTAAATGTAGTAAATAGTGCCCTATTTAGGGTAGGGACAGACAGGGAGAAGGTAATTCGGGGAGACTGTCGCCTGCTAAAAAACGCCAGGCGACAGAATCTCCCTGTCCGTCCCCAGCCTTATTAGCTTTTATTTATACAACACGTTTTATTAGCGGTGAAAATTTACATGGCCATTTCTGTCATCCAATATAAGCAACACAATCAGCCAGAACTATATGGACTACCAAAATGGCCATATGTTGGGTTGTGGTGGTGTTATTATGTACAGATATGGGACCTGGGGGTTTTGGGTAAGGGATCTTTCTGTAATTTGGATCTCCATATCTTATATCTACTTAAAAATCATTTAAACATTAAATATATACAATAGGATTGTGTGCCTCCACTAAAGATTAATTATATCTTGGGATCAAGCACAATGTATGTTTTACATTATATTTTTTACATTTTTAAGTATTTTTAAAATTGAGTCTATGGTAGATCGCCTTCCTGTAATTCAGGAACTATAGGGTTTGACATAATAACCACATTACTGTGTTTTTGGTAAAAAATGTAATCCTTTCCTTTAAAGGGGTTGTCCACCTTTAAATAACTAGTTGTTTTCAGATCGATCACCAGAAATAATGACTTTTTCCAGTTACTGTCTATTTTCTATTTGTAACCGTTTCTCTAATATTAAAGTGTAAAGTGTAATTTTTAACCTGCTAAAGCAGCTCTGGAAGGGGGGGGGGGGTCGCTGACTGTTCTAAACTGATACATTTCTTATCTTTGTCCCTGCTAAGCAGAATCTCTGGGTTTCATTACAGGCAGCTGTTAGAATTGATACAATAGTTGCTAATACTCCAGATTAAATGTTGCAAAATTGTATCTGTTTAGAGTCTGCACCTGGATTACTGAGCTCAAACACTCAAACACCAGAGACACCAACATTCAACTTTAAACTTAGTTTTTGGAAAAACCGTAAAAGATAAATAATGGAAAGTAATTGAAAAAAGTCTTTATTTATGGAGAACAATCTGAAAACCACTGAACAGAAAAAAGTGTTTGGAAGGTGAACAACCCCTTTAAAGGGACACTGTTATCATAAATAGTGTGCATTTGTGCCAGAAACTGTGTAGTGTTAAGTAGATTTTGAAATTCAGACAAAGATGTGCCTGCATAAGCAAGGGTTAAGCCTAAATTACTTCCCTCACAAGGCAGCAGTATGGTTACACTTTGTGGCAGAGGGTTAGTATAACAGATTGTAAGGACAACAATGATCTATTCTAACGTTCTTTCTGAAAACCATTTTATGTAACACGTTATGTGTTTTTTTTTTTTTTTTTTTTTTTTT